>OX459057.1:11324055-11924055 GCA_949775005.1 Orthosia gothica
AAGCTCCTAAAAATATGTGCGATAGCTCATTGGATTCGGAATGACGTCTAGAAAAATGTTTTTTAAGGGTTTATTGGCACATAAAAAATTGCGATTGTTATTAACAAAATAAGATGACAAAAAAAAGATATTTAGTTTTTCGTTAATAATTTTTAAAATAATGATATTTAAGGAATTTAAAAAAAAGATCCTGAAAGAAGAGGAAATTTACAATAAAAAAATCCGTACTCCCGGAACTCAGTACATGCTATAGTGCTAATGTGAGCTTAGTGAAGGCTGAAAGGTCGAAATACAGTTAAAAAAAAAAGTCTCAGTATAGTGCACATATTGGAATGAGGGTTGACAGAAAAGCGTTCCAGGTACTAATAATATAAGAGTAGTAGGTATAATAATATATTCGTTAATGTACGTTACCCCAACAAGAAAGTGGCTCCTAGTGGAACGTATAATTAGTGCGTAATCTGCTGTGAATGTGCGCCACATAAAAAAGTGCTTGTCGTCGTTTTTGAAAAAAAACTTGTTTTGGCTTTTAGGAATATTATTCGATAACGCAAGGATGTTACATGCTTTTGAAACTTTTCATGGTTATTACAAGCGTCAACAAGATGGACTGAATACAGTTTTCAGCGAGCTTATACGTTTTCTCATTTAAGTGGTGCCAATTTTTTTAAGGTTTTAAAAAAAGCGTGATTTCTTCAAAATTATAAATATTTTCTAAAATCTAATGCCGGCACAAATACGCACATATCAAGAGCTGCTCGTGTATTTTTATTCTACAGGTGCACCTACAATGGTTTTAGAGATACACGAAAATACCTCGAAAACCTGATGCCGCACCAACTATATTTTCGGCGCACATTTTTGCACAACTATAAGCTCTCTGCCCATGCACAATATTTCTCACTCCGATCATTCGTTTAGAAATTTTCTGCTGGAACAACGTTACTCCAGCAGGAATATTTTTTTCCGTTTTATTAAAAAACGACAACACGCACTATTTTTTTATGTGGCGCACATTCACAGCAGATTACGCACTATAAGCCACTTTCTTGTTGGGATAACGTACACTATTCGTTAACGTTTGAGGATTCATCATCTGCCTGCCCATGTCACATGTTATTTGGGGTCGACGCAACACGTTTTCTTCATCCGTCGTCCTATCTACCGTCACGCTGTAACTGACTCCCATTTCTATCATATTCCTCACTCAGTCCATCCATCTTTTCTTTGGCCTTCCCCTCCCTGTCCATAAGGTAAAAATTACCGGTAGCTACTTAGTTCACTTACTTTTCATAATCCCTCCGGCTCCCTTTCCTGCAAGTATCATCATGTTCTTGAGTTTGTTCTCAATTTGAGTTTGCATTTGGGGATTATGAAGTCCAATATCGTCCTTAAATGTGGTTAGTGTTTTCAGACTGTGGAAGGTAAATATTGAAGTAAAATACGTTTCCTAGTCAAAAAGTGCATCAAATCGAGGTTTAGAGTTAGTGAACAGGATGAAAATAGTAAGAAGAAGTCATTTTTTTTCGTTGGTTATTCTTATTTATTAATGCCTATAGATGATATCCTAGAACCAAGACATGTGACATTCACCAATAACTGGGCTCACGTGGTGGATTACGGCCTTTGACCTCTCACAGAAAAGAGCCCTGTGTTCCAGCAGCGCAAACATTAAACGACTGATGATGACAATAGATGAAATAAAAACTAGCTACTTAGGTAAGTTTATCACTGACAAAATTAAAATAACAAAAATAAGTTTACAAAGTTTTCTTATAACAAATACGTAGTTAATAGGTATGTCTGTGTATAGTAAGCGAATAATTGAATCTAATTTATTATAGATTGTATAAAAGGTATCATAAGTTAATGCTAGTCCTGATCCACAACCACTAGGGCGCAAAAACAAATGATATTTAGATCATTATTGTTATGAAGTAATGTTGGACCTGCTGAAGACTGTATGAATATGTTTGTGTTGACTCAATTTCTTTTAGTATTGTATAGCTGCACAGCACGTGTGTGAGTACTGTGTACCCAACTGTAAATCTACCATTTGCTGTTCCTATGTGTCGTTCGTTGACTTGTGTGTGCCCTGGCAGTTGAGTGTGTCATGCTCTCTCAAATGTCTCTCTGATGGTGGCGCGTGTGTTGGATCATTCGGTTCCCTTCATGATAGTTGAGCTGGGTGGTGCCGATTCATGCGTCATGTTCGTGAACGGGCGCCGTCAGTTGGGGTTGCCATAACTTAACTGCTTCGGATGTTAATGTTTTTCTAGTACCTATTATATAACTGCACAGTACATGTGTGAGTACTTTTAATACTGTATACCTTTACGTAGTGCTATTCTGGGTGCATATGTGATTTTATTAATGTATGTACTTATGTGTACCTCAATATGTAAAAAACGATTTTTTTAAATGAGTAAGTATGGAGTTTCTTGTGCATTCTTCACCATAACAAGCTACTTACCGAATGCACGGTTGAATCAACGTTTATTCTTTGTAAATTTTAATTGTGACATTCAAAAGTGCCGCTTGGTGGCCTAGTTGAAATAAATATTTATTTAATACTGCACACACAAGTACAGATGCGGACTTAATGCCTTAAATAAATAAGGCATTTGCTTTGTCTTTGAAGTAATCTCCATTATCTGCATTTTCAATATCCTCACACACGACGCTCAAACCCTGGACTGGTTCAACCTTTGCCAGGTAGTGCAGCATTCTTCACAGATTACGTTTGTGTAGTACTTACACAACTTAGATATAGCATCGGCAAAATACGTAAAAGTAATCAATCACATCCTAACTGATAACAATTGGTTGGTAACATACACAACGCTGTCTCGGGTTAAATTAGGAGGGTATACTCGTATATTAATGCGAGATTCAGTATAAGAATTATGTTATTTAATGATGATATGGATTATATGGTAGATAATATAAATAATAATTAAAAAAAACTAAATCAATTTAAATAATAATTTAAATGTTTTCGATCAACTTCCTCGATTGGTTATTTATGTAAATCGAGCATTGGCGAAAAGAATATAAACCAGAATTGTAAAAATAAACGTTGCCAAATTACAAATATAAAATGAAAGATTATTTTATTCCCAATCCAACCGTGTTAGGTTGCCGTATTAAAAAGTTGATTGAATCCATGGTTGCCTACATTTAAATACAATTTAAAACTAAACTAATTAAATTAGAACTTACTAGGCCGATGCTTCTTCAGCTGTTCTAGTGACCTCGCCCTCAATAAGTGGAGTGTCACCAGTGGCATCCAATTGTGCTATCACCGCCACATAAGCCTCAATGTAATCATCTGAAAAAGTCTTCGACTTGTAAAAAAATCTAGACGCTGTTTACTAATTGATAAGCATATTTCTATAGACAATTTGAATTAAGAATCTTTTCATCAATGGCCAAATGATGTCAATGTATTTTTTTATAAATATTAAGGCTTAACTTAAGATATAATTTATAGTGTTTACCAGGTTTGGTTACCATAGCTGATAAAAAGCTAGCAGCGTCTTTGATGTTTTCTGAAACATGTTTTAATACTAGTTAAAGTAGACATATCACGAATAGACGATTGACTTAAAAAACTGAAACCACAAAGATTAAAAAAACCATGACTCCATTCGTTAGTTACGAAGGTCGCTGAGTCGAAGCCATTAAAAAAAAAACTTCATCCCAGTTGAGAATTTTGTGCGATAAAAGAATTGGTTATGATCGAAATAATTAAATGAATAATAGGTATACTTATATCACTACCTTTCATTGTGTTGCTCAGCTTCTTTGGCAAAGGCCGAGTACGGATCACAGCGTCCAATTTCCTCTCTAATTCATCAGCGATTTGATGTTGTGGCTGGAATACGGCATCTGGGTCTTTCCTCTTCATCCTACGATAACATTTTACTATTTTTACGTAACTTACGGGTGAAGGTATGTTATACAGGGTAAGTCTCATTGCCAAGATCTCGTGTTCTGATCATCAAACTATGACATGGAGCTCAAATAAATAAGTTCTTTAAAAAATAATGATAATCGGGTATTTTTAATACAGCTATAAAAATAATAATTGTATGTTGCTGGGACTATAGTTGAGCGAAGCGTCTCCATTTTAGCTTGGACTAAAATGCTTTCATTTGTCCGTCCGGAATGCTGGATGTCCGGCTGTTTCTGTTTGTTTCATTTCTCAACCGATTCTCGTGAAATTTTGAGAGCAGGTTCGATTATGATATAGATTTTTGTGGTTTCGAAACTGAATTGACTAAAATATCAAAAAGACTCGCGAGGTCAACAGCTCACAGAGCCACAACTAGTTTTACATACAATGAAAAAAAAACAATAATATAATAGTACAAAATCTACTAAACATTTTCACATGACATGGAAGTTTAAAATTGCCACCCCTCAACTTCTCTTTCTGAGGGTAACTTCAAAAAAGTCCAAGATATTGTGTTAGCAAACCGACAAATGACTATCACACATTAGCCGGGGACACAGAAATCTTTACGGAAGAATTGCATTTGTTAAAGGTTTGCACGTATTGGGTTCCGAAAATGTTCAACGTAGAGCAAACGTCGTCGAGGCGATTTGAAATTTGCGTCGGTGCTCCATGGACCAATTGAAATTTGACCAATTGGTCTATGGGGAAAATTACATGTTTCCATCGTCCAATTATCAACTGGGCTATGGAGAATTGAGAAATGTCCCGCTGCCCAGTTTAATAGTATGGTAAAGCCTTGTCCACAAGTATTTAAAAAATATCAAGATCAATTTTTGAAACAATAATCATTTACTGAATAATCACGACATAACAATTCATTTGTACAAAGATTACAATACAAATCAATGTGAACATCTATCTCATTGAGTCCGTTGGGATCCCAGAATTGGCGACAACAGTCTTTGCAATACCCTCATCCCGAAGACATACTGTCATTCGGCAACCAATTGACACCATACATAATGACAAAATTTTCGGTGAAGTGGCCATTTCAAACAGTTTATATACTTTTTAAGAGAACCAGGGCTACCCACTTAGCCCAAAGAATTGCCAAACTTAAGTAGCAGTGGGCAGAGCAGATTGCTCGCAGAACGGATGGCCGATTATGTAGAAAGGTTCTGGAGTAACGACCGCGAACCGGAAGACGTTGCATTGGATGGCCTCCTACGAGTACCAGGGGGACCTGGTGAAGGTTGCGGGGATCCCCTGGATGTGAAACCCACGGGACCGATCAAATGGCGACGCTTGAGTGAGGCCTATGTCCAGCAGTGGACGTCTTCCGGCTGATATGATGATGATGACATGCTTTTCTATCTTTTCATTGAAGATTCTATTCAAATTAACTATAATTAACGAACATTATATTGTATTTATTTACGACGCTCGAATCAACTATTAATACTTTTTTTTTTCGGCTTTCGAAAGTGTCGCTTAATGACCTAATTAAGAAAAAAAAAAGATAAAGAAATGTTGATCTTTGTTTTTTTTTATTTATTTATAATATTTTTGAATTCAGTTTGATGTGACCCAAAAAATATAACAAAGGCTTCTTTGAACCCAAAGTATAGGAACATGGTGTGAACTCGGGGTTATAATGTTATAATGGAACATAGTTTTGGTTTACGTCCAGTGTTCTCCATAGCCCAGTTGGTAATTGGACGATGGAAACATGTCATTTTCCCGATAGACCAATTGGTCAAATTTGAATTGGTCTACGGAGCACCGACGGAAATTTGCTTTAAAGAGCACCAGGCCGAGCCTGACCTTTCTTATCGACGTTTTATACCTACCCCATTTACTGTGCCGTTTCATTGCCATCGTGGATCCTACGTGAAAAAGGGATAGTGCTAAATATTAGTCCAGTATAGCTTCGTCTCTCTGTGTGAGAACAACGCAATCATGATGGCATTGGCCTGATCTTCAGAACTAGCTCCCACGTTTCTCTTACCTTCTTTTCGGTTCAAGAAATACCTCAGGGCATGAATTTTGAAGAAAATAGTGAGGTGATGGCTGCTTTTTCATCATTTCATCATTTCAGCCAAAAGACGTCCACTGCTGGACATAGGCCTCCCCGAGGCCCCCTGCTTTTTAGGGTCCCAAAATATTTGTACCTACTTATACTTAGTTTTTCATCGACTCCAGAAGGAGAAGAAGAAGAGGCATTATCAGGGTGAAAATTTAAGTTTTTTTTGGTAAGTTTATTCAAGGGGGTCAGTGCTTTGAACACGACAGACTGCTTGTATCGACTTCTCAGGAGTATTATCTATGTCGCATCAAGGCTGGCCGATAGATGCAAACCATCGGGAAGTCAGGAAGTATTCCCTTAGGTTAAGACATCGTGTGTGGGCAGGTCGTTGGGTACAATCGTGCAAATGAAATCACCGAAGTTATTCGATACACTGGGTTTATTTAAATAGTCACAACTCAGTTACATTCCTGCTTACTAATATTACGGATCGACACTGATTCTACGACGTGTTAGCTCTACGGCGTTCAGTACTCAACTGCCATATTCTACTATCCCCACCACGCAAGTGGTTAGAGGAAGCGCGCCAATGCGTAGTTGTTTAGCTTTGCCGCCAGATGGCGTGCTTGCGATTTGTTTTAACGTCCGTACTATTGACTAAACCCGACACGGCCATCCTGCGAGACAGGCGTCCTCGTCTGTTCCTCATTGTCAGGGTTAACAGTGTATCGAATCATGTGGAAATTCTCATGAATGTCCTCAGCTCTTGGGGGAAGCTGAGGGGTCTGTCAGACTCCTACTGACTAAAACCACATGGTGTTCTTTAGGCCGTAATTTCTCTTGAGAGGCGAGCGTGGAACACAGCACGTCGTCTTCTCGGGCCTCTCTCAGGTGACAGATCCCCAAATCTATCACCCGCAGGCATCATCTTCTTGTCCTTGCTCCATGCCACCTCATGTCGTGTTGCACCACACGTCCTCGTAGTCTACTCCGACCCGTCAGTCTCCCATCATACAAGGGATGTTTTTCTGAAACACAAAATTTCCAAACAGTATTCACTCGTCCAATCCTGACTCATACTCTAGAGTGAGGAACATTTCGAAACAATCAAACATGATCATTTAAATCTCTCTGTTCGCCATTGCAAGGAACAAGTAATTATATTTTCAATTTAAAGAAAATAGCAACTTAATCATCGATCCGGTACCTGATAGCACCTGATCTTCGTGATTACAAAGTCCAAGTACCACTGACAGTCATTAATGTCACATTTAATGAAACAAAAGAAATAAGACACCAGGTATCTTATTCACGATCTTTAGCCATCACATAGCTCTCTTAGCTACCACATAGCTCTCTTAGCTATCTCATAGCTCTCTTAGCAATCACAATTGCTCTACTCGCACATCCTCACGATGTCGAGTCAACTCAACTCTCTGAACTTAGAACCAGTTCACACAGACATTTAGTTTGACCTATGTTACGTCAATTCATGATCAACTCAATCTCAATTGGTACTTGAGCTTTTGTGTCTTACTAACACGGTCTACGCATAATAATCAAAATTAGAAAACCAAAATTATTTCAATTATCGTAATGAAGGCTTGATGATTCGAACGTCATCAACATTAACATGGTGACCTCACCTCTCTCGTGACTATGCGAGTTTACTTTATTTTAACCTCATAACTCAACAGGAATCCTCTGTAAGGTTCCTTACACAAACGTGTTTTTTACACCGACTTACAGGTGCCCTACAGGCCCACAGTTGCTACAAAGACCTCCAGTTGCCACACTGGCCTACAGTTGCCATAAAGGCCTCCAGTTGCCACACTGGCCTTTAGTTGCCACACAGGCCAACAGTTGCCATAAAGGCCAACAGTTGCCACACAGGCGAACACACAACGCTCGGCTACTCCTGACCAAAGTAGATCATTGGGTTCGTGATAATAGGGAAATTTTAGAACTCTGATCTTTAACTAAATCATTACTTTGGGCCATGTACCACCATTCGCTCAAATCAAACTTTAAAACTTCTTCTGCAGCAAAAACTGCCAAGCTTACAGAAACCCTCGAGTAAAACCTCTAACGCCACGGCTCTATAGCCGACCAGCAATTGTATTGCTCTCACACAACGGTCTCTCAAGACCCCGACCTCCGCCAGAATCCACTGGTACGGTCAAACATTTAAAATCCTTTTAACATCAACATCGACTGGTACATGACCCGCTGGCATCTCCCTTATCCTACCTTATGCATACTGGTAGGTTCTAAGCGTACCTATTTAAATCTTTCGGTGTATAATGATCACCGTCCTGTAATCTCATGTCATGTAATGTCACCGTCCCGTAACCTATCGCAGACTTAATAAAGGGCCTATTTAGTTTTCGTACTAAAGTTTCCCACACAACACTATTCATTAGAAAAAGACGATCAACAAGTTCAAAACTAAACAAAGTAATAGTAACAATGCTGTTACGGTTTCTTATAATTAATTCAAAGGTAATGCATACCCAACTCATGAAACCTCTTCAAAAACCCATCGCCACATGTTACGCATGAGGTGCGGTCCAGAATTGGTCTTACGAGCAGACATGTTACACTGTCATCAACTATGACGTACAATTCTCAAAGAACTTGGTGATCGGGGAACCTTCTCACAAGATTTGCGCTTTTTACTCAAAGATTTTGGAACACACTGACGGCTTATAAAAGGGAAACAACTAACCCTGATAATATTAAGGAGCTTCACGAATTAACTCTGATCAATATCATAAGTATCAGATTATCAACAGTAACCCTCTACTGTCGCTCACCAACTCAGTTTTCACGTTAGGAAAACGATCGCAAGATCCACTGCTATCATAATATTACTATGAAAGTAAGCAAGTGAATTCAGACCCGAAGACGGTGTTATAATTCGTTACGCAACAAGATCTGTTCGTAAATGATCAGTACCGTTAATAACTCGATACAATTGCGTTGGCCCAACGACATTACTAACTCAATTTGCCACTGAAAACGACTAGTTATTCAGTCATTTTGGATAACTCATCTCCTTCATATGGGCTATCTCATCCTAAAGTTCGAACTGAACCAAATGTTGAAACTAGGAAAGTATTAACAAGCCAATAGGTAACTTATTAGCTGCTTGCTTTTTACTAGGTGTGTCTTAATTACCTAGTGATGGTGCTAGGTATAACCATTACCAACCAATTCAGTGTTCCAACATGAACACTCTTAAAACTCAAAATAGCATCTCATCACTAGAGAACATTCGACTTCACTATCGAAATAAAATGGAAACGACTCACCGAGTATTCCATTCGCTCGTAACGCTCAGCTACGACCTGCGAACTGCTAGCTTGCCGTTCCTCTTAACCTCTCAGATGTTGACACGTCAACCTTCGCGCTCAGCATCTGAATCGCTAGCCTGTAGCAGAGGCCTCGGGCTGTGACACAATATGGTATCTGAAACATGAAAAACATCACGAGAGTATATGTTCACACGGTTATCTTAACTATACACAGCTTTGATAGAATTTAACTGGTGCACTGGTGCTGTAACCCAAACCAATCAATCTGCCTAGCCTTTTCCCAACTACATTGGGGTCGGCTTCCAGTCCTACCGGCGTAAGCTGAGCACCAGTGTTCCACATGGAGGGACTGCCCATCCGACCCCCACAACCCAGTAACTGGGCAACACGGTACCCCTTGGCAAGACTGGTGTCAGATCTCAAGCCTCTGACTACCCGTAACGACCGTCAAAGATCCTCAAATGACAGCCGGGACCAACGGCTTAACGTGCTTTCCGAGGCACGGAGGAAACCCGGCACGTTGAAATGGCCACCCATCCACGGACCGACCCCGTCAAGCGTTGCTTAACCTTGATGATCGATCAGTGCGGCTGTTATTATTTAGCCACGAGCTCCTAGTAGTAGAAGTAACCTAAACCTGCAAAATGTGTTGTTATGGACACCGAATGTGAGTGCAGAGTCCCTGTCCAAAACATGAACCACACATTAAAGTGTCCCAAGTTCCCAGGTAGGTATATGAGCTTTAGAGAATCAAATAAACGACCTGGCCAGGCCTGGTAGGGGTTACCACCTTTTAGATAGTTTGGCCCTCCGACCACAAAAGAAGAATGTTATGCTTCTTCTCAAACTTAGTTAACTCTCACTACATAAAACTATCACACTACAAAACTGATCAAAATACTTTTTTGGATTTATCATAATTTCCAGACTGAAGTGTAAGGTAGGGTCGTTAATGTCACTATATCGTTCTACCTTCTAAACAATAATAGTCAGCCAGGGATAGTCAAAGGTTATTGCCAGTAGAATAATAACTCTTCAACAACACCAAAACTTGACCATCGATAACTAACATGAAATTATAACCTAACACGGGCTACCCCGACGAACCACTGACCACCATACCGTACACAAAACCAGAATTTTGAGTAATGAACACTTTTCCATAGTCATAACAAAATGAAAACGACTCACCAGATTTGCATAAAGATCAGTGTGTATGGATCTTTTCACATGTCCACACGCTCCTCCTTGACCTGTCCAGCTCCTTGGTTGTTAGCCTCCTAGCAGCTCCACTCCAGACTGGTTTTTCATTATTCAAGATTGAGGGTAGTCGCAGAAACGAACGACAACTGTTTCAAATGACACCGCATTTTTTGCAAGAATGTAACCGCCATTTTCACTAACATTGTTTTTACGTGTGATCTCATTAGCACGACCGAATCCCAATTCTGATGTCGCATCAAGGCTGGCCGATAGATGCAAACCATCGGGAAGTCAGGAAGTATTCCCTTAGGTTAAGACATCGTGTGTGGGCAGGTCGTTGGGTACAATCGTGCAAATGAAATCACCGAAGTTATTCGATACACTGGGTTTATTTAAATAGTCACAACTCAGTTACATTCCTGCTTACTAATATTACGGATCGACACTGATTCTACGACGTATTAGCTCTACGGCGTTCAGTACTCAACTGCCATATTCTACTATCCCCACCACGCAAGTGGTTAGAGGAAGCGCGCCAATGCGTAGTTGTTTAGCTTTGCCGCCAGATGGCGTGCTTGCGATTTGTTTTAACGTCCGTACTATTGACTAAACCCGACATCTTCTATAATATAAAAATGAATCGCAAAATGTGTTGGTAAGCGCATAACTCAACAACGCCTGGACCAATTTGGCCAATTCTTTATTTAAATGTTCGTTGAAGTTCAAAGATGGTTTTTACGGGGAGAAAAATTCTAATAATTGCCGGAAAAAAAAAAACAGCCCTTTTCTTTTGCCCATACAAAAGTTTTCTAACTAAAACGTAGAGTCAATTTGAGCTTTATTGCTATTGTACAAGCTATTTTTGCTTTGTGTAGTAGGGTAGGGTAGCGTAGTGTAGGGTAGGGTAGTGTAGGGTAGGGTAGTGTAGGGTAGGGTAGTGTAGAATAGGGTAGGGTAGTGTAGGGTAGGGTAGTGTAACGTAGGGTAAGGAAGGTAGTGTAGGGTAGGGTAGTGTAGGGTAGGGTAGGGTAGTGTAGGGTAGTGTAGGGTAGTGTAGGGTAGGGTAGTGTAGCGTAGGGTAGGGTAGGGTAGTGTAGGGTAGGGTAGGGTAGGGTAGGGTAGTGTAGGGTAGGGTAGTGTAGGGTATGGTAGTGTAGGGTGGGGTAGTGTAGGGTAGGGTAGTGTAGAATAGGGTAGGGTAGTGTAGGGTAGGGTAGTGTAGGGTAGGGTAGTGTAACGTAGGGTAAGGAAGGTAGTGTAGGGTAGGGTAGTGTAGGGTAGGGTAGGGTAGTGTAGGGTAGGGTAGTGTAGGGTAGGGTAGGGTAGTGTAGGGTCGGGTAGGGTAGGGTAGTGTAGAGTAGGGTAGGGTAGGTAGTGTAAGGTAGGGTAGATAAATGTTTGGTGTTTTTATGGCAAAACAAAGTTTGCCGGGTCAGCTAACTATAAATAAATATAACCTTTAACCTTAACTTGCTTTTATACTGATGTAACATTACTTTTGGATTAACATGGTGCTGTAACGACTGCAGGAAGACAGGCATGTAAGATAAATTGAAACTGTTTCAACATATGAAACAGGTTTATAGATAAGGATCCTAAAAAAAATACCCAATAACGAAAGATAAGTTACCTTCTCTCGGCTAGCGGTAGATTTTGTTACATTCGCTATAGTTAATGAGGAGGTGAGAACAATAATAAAACACTTTGAAAACCTTTGAGCGGCAAAGAAAGCTGTTTCTCCTGCGCCATCAACTTCTATAAGTATTTCGTTACCGCGCATTTGCAATCCTGACACCAAATTATCTTTTGTAACAGATTTGAAATCTGGAAGTAAATAAATGTAATTTAAATGGAAAAATCAATTATTAATGTGTTTTGGAACGCTGTCAGCCTGGGCAGTTGTGAAAATACGACAGCCTAACGGCCGGGGAAGTGAGCCTTAAGACGACAATAGGTTCTTGTTTGTAGAAAAACTTAATGATTTTTAAGCTTTTCTTAATTTGTTTTTTTCTTTTAATGTTTTTTTATTCCTTTTAGTGTTGGTACCTCATTTACCATGAAAATCATTTATAGCTAGAGTACTTCTCATAATTATCAATTCCAATTAGCCCAAACACGACTAGGACACATTGTTTTATTACGGAGTTCCACTTCTACCTTCCGGCTTCATCATCAGATCAGTTCGATGGTATCATTTTAAGCAGTACCATTTATTTATATATATTTGCTTCATCATAGTCGCAATAGTTAAATTCGAAATATCTTATACCTATGGCATACTTTTTATGGAGTGCCAATGGTCATCTGTGGTCTTCTTCAGCAGTTCCACTTCACCAAATGATACTTTCTGAGTGCAATTTATTTATTTAATACTTAATGCACAAAAACGTACAGAGGCGGGCCAGTCAATCAACAACGGTAACATGGCAATTGCCTGCCATGTTACCGAAGATACCAAAATCGTTTGTCGCCCGTGTTACTACCAATCTTACTACCAGTAGTAATAATGGTAATTTTATTCCCTTTCTTACTACTGCAGTAGCAAGTTGTTAGAAGGGTAATTACAATTTCCCCTTGTTACTACCAATGATAATAATAAAGAATATGGCGACATGATGCAAGAAGGCCTATATGATTCGATACATAACTTATGAGGGTGCTGGAGTTGTATAAAATTGTTGAGATTCTGCGCATCTTCCTGACGTCACGTATGGGGCAGTGACGGACGGTCCTTCTCTATCCAGGATGTCGACAGATTTAGGAAAACAGCGAACCTATAAGAATCGAGCGTGGAATATTTCAGGGCGACAGTCTTGAGTCCTCTGTGGTTTCGCTTAGCCCTGAACCCTCTTGAGTACACTGCTGGAGGGTTCGGGCCTGGGGTATGGGTTGAGAAGAGGGTCAGATCATATGGTGTAATTATATTTTATGAGTCATCATCTTCCTGCCCTTATCCCATGTTACTTGGGGTCGGCGCAACATGTTTTCTTCTTCCATACCGTTCTATCCCCTGTTACGCTATTACTGATTCCCTTTTCCTTCATATCACTCCTCACACAGTAATGGATAAAAAATAAAATATTACGGAACACCCGACATCTTGATGTCAATATGGCGGGCGGGTGTACCTTAATTTCGTTCTGAAGGAGGTACAGGTTTTTTAGATCTAGGTACAATATAGTATATTTTAGGTACATTTCTTTGGTAATTGGTATAATTTAATTCGCTATGGTACACCTGCCATTTTGACTCTCACCAATTACCGGTTGGTGCAGGACTACTGTTAAATATGGAGAAAAAGATATTGAGCTATAGGTTTGGAAGGTTTAGTAAATCTATTTTTTTGTTGTTATCAATGTGCGGACTTTCCTATCCAGGGCATCAAGTTCTGTCTGAGAGAGAACATCAAGACCGGCATGACCCAGCTGTTGAAGACGCGCACCTTTTTCCCGCTCGATAAAATAAAATTTAGTACTTTTTTCAAGCGACCAAAGAAGCTTCGACTTTTTGACGTCAGTAGCATTGATGTCTAGTGCTTCCGACATACCCAAATACTTGTAAGTTTCGGTTGAGGAAAGGGATCTAAGGTACATAGAATCTGAGAGTTGTATTCCCACGGATACCATAATCTCCCCTCACTTTACATGCATAACTGCACATTTTTCCACGCCAAATTCAGTCCTGATGGCGTCACTGAAGTTTTCTGTTACCTTTAGAAGCTTCATCAGTTGCAAGTTGTTGGGGGTAAAGAGCTTTAGGTCATCCATGTAAAGGTGTGATATGATCTGATCCTCTTCTCAACCCATAGCCCAGGCCCGAACCCTCCAGCAGTGTACTCAAGAGGGTTCAGGGCTAAGCGAAACCACAGAGGACTCAGACTGTCGCCCTGAAATATTCCACGCTCGATTCTTATAGGTTCGCTGTTTTCCTGAATCTGTCGACATCCTGGATAGAGAAGGACCGTCCGTCACTGCCCCATACGTGACGTCAGGAAGATGCGCAGAATCTCAACAATTTTTTACAACTCCAGCACCCTCATAAGTTATGTATGTGGCATTGAATCATATAGGCCTTCTTGCATCATGTCGCCATATTCTTTATTATTATAATTGGTAGTAACAAGGGGAAATTGTAATTACCCTTCTAAAAACTTGCTACTGCAGTAGTAAGAAAGGGCATAAAATTACCATTATTACTACTGGTAGTAAGATTGGTAGTAACACGGGCGACAAAGGACCAAAATGGCTACATCTCTGCTTGTAATATTTGAGGATTTCCCTCGATTACCATGGGATCCCATCATCAGATTCTGTTTGCCTGACAACGGAACAAATTCAATTTTGCAAATATTTTGTCTATCCTTTCGTCTATATATGAAGAAGTTATCCACGAACATACATTCAAAAAATGAAACATCTGAATGAAGAGGTGGTTCTCCCTCCTTTTTGGAAAGTTTGTTAAAAAGTAGAATGGCAGAATACATTTAATTTATACAATATAATCTGACATGAGTCAACTAGCCTATTTAATTAACATGAGCTGGCATTAATGCGGCAGTTATAATCCGTCCGACGGGTTATTGGTTTTTTGACAGATGGAACTAATGATTGCAGCAACGTATCATTTCCATTATCGGTTCGATTATTGACATTTGTAGATTCGATTATCATTTTTTGATGTCCATTAAAACAGGTTGCGGTTTTTGTTTCTGTGTTTATTTTTTTATTAAATACAAAACGTGCAAATATGTTACGTCGCCCCAATCACTAGATCCCCCAGACATTTCAGAGTTCTTTCTTCCAAACGTGTTTGAGATTGAGTAGTGCTAGTATGTACTTTGAACGTAAGCATACTTGCTAACTCGGGCTGACGGCCAATTTAAAGGTACCAGGAAATATCAGTAGAGAAAATCAAAAACGTCTGGGGTCTCTGCGGATCTTGGACCCCTAGCACCATCTGTCAAAAAAAAACAATAAAACTTTGGACGGATTACAGTAAACGAACAATAAAACAGCTCAAACTATATATTATCTTAATTCTAAAACATTGTAAAAGAAAATATTTAATTTATAACTCACTTCTAGCAACAAAGATTTCTGCCGTTTTTCGAGCGGCCTCAATGACGACATCTATACAAAAAAAACATTCAAATTATTTTTTATACAAACTATTAACTAATAACTTAAATATTTAAAGTAAAATTTAAACTAAAGGTGCCTGTTGACAATTTCTTGCTGCTATTGTATAGCCGTCAAGTTGCCAATTATATCGCTCGACACATTGCAACAATTGCTGCATACTTGCAGTGTAGTCCCGGCGATATTGCAATATATTGCGATATTGCGACATTTCATAGTAGTCGCATGTATTCAATGTCTAGTCCGCTAGATTGCAAATGATTTAGCCCGCTTTGACTTTATTGCAATATCGCCGTATATCGTCTTAGCTCTGATGTAAAAGTGCATCTCTATTCTCTCGCTCAATTCCCCCGCCTCGTCCTGTCGCTGCCTGATTAGTGAAGTTAAAAAATATATCATAAAAATGTTAACAAATGGTTCAATCAGAGAACGCAAATATGGCCGGACAGTTACAAAGTCAAGTCCATCCAGTTGTAATAATATTTATAAATATTTAACTTAGTACTATATGTATATAAATAATCGGGCATATACCTTGCATGGAGTCATTTAGTTTCGAGGGTGTTTTATCACTGACGAGAACCCCAAGTTTTCTTTCAAACTTGTTGTGAAGGCGTTCCGTGTCATTGGATTCTTTCACCGACTTATCCACTATCATAGGATCCGGATCCATCAGCCTGTGATCATCAAACATATTTTTACATAATTATTATCAAGCTCATTCCAAAAAATCCAGTTTGTTTAGATTAATTTTATTTTGATCTTGTTTTAATCTGAGAATCAATTTACAAAATTTAGAAAGTACAAATAAAGAATAAATTAACTAAGGGTTAATTGGTAAATTAACCAACCACTTTATCATGGCCAACAACTATATCTACTATTATAAATGTATCTATATTTCGTACTTAAAAAGTAAATAGGACTTTTACTCGTACACCAACAGCATCATAGGTACTGTAGTTTAAACATTGTCTGCAAAAGGGACAGCAAGCAGGCTAGTAGCAAAATTGTTCTGGCTGAATGCATTTTTTTGCAATTTGTTTAAACTTTTAGACCTTTTCGATTGTTTTGTGCGGGGGGCAGATTTGGACTTAGGTAAGGTCTTGGAGTTTTTAAACAATGTAAACATTCACTGGTTAATGCGATAGTGTGTTTAAGAGGGGACTCTAGTGAGACTTTCTCCATACAAACACATTCTGCTGTTTTCTTCGTGGATAATGCCTCTAGAGCAATGATTTTTTTCCATAAAATCTAGGTCTAATTAATACGTGCCTGTATCATTTCCTTTTTTCCAAAACATAATCACAAAAAGAAATATGACAATCCAAAAATCCGAAAAAAATGCCCGTTTTTACCGCCATGTTCAGAAGACTTTCAGACAAAATTTATAAGTTTTTAACAAAAAATGATAGGAGCATAGATATACTTTTCCTCTAAATTTTGATATAAGAATTTTTTAGATCAGACCAGTTTTCATGAAGAAAACAGCAGAATACGAAACGTCTTTTAGTCAAAGTTTTTGTAGGTAAAATCAGCCTGAGCTGCAGTTGTCCCTTTCGCACTTTACGGGGTGAGGTTGGAGGTGACGCGACGGCAATAGTTTCTTCAAATACCTATTTTTCAAATTCCTGTTGACTAGAGTCCGCTTTTAAGAACTCGCATTAAGGCCATGGGCATAGGTAGGTACATTAATTTTATTGCATCATCATAATAATTACAATGCGGTTAAAATAACCGTACACTGACGGTGCCACGTCAATCTGACGTGCTCTGACTTTCGACTTTCGCTATTGGCGCAAGAGACGAAATGCGTAGGCGGGAGTCTGGTCGCATTTCAACGAGGTGCACAGTTGTTTTGACCGTGTAGTATGTTTGGTTTTGAGTACATCACAGTACCATTCTGAAGTCTTTCCGTGTGTGAGTGTGGTTGGCGGCTGCTCATACATCACTTCGGGGGCGTGCGCTTTCAGCTGGTCGTGCAAGATGTCAAGGGACGCGAGGTGCTCCAGGTCATAATCTAAACAAAGTTATACATACTGTCAGACTTATTTAACCATCCAGCATTTTTATCAGGTATTGGGTATTAACTAAGGACATGCTTTATGCCAAAATCGACTGTAATTAAAAATAAAATGAGACAGACAGACTTTAAACAACCTACTTGTTTGAAGTCTGTTTCTCAAGTATTTATGTAATGTAATATTGTTGTAATTGCACAATCTATACCAATATTAAAAAGAGCAATGATTTTTTTGTTTGTTTGTTTGTGTGTTTGTTTGTACCGAATAGGCTCCGAAACTACTGGACCGATTTCAAATATTCTTGAAACTTCACCGTTGGGAAGCTACACTTGTTTTCCTAACTTCGAACCACGCGGGTGAAACCGCGAGCCGTCCGCTAGATATAGTTGGGCTTCCTAACACGTATGCCTCATTTTAAGTGAACCTATGTATGTTAGTCCACGTATTTTTTAGTAATTAGATATCTGTTCTTTTTTGTTACACTTACCAGCGCCCAGTGCTCCACCTTTATACTTTTCTGCAAAGACATAAAATTGATTAGTTATTTCATTATATGATGACGAATTTTTGTCATGACAAATAAAATAGTTTTTGTCACGTTCGTCCAAGGTAGGCAGGTGATTACTCGACCAATGTTGATTTAATTTAATATAGTAGGTGATTACATAAAGAATGTGTTTCTTACCCCTCTCTTTCTTAAATTTATCTGCTTGTTCTGCTTCCATCCTTCTTTTTTCTTCTGCTGCTTTTCTTTTTTGTTCTGCCTCTTCAGCTAATCTCTTTGCATGTTCTTCCGGGTCTTCAGGAATTTTAACCTTTATACTTAGACCGCCTCCTCCAGGACCACCTGCCACTGCAGCTAATCTTCGTTTCTCACTGCAAATCACAAATACACAGAAGACAAACTAAGAAGTAGTTCCATGATATTTAGGACATAAAAAATATTAAAATTTCATACGCCAAGGCTTTAGCTTCGGCGTTATACCCTGCAGCATCAAGTTCTGCTAGTTGCTTAGCATCCAAACCACCTTAAACAGACAATATTTTTATATTATTCTATTTACAAACATCGCTTAGAACTACGGTACTCTCAAATGCTCTTTTTAACTAAAACATACAACACAACAAGTAACATAGACTGTTTTATGTTGCCAGCAATATTGATATTTTGTAACTTTGCCATAGTTGTCAGTAAGGATTCCGTTCCGTTATTGAAAGGATTATTAAAATATAATAGCCGTCTGAACTTTTCTGAGACGGAGAACACGAAGCGCTGTGCTTACTTGGCTATAACCCATGTAGAAAACAAGAGAATCCGTCATCTGGTTGGCTATAACATGGCCATGTATAATTCGTTATTTAAACAGAATGAGTTTTTGAAGTAGGTTTGGATGGCCAAATCCGAAACTATGTATAAAGGATAGCGAAACACTCCAAGGAGTGACGAGGCCGATACCACAGATAATATAATACTACAGTACCGATACTTTTCTTTTAGTAGGAAATCGACGAAAACTAGCGCTGCAGCGAAATATGATCCATTTAAGAGCGCTTTATAAAATATAAGTATTTAATATTTGCACCGTCAACATACACTCCTTTGTTGCTTCGGAAGCGATGTACTGAGCAGCCATGTCAGTCATACCTGTAAAATTATAAAACAGTTTTAAACTAGGTAACTAATAATGAAATAATAAAAACAGTCCCTAGTAACAAACTAATTCTAAGGGTTATACTTACATACATACCTGATTACCAACATAATATATCTGATTGCATACTGATTTTAGAGCTTATAATTTTTACCTGATTTAACCGCAAACTACCCGCTACAATACCAGAGACCAACTTTGTGGACGGGGCTCAGGTAAAAGAAAAAAAGTCGATTGCGATGTATCTCATGCAGATGCGATGGCGACGCTCTACAAATACTTTTTTCTAAATCTGGATGTACAGTCAAAGATCAAAAGTGCAGTCATACTCTCCCAAAACTCAAATGCTAGTTGTGTAAAAGAAGATATATTATCCACATCATCAGCCTATTAATGTTCCCACTGCTGGGTCACAGGCCTCCTCTCTGTGAGAGGGAATGGGCCGTAATCTACCACCCGGGCCCATTGCAGGTTGGTGGATGTCACATGTTCTCGAATTTTTGGTTCTAGGACATGCCGGTTTCCTCACGATGTTTTCCTTGACCATTTTGAGCGCAGTGGTGATGAAATTATTTACACAAAGTAAAGCGCCTGCCTGGGCTCGAACCCACGACCCAAGACTTGTAAGTCGCGGCCGATACCACTGGGCCACCACTGCTCTGCAATTATCCACAACTGATTTAAAATGTTGTATAGTAATTAAAGTATAGTATATTCCTACTAACCGCGAAAAGTTAAAATTCTGCTGCCTACAAAAAAATTGCCTTTTTTGTTTTGGTGGTGGTGACTGCACTTTTGACCCTTATAGTACTTAATACGACACCATCTGCCAACGTCTTAGAAGAAACAAAATTCACACTTGATTAAAACCTGCGCGTAGTAATTTCCATATTAAGTTGATTTAAAAAAAAAAACGGAGACTAGATGGAGATAGTTAAATTGTTATAAGATATTAAAAAAATCATAAAAAACACGCCCGTTGTGTTAGCCTATAGAAATTGTCGTATTTTGTCCGCGTGTCGCGTATAACTTTACAAATTATACTTTTTTATACAAATATAATTTAAAATTTATTATTAGGATTATAATTATTATGAAAATGGTATAGTAGTGTAACATTTGTTTTTAAATTATGATTTGACGTTTAGACGTGCTTTTCATTATAAAATCAGTCATAATTGCGCTTTAATTCCGGGATACTGTCCGGTTTATAGTCTATGCTCATTCGTATCTTCCAAATGGCGTAAGCACTGGTGGATACAATAGTGACGTTACTTCTCATGTGCTGCGCAGCCATGGGCTTCTCCGTCATGTTGGGTTTTTCTATCGGTAGCACTTCCATGTGGTACTCAACGTTCTCCATAATGACAGGTGAAGGTGCGTCGATTTTTAAATGTGGTGCTGTAACTAGCCTGGGAAAACCAAACATAATAATATTTATTACAGTTCATAACAAATGGCCCTTTAAAATTTTTGTTGATTCATTAATTCATACATTTCCGCTACTTGTTTGTGATCTTTCTTGTAGGTCCCTACATCTATAAATTCCTTTGGACCTTCTTTTTTTAAACTAGTTTCTAATATTTCCAACGCTTGGCCTGTAAGTGAAAACATTCTGGGCTTAGTAATAAAGTAGACAAATCAGAGGTTAAAGTATGCACAGTTGGGAAAAGTCCTTTATGGATGATGAAAAAAAAGATTGCGTAAAAATAATAGACACGCATTTTTCTTTAACCCACAAAAAAAATCGTATGACGTCACGACTTGGTACAATTTTTACTGAGGACACAGATAATATAATACTAGCATTCAGATGCCTCATCCCATACCGATAGAAACCGTGCCGACGTAACTAGCTTTTTTCGTCTGATTAATCTGATATTTTTTTGTACACCGAACGCGGATTGGTTCTGTTTCACGGTGATATAGATAGATGGTGTTAGCAGCGACTTGCAAGTAAAAGGGTTTTACTAGGTTCGTGAATATTTTTTCTTTAAATATATTGAAGGTTCGTTTTATAGTACTTTTTTTATACGTTTTACAGGTTTTTCACCAAAATATGTTACAATCTAAGGTTACAGTGCAAATTTTAACAATCGAATGGAATGCCTCAGAAATTTAAATAAGCGCCATCTATTGGCATCAATTTTAAAAGATCCGTTCAAATAATCTTTGAAATGTGAATTAAGAGCCAAATATTCCATAATTTTGTACTTCGGAGAGTTGATTAAACAAGAACAGAAAATGTTAATTTTACACACATTCAATAACAGACAGGTGCATATCGCGCCATCTAGTGAGATTTATTTGAACAAAATTTTCGTTCTTAGCAGTGAGACCCCGTGCTGAGGAGTTACGTCAAAAGCCTACATTTCCGGTCGTTGATAAACTTTATCTTGGTGATTTTTTATTGATTTGATAATGCAATCTTTTGCATTATCAAATCACCGTGTACAATATTTTTTGATAATTTAACCGACGGACCAATCGTAATAAGATATTAAGATTATCTAAGAATAATGATATTCTTTTGTAGAGCAATTAATATCCGTAGCATTATATCAACAAAAAAGAAATTACCTCTTCCTTCTATGGCATCTGTCAAATAAGCTGCCCCTTCCTTCGTTGTTTCTGAAAAATTTGCATGCTTGTACAGAGTAGAGCAAAATACGAGTAGGTACTACTAAGATGATAATAATACCCGTTTACAATAACATAACCACTAGGCCACATATAATTAAAATTCTAGGGTACCAAAGTGAAAGTCAAAACTAAAAGTATACTGTTGAATTTTCATTCGCGGTCGGCTTGAGTTGAAATTTAGACATTCAATTTGGTGTCGCTTAGACCGAGTTTCTCAACTCTAAATTATCGCTTAATTAATGTGAAAAATGGTCAAGCACACGTTATCTGCTGTGATTGGTCGAATGAATTTCAAAAGCCAATCACAGCAGATAACGCTTGCTTGACAATTTGTTACATTAATTCTGCGATAATTTAGAGGTGAGAAACTCGGCCTTAGGGTGATTCAAAACGGGCATTGGGATGTTTCAAAGTTATAGACTTATGCTGTTACAATGAGGTTTCTAGATATTTTATGATATTTATAACAATGATGTCTTGATGTAATTCTACATATAAATAAAACTCATGATGAAACCTTCCAGAATAGATTCCAACTTTTTATCTGGTATAACAGCGGTTATTTGTTTAGCCATCACTTCTTGCTTCTCTGGATTATGGGATTTCGTAAAACCTTCTGGAGAACTCTTAATACTAAAATAAAAAAAATCGCGTTTTATTTTTTTCGATACCTTTTGGTTTGCGGAATTTTATTAGTTGATTTAATTTGCCGCTCAATACGCAGATGTATGTATGTATTTAATTTGACCCTGTGTACGCAGATACATGTATTTAATTTGACCCTGTATAGGCAGCTACATGTACATATTTAATTTGATCCTGTATACTTTTTTTTTTGAAACGATAAGTGAGATAGGCATTAAAGGTCAATCTAGTTAGTGGCTGCAGTACAGTTCTTCTAGATGGGTGACGAAGCCACCTGTGTTTAAAAGAATCAGTTGCGATAATCTGTCGTAAAAATACGGGTTGACTTTTAACAAGAACATTTTGTTAAAATTACATTGTTAAAATCAATCAAAAACAAAAAGAAACAAAAAAAAATACTTTAAAAACAATAGAAATTTAAATTAAAATTGTACTAAATTGAAGGTCAACATAGGAAATAATATATAATAATAAAATCAACAAAAATTCAAAATATATATGTTCAGTATGATTGTGAGTAGTTTATTTGTGTTAGTGTAGTGTGTGTGTTAAGCTGAATAAAAAAAACAACTGAAAGTCGATAATAAAATGTTGCACATTTTTTAAAAGAAGAACTTCATAGGTACCATGTAAAAAAGTTACACTCAAAATCTCAAACCATGAAGGTTCTATGTCAATTCGAAGTACCTACTAAAATAAAACGGCAATTTCATACTTTAACCCCTATTATTTAACATTTCAAAACTATTTTTATCTAGTTTATTGTTCGCAATCCAATAACCCCTATTAAATACAAGAAACAGGGTGGGCTCCAAAATGCTTCCCTGAGGAACGCCGTACTGAATGGGTAGCTCAATACTTTTGTGATTCCCTATAGTAACAAATTGTGACCGGTTGGCAAGATAGCTTTCGAAGAGATCCAATGGGGCCCCCCTGACACCCTAACTTTTAAGCTTGAGTAGAAGAGTGGAGACGGGATATGTGTCAAACGCTTTCGCAAGATCCAGAAAAACGGTAAGAACTTTTTTCTTAGCATTTATGTTTTCCACTATATTATTGACTAACAAGTGGACAGTATCACAAGTGGATTTATTCCTGCGGAAGCCAAACTGCTGAGGTAACAACAGTTTGAAGTGCTCGAGGTAGTGGACCAGGCACTTTTTTTTACTTATTTTAAATAAGAACTTACTCTTTTCCAGCCTCTTGATAAGTTAATTTATAAGACTCTTTTTCTCCTACGATTACACTTCCTCTTCTACCCATTAAATCCGCTAAAACTTGTTTCTGTTCGGCTTTTGCTGAGATTGAGAGTTAAAGTTATGAATACAATGAATTAAAACAATATAATAACGAAAGAAAATAATCACACGTGTAATGTTCACTTACTTTCTGGTATTGGCCTCGCCAGAAAATTTGCAGAATCGTCTATTATCTCTGTGCGCATGAAAATTAGTATTTATGTTAAAATTAGATCATTGAAATGCTCGACAAATCATCCATCGTATCATATGAAATTACACTTATAAAACTAACTAAATAGGATAGATACTATAGAACGATTTTGAATAGTCAGGAGGTGGAAGAGCTGATGGCTAACTAGGTACAGCCGCACGGGTCAATCTTCAATGTTAAACAACGATTATAAAGTTTGGTCCGTGGACACTACTTTCAATATGTGTTACCGATCACCCATCGGTAACACATATTGAAAGTAGTGTCTTGCAAAAACTTACAACGCCATTGGTACCGGCTGTCATTTGCAGATCTAAGATAGTTATAAGGTAGTTGGAAGCCAGAAATTGATACACCAGTATTGCCTAAAGGTATCATTTACTGGGTTCTGGAGGACAGATAATGTAAAAATCCAGGTAAAATGCTGGTACTCAGCTACATTCGGTTAGATTGGCAGCCAACCCCAACACAGTTGGGAAAAGTCGGTTTGTTGTTTGTTACATTCCTTCGAATTTTCGGTTCTAGGACATGTCGGTTTCCTCAAGATGTTTTCCTTCACCGTTTTGAGAGCAGTGATGATGAAATAATTTACACAAATTAAAGCGCCTGCCTAGGTTTAAACCCACGATCTACAACTTGTAAATCACGGCCGTTAACCACTGGGCCGTCACTGCTCTGCTCCACCTTGTCTATAATTAATAGTAATTAATTACCCGGTAGAAGTTGTGTAAACCTCTCATCTGGTTTCTCTTGGGTTAAGACAGTCATTTTTTCTTTCACATTCTCCATAGCAGGCAAATCAACCTTCGAAGTATGTAGAGTTAAAGTATCCGCCAGTCTACAAGTAAGAATTTATATTTAATTTAAAACATACATTTTGACCAAGATTCGCATATTGCGGGGCCCTAAGTAAAATTAGGTATGTATAATCAACAAGATTGAAACCTGAATTACCATAAGCTATTTTTTCTATCTAGACATTCTAATAAAATTAGGTCGAATTTTGAAAAATTATTTTCTACAACGTTGTAATATAATTATTTTTTCATTACGATTTAACGAGACAGTGACACCCTATATATATATGCTATCATTTCAATCAAATGCCACCATTTTAATATCTAGGTACTTGAAGTTTTATTATTTGAAATTTTAATTTAAATAAGCTAAAATTCAAATTCATTTACAAATGTTTATTGCTCCAATCTGTACTCATACATTTCCAGATGTCAAGTTAATGCGCATTCCACTGTGTTGTACCAATTCAGGAATGCAAAACTATCATTAAAATTATACAATGACATACATTCCTTATTGATACCTTATACAATGTCATAAATTAAAATCAATACATTATAAAACAACATATATAATACCCTGTACAATGTCATAAATTCAAATGAATAAGTTATACTACTCTGTCAAGAAAGTACCGGGAAAAGTTCAATAATTATATGTTGGTTATTCAATCAAATTTATTTTAACACCTTCAAAGAATGCTCCTTCAGAAACTATACACTTAGGCCAACTAATAATCCAATCGTCAAAACATTTATTGAACGCTTTTTCCGGAATCAAGTTCAATTCTCGCCGCGAATTCTCCTTTATGTCTTCTACCGAATTAAAACGTGCCACGAAGTGGTAATTTGAGTTTAGGAAAAGAAAAAAGTCGGCTGGAGGAGGTGGTTGCTCGATGGTATTGGATGAGATTTTGGCCAATATTTAAAAATAAAATTGGGCACTTAGTTCGGCGGCTATCTCTCTCAAACTTGAATGAGGATTTTCAGTCACTATTTCCTTCAATTTGGCGATGTTAACTAAATCTTCCATCACATCTCAACCGCTTTTGAACGCTTTGTACCACTCAGAAGCACGTGTTTTTGATAAGGTCGATTCACCGTACCTAAGTCTTCTGTAACATTTTCAGTGACTCCGAATACAAAATCTTTGTTCGATGTTGTTGTCCATTATGATATTTGCAATACACACTAGATATGATATAACAATATAAAAAATGTAATATTTAAGATAGTGTGACTGTTTATTATTGTGCTACTTTTTGCTTTTCCTTAAATAAATAAAATAAAATAACTATAAAAAAACTGTTTTGCAAAATAATACTACCGACTTCCAAATGAAAAACTACAAAGTGAAAAATAACTAAATTTTTGGAAGTCGGTGTCTTTCGTAGGTCCCATTTTTAGCGATATGGACACCGAATTCCAAAAATTAAGTTATTTTTCACTTTGTAGTTTTCATTTGGAAGTCGGTAGTATCAGTTTCGGAGATATGACGACTCCCTTTCTCACATCTCGCTGCAGAAGGATAGGTTCCGTGGTCTGATCCTGGAGTCAAACTGACATAGTGGCGTTTTTGTACAAGCACTTCAGCACCTCGATGTACCGGTAGTCGATTTGACACAGTTGGAGAAACTGCAGTACAGCCCAATTCTCAATCGAATCATAAGCTTTCTCGTAGTCCAAAAAAGCCGGTCTGTCGATAATGTTGTCAATGCATGCTCGACTACAAAGTCGTGAAAGAGTGATCACATCTAGTTTCAAATGAATTTATAAAAAATTATCAAAAAAAAAACTATAAGAGTCTGGCAAACGAAAGTAGACACTCGAATTATTTGCAAACTTTTTATATGGCAATGCTATACTAGATGTCAACCTCATTTTTCCAAAACAAGATGGCGTGTTGTTTTGATTTGTTGTGGTCTTAATAATAGCATTTATTCAGTGAAAAATGAATAAAACAATTAAAAGTGGATTACGGGAGGTGTTGTTTCGCATGATGTCTGAATATAAAGAAAAACAACAAGAGAAAGACGCCGTATTCAAACAAAAACATGGTTGTTTGTGTGGTGTTAGATTTTTTAAGTTAGTATGACGCTAATAATTTGATACTTTGTTTTAATTCGTAATTACTATTGATGCAAAAACTATTTCTCTATTATTATTCACATTAATTTTATAATAAGTTAAACACCTTCATAATAATGAATTATGGCTATTTATCATACCATAATAAAAGTTGAATTGTAATTTTAACATTTTTTTTCTTTTACAGAAGATCTGGAGGATGTAGCAGGGGTTAATGAGATAGTGGAAACTATTGAAAAACTTACGGAATTAGTGCAGAAAAATAGGATAAAACCCTGAACCAGTACTTGTGCGAAATAGCTAGCAGAGGAGTGGAAGAAAATTACTGACCATATCATACAATGTTGAAAAAAAATATAATGAAAGGGACAGAATTACAGATAATAATTTATAAATTTTATTATTAATGTACGAAACAGTGATTTCAGTGACTCAAATGAATATATGCACTTGGAAGTCTTAACACATAGCACATAGGCTACTTTTCATCCCGGTATAATGTTCCCCTAGGATAAGAAAACTTTTTCACGCGGGTGAATCTGCTGGCAGAAGCTAGTATTTATATATAATAAATAGATTTGATTGTTTGAGATTTAGATTTTGATTATGGTAGTGAATAAACCAAAATTATTTTAGAATACTGTTGTTTTTTTTTATTCGGATTGATAGATACGTAATATCTAAAATATTGCCTGCCTGAAGTACCTATAGTATTTTTATTCAGACGAAGTAAAATTAATAATTCTAAAGTATCAAATTAGGTTATTCCAAGTATTTCATACCAGTTTTGGGGTTGCTATGCTGAGATTTTTTTAATTAACCGCGCTTTTTCAATCTCTACTTTCGTTTGCCAGACTCTAATTGACCATTGAGTCAAAATTGTACGACCCTTTGCCCCGTATTGAGAACGTTATATTGCAACATGATTACCAGTTTCAGTCATAAATCGAACAGCTTGATTATACGGCCTGTTATAAATAAAAATAGTAGGCACATACCTTCGTGCACCGTCAGAGTAAGTCTGGTCATATCCTTGTAGTTTACCAAGATTTTCTTCTCCCTTATCTTTCATAAGATTTACCACATAATCCATAGCATCTCCTGTTGAACACACACAATTAGTAATGCTAATGAATAATATATGTATTGCATTGCTTAAGCTCCATGTTTATAATATACTTATTTACCTTTTTCAACTCCAATTTTTGCTAAATGCATAGCTGCTGTCTCCATTGTGGCTAGAAAATAAAGGTAACGAGTGTAATAAAAAACATTCAATACTTAGAGTACACAGTTAATAATGTTGAAGGTCTGGAGAACTTCGCAGTCACCCATATTCAAAGTAATTGCCTCCATTCGACTCAGCAATTTGATTGAGGCAAATCAAATTTACAGTTACAGCTTGTTATTTTCAGTTTAACAGCTTGTTATTAATAGACATTAATGAACATGGGCGCACGGTTGGCGCAGCAGTCCATCGCTCATGGACTGTTGCGCTGCGTGTCGCGGGTTCTATTCGATATGACCTACAGAATTAAACGCACCAACGATACAGGAAGAAATTCCTAGAGCGCGGCAAGGCCAAAAAACATTTTATTTTTATTTTGTCTGAGATTTTTTTCGTAAGAATGGTGAGTCGAGTGGATTGGAGGAAGTTTCCATCAAAAATACACTCAGCATTAGGGTGTAAATATTTTTATTATGAACTAGTGACCAGCACCGGCTTTATACGCGTAGAAGAGCATATTATGTCTACATGTTTTTTTTTTAAATAAATATCTGTACCAGGCCCCTCAGAAAGTATTGCGAAAAAAAGTTTTTATATATGGGAGACTGGCCAGTTATAATGTTTTTCGAAAATATGATTATTTATAAGTAAAAATAAGTAAGTTCCAATTTCAAAATTTCCCTCCACATTTTTTGCGAGTTAATTCAAAGTATTGTGTCTCACTGAAATATGGATCTGCGCCGGGAACATTTTAGAGCTATGATTTTATACGATTTCAAGTGTCGCCTGAAACCGGATGAATCGTACGATAGACTTCAAATGGCATTCATGGATGAAGGCCCTTCCAAGGCAACCGTGTATCGTTGGTATAACGAATTCAAGCGCGGTCGACCAACTTTGGGGGATGACGAAAGAAGCGGTCGCCCTTTGACGGCTGTTACCGAAGAAAACGTGCTAGCAGTGAAAAATTTAATCCAAGACAATAGGCGAATTACATATCAGGAGATTCAACACATATTGAAGATTGGATCGGGAAGCGTTCACGAGATTCTACACAGCCATCTTCGCGTGAGGAGGATAGTATCACGCTGGGTGCCGCACAACCTCACCGATGCTCAGAAGCAGGCCCGGGTGGAATGGTGCCGTGATATGCTTAACAAATTTGAAGCAGGCTCGTCTCGGCGTGTTTACGACATCGTTACAGGTGATGAGTCCTGGATTTATCAATACGACCCAGAAACCAAGCGCCAGTCGACTGTTTGGGTGTTTCAAAATGAGCCAACGCCTACCAAAGTGAAGCGATCTAGAAGCGGGGGTAAGATTTTGATCGCTAGCTTTTTTAATTTGACTGGCCACTTGGTATCAATTCCCTTACGGGATCAAAGAAGCATTAATGCCGAATGGTATACTACCAAATGTTTGCCAGAAGTTTTCTCTGTTATAAGCAACAAGCGACCAAACACAGGGCTCCGCGGGCTACTGCTCTACCACGACAATGCACCTGCGCACACCGCACTCAAAACGAGGGACTTCCTGGACAGCACGCCAGTCAAACTCCTGGGTCACCCTCCTTACAGCCCTGATCTAGCACCGTGTGACTTCTTTTTATTCCCAAAAATAAAAAATCAGCTCAAAGGGATACAATTTTCGTCGCCGGAAGATGCGCTGGCTGCGTTCGAGCAGGCTGTAAACGAGGTGTCTGCGGCGGACTGGAAAAAGTGTTTTGAAAACTGGTTTAGGCGCATGAATCTTTGTATAGAGGCTGGTGGAAAGTACTTTGAAAAGATTTAATAAAAATATATGTACGTATAGAACAATTTTTTTTAGTTTCGCAAAACTTTCTGAGTGTCCCACGTATAGTAAAACAAAAATACGTGTCCCGTCGTCGGTGTGAGCACCGCGCTTGAATTTATTTTCGCGCGCATTCATTTTCCTTTTGTGATAACTCATATAAATGAGATATTCATTTATATCATATGGTGTAAAGGATTATCATTATGTGCATAAAAAGCTTAAGGTAACTAACGCATTTAAGTTGATAGGATTAATACCTTATCCATCTAAATAGCTTTCCAATTACCACATTGTACGTGACCATTTTTTTTTAAGTTAGAATGGGTATAGCTATCTTTATAAAAAACGTTTTTGCAAAAAAATACTACCGACTTACAAATGAAAAACTAAAATGTGAAAAAAACTTAATTTTTGGAAGTCGGTGTCTTTCGTAGGTACCATTTTTTTCGCGATATGGACACCGACTTCCAAAAATTAAGTTAATTAATAAATTTGAAGTTTTTTTTTTTTTTTTTTTAATTTTTCGTTTTTAGGGTTCCGTACCCAAAGGGTAAAAACGGGACCCTATTACTGAGACTCCGCGGTCCGTCTGTCTGTCTGTCTGTCTGTCTGTCTGTCTGTCTGTCACCAGGCTGTATCTCATGAACTGTGATAGCTAGACAGTTGAAATTTTCACAGGTGATGTATATCTGTTGCCGCTACAACAACAAATACTAAAAACAAAATAAAATAAATATTTAAGGTGGGCTCCCATACAACAAACGTGATTTTTTGCCGTTTTTTACGAAAATGGTACGGAACCCTTCGTGCGCGAGTCCGACTCGCACTTGGCCGGTTTTTTTAATTTTTCACATTGTAGTTTTTCATTTGGAAGTCGGTAGTATTTTTTTGCAAAAAAGTATTTATTTTTCCCTTTTTAGTTTTACCTACCTAGGCAAGTTGTTTAGTAAGGTCCCTATAACGCCAGAATAGATTACCCGAACAACATGAAACTTGAACATAACCGGTGAAATGAGAGAACTGCGTACCCCTATAGAGCGTACTGGGGTGATGTTATTTTATGAAATGGTATAAACAATAAAAAGACACGCGATTGCAGCAATCCCGAGAGTTTTGCCGTTATTTATTGAAGAGTTCTGTTGTATATCTCCAACCTTCATCAAATTAAAATGGGACCAATTTCGAAACATACTCTTTCTTCAATGTATCAGGAAGGTTTTCCAATTTTTCTTCCCCAAATTTTATTTATATTTCGAAATTTTTAAAATAAACGTTTTCCATATCGGTCTGGCCGTTCTCAAATGATGCGCTTACCAAAAAGCTTTTTTTTTGTCTTTTCATTGTTGTCGCACTGCTGGGTAAATGTAACAACTCTTTATATTTATTAAGATAAAAAAGTTAATTACGGGTTATATCTGCGACAATAGTGGGGGCCAGTTTCGTTGGTATTCCTCTTTTCATTTCGGAATTAATCTCATGACCCAAGGTGACCACTGGTTTCTCGAGTTCACTCAAAGGCGAAGAATTTGCGTTCTGTATTCTGTAGAAATTAAATAAGAGTAAATAAGTGAATATTTTAAGTGTTAAAACATGTCACTTGCATATATCTTTTACTAGCTTTTTCCTATGGCTTCTGTGACACTAAGCCAGATTTCTCAACGCTAAATTATCGCAAAATTAATATGATAAATTGTCAAGCACGCGTTATCTGCGGTTGATTTGTTGAATGAATTTTCAACAGCCAATCACAGCAGATAACCGATGATTAATCGTCCATTACGTTAACAGTGGGCTGTGATAATCGATTATTGAGAAACCGGGGGTAAGCGCCGCTTGCGCCAACCTCTTGTTAGCAATCAAAGTTAAGTTCACTAAAGTTAACTAGTTAAACCATTCGCTGCGCCGGCGAACGCCATTCGGCGTTTTTAGATTTAAGATTCTGGTGCGAAATACGCCCATCGGCGTTGTTTTTTAAATTGCTTATTTCTTGGCAAAAACAAGTAAAAAATTATACTTGCAATATATGCACATTTTTTAAAATACATTAAGGTGCTACTCGCAGTTATCGAAATTTTAACTTTTTGAAAAATTGCGATTTCCTTCCTAGGTGCGGAAGGCGCTTAACGGCGTTTTGCAGGGTTACCTTTGATTCCCATTATGTTTTTTTGCAATATTTCAATATATAGTTAATATTATTTATTTATTTATGTTTATGTTCTTCTTTAATTCTTCTTCTTTAATCGGTCCCTCATTACTGAGGATCGTGGTCACTGGACCCCTTTAAGCGGACAATCTGCCTCCATCCATTCCGGTCCAAAGTTGCCATCACCACCTGCTGAAATTTGCTTTTGGACGTCGCTTCTTTTACTTGGTCAGACCATCGTGTTGGCGACCGGTCTCGTGCTTTTTTCCCTTCGGTATTGCCAACAAGGACCAGCTTTTCTAGATTTCTATCTCCCCTTCGCATTAAGTGACAGAAATAGGTCAAAATACGCTGTAGGCAACTGTAGGCAATCTGCAGTCTAATTGTGTAAGTGAATTCGCAAAAAAACACAAAAAAGTTGAATCTTTATTCAAATTGTTTGTGTAAGTGTGTGTTTTTGGGAAAGAACCAGATTGTTTCCGTTGCCGAATTTACTTACGCAATTAGGCTGCTGGTCTTGACATCGACTTGGGCAAAAATAGACACATTTGTGTGTTTGGGTGTCCATGGTATTCGGAGCATCCGCTTCCAGCACCACATTTCGAATGCGTCTACCCTCTGTCTTTTCCTTGCTCGGATTGTCCACGTCTCAGCTCCATAGAGGAAAATGGGGAAAATTAATGCGCTGACTAAACGGGCTTTGGTTTTATAACTTATGCCACGATTTTCCAGATGTTCTGCAAGCGTGCCATAGCATCCTTAGCCATAGCCATCCGTCGTTTTATTTCTGTGACGCAGCTGCCTTCAGTATAAATAATAGACCCCAGATAAATGAAACTATCCACATCTTCGATGCCCTGGATGCTGGAGGCGCCCGATAGCTTTTCCGCACGATCTATCACCATAAGCTTAGTTTTCTGCCTATTTATTGAAAGCCCCAACTTGCCAATCTCCACCTCCAATCTATGCAATATCTTCTTCAAGTCGTCATATGTCCCTACCGTATACATTGAAGAGTAAGGGTGAAAGGATGGATCCCTGTCTAACGCCTTTCTTGATGGAGAACGCATTTAAACAATCGGTGTCTATTCTGACGAAAGAGCGGTTGCTGATGTAGAGGCATCGGATCAAGTCAACAAGATGCTGAGGCGCACCCATGTCCTTTAGCACCTCCCATGGCTCCCACAGCTTATCTCACTGCACACAATCAGAAGCCTTAGTATAGTCAATGAAACACATTAACACAGGGCTGTTAAGTGCCCAGATTTTCTCTTTGATTTGGCAAACGTTCAGGATTTGTTCCCGCGCTCCTTTGCCTTTAACGAACTCTGCTTGTTCCTCTGGCATTTGCGAATCGATAAAGAGTTTCAGCCTATTATTTATTATTTACAGGAATATCTTGCTGACATGTGGAATAAGTGCTAAGGTTCTGTAGTTGCTGCAGTCTTTGGTATAGCCTTTTTTATGAATTGGAACAAAAACGGACTCTGTCCGCTCCTCAGGCCATCTCCTGTTCTTTCAGATGGAATTTCAGATGCTTAAATTCTGCTTCACACCTTTGGGATCTAGGTTTTTAAGTAACTCGGCGGAATTCCATCTTTACCGGGAGATTTTCTGTCCTTGAGGCATCCAGTGGCATGTTCGACCTGCGACTGCAGAATTTCGGGTTCCTGCGGTGATACGTCTATCTGCGCGTCGTATGTTAGTCGATAGGTTGACCAGTGTCATAAAGTGTGGTGCAGTACCGTTTCCAGCGTTTCAGAACCTGATCCTTTTCAGTCAGTATGCTACCTACTTCATCTGCGATCGTGCTGGTTCTCGTATTACGCGATTTAGAAGTAAGCTCTTTGACCTTGCGGAATAGATCTCTAGTTTCGTTCCTCGCAGAATTCTGTTCGAGATCAGCACAGAAGTTGTTGATGTGTTATAGCCCTGCGACATCTTTTCTAAACCTCTGTGCTGAGTTGGTCATATAACCTCTTGTTCTCTTGTAGAGTTAGACCTTTTCCCCTCAACTCACGTCTGCGAAGAATAAACTCAGCTGTTTCCGCAGATACAAAAGGCTTCATGGTAGTTTTGGGGAGCATGTTCTCTTTTGCAATTTCCACAACAATCTTCTGTAAAGCCTTCTAAGTGATGTCAGGGTCAGTTGCGTCATTTAAAGAACATTCAGGTACTTTATGTTTAAGTGCTTGTCTGAAGGCTTGTAGGTCAACATGGCGCATTTTCTGTGTGCGTTCTTGCTTGTAGAGTTTTCTCAATCGAAGTTGGATTGCGTTGACTAAAAGTTGATGATCAGAGCCACAGTCCGCCCCAGGGCATGTCGTAGTATTCATGACAGACGATTTCCATCGACTCTGAACGAGGATATAATCTATCTTAGGAAATCTATTAGGTTTCGAAAACAGTCACCAGGAGAAATCCAAGTATACAATCGCCGTATATGTTTTTTAAAACAGATGTTAGTCACGGTCAGATTTTCTTTACAACAGAACTGAAGCATACGTTCGCCTCTCTCGTTTCTACTACCGATTCCATACTGCCCGACTACCCGTCGCAGATGTTCGTCGCTGTCTGTTTTGCCGATTTTGGCGTTAAAATCACCTAAAACCACTTATCTCCTTTTTAGGTATTTCTTGGAGAGATTTTGCCAAAGCGCTGTAGAAGTTCTCTATATCGTCCTCTCTGGATTGGGCGGTAGGCGCTTATACCTGAATGATGTTTAATTTATAGGGAGTTGTGTTAACATTGATGGCGATTATTCGGTCGTTTATCGGTTTATAACCGCTGACGTAAGTTTGTCTAAGCTAAGTGGTACCACGAACGCAACGCCTTTGGAGCTCTCATTTTCAGGCCCTGAGAAGTAAACTTTATTCGACGGGGTCGAGAAGTATCCAGAATTTCTCCAGTGTGTTTCGCTGAGTCCGAGGATAGTGATTCCCTTCCTTTTCATTTCACTCTCTACTATCTGAAGCTTTCCAGGTTGGTTTAGCCCGCGTACATTCCAGGTGCCAAGGTGGTGAGGCTCTCTAACTGATTTCCGTTTATCAGTAACATAGTTTCCATGTGTTGCCTGATCTGACACAATCACATGGCAGGTAATTCCTTCAACAAAAGTTATTTTTGATACATTATTTCAGGTTAAAAAAGATATCTATAAAATTAAGGTCTGTAAATTAATAATAGTTGTATTATAAAAGTAAAAAAGGTTTGCCACCTCTGATATTAACTTATACTAATAATTTAGCCATTTGAAATTAAAATATATGAGTCTGTAGTTTAAAAGTGAAGTACAATTATATAATTAAAATAATTTGCTTCACATTTGTCGCCATACTCTCCAAATTTACACAAACCAACTAAAGAACAAAAACTTCACAAAAAAATCCAATTTATTAATATTTTACCCAAAATACGATCGTGAACGTACCACACGTTTGTCGTATTTATAGTTTTTCTAAGATTTTATCGTAAAAATGATCAATTTCTTTAAACAATGCTGAAAACGCCGATCGGCGTTTTATATTATCCTTATCAGGTGCGGAGGACGCCCATCGGCGTTCGCGACGAAAACCGTCCGCACTTGGCTAATAAGCATAATTTTGATCACCGCAGTGATTGGGTTCAGGCCGACTTGCACGAAAAACTTAACTCAAGAGTTAGTTGCTAACGCGAGTAAAATGCACAATATTGTATGACAAACTGTCAATTAACCTCGTGTTAACAACTAACTCTGAGTTAAGTTTTTCGTGCAGGTGGGCCAAGTTAACTAAGTTAAGTTCCTGGCGCAAGTGGCCTTAGACAGTATAGCTTTCCATCCATGAAATTCTTTTCATAGTGGGATTGGTAAATCATTGTATGATTTTGATTGATGCAAGTACAGCGTTATGATTGAGTTTCTCAGCGATCTCAACCAATCAGAACGCTGTATTTGCATAAACTGAGTTTAGTTAAACTATTCGCGATTAGTTTCTTTGGTGAAATCGGTCCTTACAAATACAAAAATCACTCGCCTACGTATTACAATAATTTATTACCATTTCCTACAATTTAAAGAATAACGGTTAGCATGACCGAAGTTTTAAGATATTACTTACTCTCTGGCCGCATCACCATAGGTTTTCTTGTAGGACTTGTATTTATAAAGAGGTCTTTCCCCCAAAGACTTTGCGACCGCACCTAAAAAGCTCGTCTTGTATCTGTCACCAGCTGCACCACCTAGTAAAAACAGTTTCTGTGCAAACTTTTATCGTCTATGAAGGTTCAATGAAATGTACATTAGAATATTATAATCTTACTTCGTAATGCGACCACTTGAGACAAATGTTTTGAAGCGTCATTGATCAATGCTGCAAAAAACAAAATTAGTAAGTATTAATATTATATTTTCATATGCATGTAAAATAAATGTACTGTCGTCCTAACTACCAACCTTTAGTTGCAATTTTCAGGTCTGGAGGCGTTAAAGACGCCATATCTTTGGTTAAAGTATTTTTACCTTCATCAGCGATGTCTTTTACAGGAAGATATGGTACTAATGTAGGTGCATTCTCGATTCTAAAATAAAAATGTTCAATAATTAATTTGGTTCGTCAATAATGTCATCATCATCATCAGCCTATATAATGTTCCCACTGCTGGGACACAGGCCTCCTCTCTGTGTGAGGGAATGGGCCGTAATCCACCACGCGGGCCCAGTGCGGGTTGGTGGATGTCACATGTCTTCGAATTTTTGGTTCTAGGACATGCCGGTTTCCTCACAATGTTTTCCTTCACCGTTTTGTGAGCAGTGGTGAAGAAATAATTTACACAAAGTAAAGCGCCTGCCTGGGCTCGAACCCACGACCACAATAATGTGATGTTTAAAAAACAAATATTAATCTTACTCTTCAGCGCCGGTCCCGTAGTCCATCGTATAGTCACCTCTTTTAACAAACAAAGTCTTTGGTTTATTCTTCATCATAGTTAACAAACCTGACATCGCAAGTCCTGGGAATAATAAAAAATGGTACGAAGCTGCATCTTTCTTTAATGAAAAAAAAAAATAAGAATTCATAATTTCATTATAATGACTAAAGAATTGTGTCGTTACTGAAAATGAATTATTCGATAACCTCATTTTTGATATGCTTAAGTTCTAAAGTAAAAAATTAAAACATCACAATTTTGTTTTACATACCTTGAAGACATTCTATTTTATTTTCATGTACCAAGTCATACTGTTAAGTTTTATTTAATCAATTTTAGTAACGACTCTCAGTCCAGTCCAGCTACAGTGTCTGAGATAAATGCTGCCACGGAGCAAACATTCTAACGAATGTGAGAATTCTGTGGCATTCCTAAGCAAAGCCAAATAATACAAACATTCAAAAGAACTTACCTCTGTCACGAACGAACGCCGACAAGTAATTGCTACAAAGATTAACCACATCTGGAAGAAAACAAAGTGACTATATTAGGAACTTCGTTCTTATTGTTGTTGAGTAGGTATCATTTGAAGCTATTGAACACATTATATTCCAATTAAAATAGGTGTTTAATATTGCGTGGGATTACATTACGACTTTCTTAATATGTAAAAAAAATACAACCGACTTCCAAATAAAAACACTACTAGAGATATCTAAGAAAGTAGGGAATATGCATGCAACATATTCTTTGCTACACAAATTTATCATTTCAGCTCTAGTAGACAAATACAAAATAATTAAATATTTTCATCAGCGACAAAGATAAAAAGTTTCAAAATTTATAAATTAGTAAGAGCCTATACAACTGCCATTGAATAAAAAAAAACATTTTTATAAAAAAATACAACCGACTTCCAAATAAAAACACTACTAGAAAGTGATAGATAACTTCAATTTCGGAAGTCGGTGTTCGTGTTATTTCTTCGTTTTTTGAACCCGGCTTTCAAAATTGAAGTTATTTCAATTTGTAGTGTTTCATTTGGAAGTCGGTTGTATTTTTTTGTAAAAAAGTTTTATATATTTCACTTTTTAGGGTACATAATAGGCCAGTTCTATGGGATCTGGTATCACTATGGTCCTATAATGCCCAAAGTGATACCAGAGTAAATTGCGTGACCCGCCACGTACGTCACTAGTTGCCGATTTTGTTGAAACTTTGTGAGGATGTTGTTCTCAAATTGTTCTATTTAGTACCTTCAATGAAAAAAAGTGTACCACTCGGGTTTCGCTAAAAAACGGAAAAAAAATGAAGTATAGGGCGTATACGGCCCGTACGTCATTTTTACGTACGTGTGGCGGTTTGGTAGCCGCTATAGATTCAATATTCAGTATTCGTAGGTGTATATTCGGGAACATTTATTTGATGTATATTGTGCATCTCTCAGTTGTACAGAAAAAAGTGACGTACGGGGCATATACGCCCTATACGTCATTTTTTGTTTTCCATTTTTTAGCGAAACCCGAGAGGTACACTTTTTTCATTGAAGGCACTAAATAGAACAATTTGAGAACAATTTTCTCACAAAGTTTCAACAAAATCTGAGACTAGTGACGTACGGGGCGTGTGACGCAGTAAATTAACCCGATAACATGAAACAAACAAAACCGGTAGAATGAGAATATACCAGGATGAACTGTACCCACTTGCGTATCCGTTTAGAGCGTACCAGAGTAATGTTATGTTATGAAATGGTGTAAACAATAAACAGACATGCGATTGCAGTTATCAGGAGTGATATGCTTCATATATTGAAGACTTCTTATGTATATCTCCGAAGTTCTTCATCAGATCTTGATGAAATCGGTTAAAAAAGCCGGGTTATACTCAAGTATGTTTAAAATTATTCTATCTCGTTTATTTTTCGATAAACTGACTCTGTTTTTATTGTTTGTATCGTTATCGATAAACTGTTAGATAACAAAAATATGTTTCATGCATATTCTTATATTTACTAAGTATTGTTTTTCTTAGATTGAGACCATTACGAATTTTACTAGCTTACACTAAAACAATTGCATTGTCAGTTATAAATTAATGATAGTAGAAACGGACTCGTCATATCTTCTTGCAAATCTTTAGGCGTGCTGGAGTCTATTGCTGTGTGCAGGGCTTTTTTAAACGTATTCACAGATTTAGGATCTGGCTTGGAGCTCCCTAAACCAGGTGCTGACTGCAACCTAAAAATCACATTAACATGTTAATTTAGTACAAGATTAGATAGTTCTATAACCTAAACTGCGGATTTCCGAATGGAGTATTCGACCGAATAGAGAATGCCAAATTCTCAACTTCGAATTCATAAATCAGAAATCGGGGTAAGTCTTGGAAAAATTATAATCATATCTAGTAGTTGACGACACTATGAATACTACGGTTTTATTTTGAGAATTCTGATCCAGTCAAAACCTGGGAACTAAAAGTAGTGCTAGTCATCGCTTGAGGTATGTGAGCGGTGAGATCTATGTATCTCATGTGCGTTTGTAACAAACTGTCTGGCACAATTAAGTCATGTGAACGTCCTTTAGGTCGACGGCAGACTGCATCAGCGTGACGTTTGTCTACGTCCTGCCGCTCAAATACCTCAGGCGGTGTCTAGCACTTGTGCACAGACTATAAATCCCAGCAGTTCCTACCGCTACCATGGGTTGGGGACCGGGAAACAAGTTCATTCGCGCGCACCCACGAGTACCCACAAGCAAGTCCTTTTTTATCGTGGAGAAATGCTCATGAGACGGAGAGATAGCGCAGTTAAGTGGGACTCGAACCCTCTAAAAATTCACGGTATCCTCCTGTGTCACTTATGGCGGGAACACGGGCACGCGTTAGCACTCACCGCGAACCCGTTTGCAAGCCCTAGTTTCCTGTGCATATCATGGTTAAAGATGAAATAAATATTGGTAATGTCATACGTACACGTATGCTGCCGCAGCTCTTGTTGTGAGCGCGGGATATTCAGCAGTGAAGCTTTGGCCTCCTTTCTTCTCCAGCTCCTTTATCAGGAGATCAAACGCTGGACCACGTTCAACTGAAAATAATTACTAGGGGCTAGGCTAATAATTTATACAGTCAACCGTACGTTAACAGTAACACCAGATTTAACTACATAATAAAGAAATGTTACAACCGAAATGCGGTAGACTGTACATCTAATTGTTTTTCGTAAAATGTTTAAAAAAGGAAAAACCGACAAAAAAAAAAAAAAAAGCATTTACTGAAACAAAAATCTACAGGCTTAATTATTATAATACTAAAAACCTTAACCTTGCATAGGGTGAAACAGATTATGAAGCTTGTGTGGTTATACGTAAGAAAGAAGGGCACCGATTGGTAACAGCATACAAAAATAGAGATGAATCTGAATGTAGGCGGTACCCTGAGCGCCAAACGCCGCGCAAGCCGTTTTTCGTGCTGTTTTTAGGAGCTATCTACTCTTTATTTAAAAAGAAATATCAATTAATAAAATACATAAAATTTCTACATATTGTTGATTCTAAAATGGTAGATTTAGTTTTTTTTTTAATTTTGGTATATATTTCACTAATCTCCTTCCAAAAAAAACATAAAAATGAGAAATAATTATTGATAGCATGCATCTCCTCGTAAAGTGTTAATTTATTATTTTTTGTACTAACACTAATGGATAGACAATTTAATTAACGAACATTTTTGTAGTAAATTTTTTTCAAAAGACCAAAATTCTTTTTTATAAAGATTTAATTCTAAAATCTGGGTGTATTCACTACTGTAATTCATGCGCCACCAGTGCCGCTAGACCAATAGGAATGCTCATATCGCATGCCGATTTTTTGGTCAGGGTACCGTCTTAAGTGGGTTAAAATGGTACTTACGGTCATCTATAGCTTTCTGCGACAAATATTTTGAGCAAGTATCCACCGTTTCTAGAAAAAAATATAAGTTAATTCCAATTGATTTCATGCAATCTTCAATTAGGTTAGGATAGTAGATTATATATTGCTGTCATACCGTCCATATCCTTTTTTATCTCTTTAGGAGTAGCTCTAGATACCAGTTTTTTCATTGCGTCAAAAATTGTTTGTGTTAAGCTAGGTTCATCATGATCGACCTCCAGGCCTTTCGCTTTTTCGAGCCTAAAATGTTAAATTTATCATACAAATCAAACAAAAGACTAGGTATCCATGGTATCTTAATTGACATACTCATCTTCATGACATCTTTCACATACTCATGAAAAAAATGAAAATTAAAAACAATAAAAACCCTTTCACATTTTTATTTCATGCTACATCGACAATCTATTGAACACGTACTATGACAAGATATCTTGCGAAAATACACCGATTCAAACAGTAAAACGCCCATAAAAACGAGATTGAAATTGGTTCGTCCGTTGAGGAGCTATGATGATGCCCAGATACACATATACAGATATTACACATAAACACACGTCAAAGTTATAACACCCCTCTTTTTCCAAGAAACAACTTATACTTTAGGGTCAAATATGATTTCAGATTTAGTCCCGTAGCAGTGGCGTAGCGTGCCTTGGCGGGGCCCTGTATAAAAAATTGTTTGGGGGCCCTTATGAAGGAAAAAAAATGTTTGCATAAAATTAAAAGAAATATTTATTCATCATAATTATCTATCTGTCACTTTTCAAAAAAAATTACAAACAATTCAAATTAAATATACACTCTCCTTGCCTTTTTTTCGGCAAACTGATTGATTAAATCATTTATAGCTCATGATGATTTTAGTTTCTGCCTCTATGGACAATAGTGACAGCTCTGAAAGGCGAAAAACAATTTGGGAATTTTTATTATTTTTTGTCTACGCACGTCGGGGGCCCCCGTGGCCCGGGGGCCCCGTATAATTGATACGGCAGATATGGCGGTAGCTACGCCCCTGTCCCGTAGTGAAAATTCTTCCATGTGTACTTTCACCACCTGTTTTTTTTTCATTGTGTTCAACAATAGGATGGTGGACCCTAATCTTAAATAGACTATTGAGTAATTTAATTATAACCAACACTAATTACGTTGTCTTTACCACAAAATATAAAGTTTACAGAAGGACCACCCCCACCATTCTCGAAAATTTATACCTAAACATACTCACTAGGGTTGCTAATATATTGATTCTGTATTTTAAACAGCAATAGGTAGTATAAATTTAGTAACATAAATAGATCGATTCGTCTAAACTCATACAGAAATCACATGCATCATAGCATGCTTACATGCCTTAGAGAGAGGGTGGACAGAGCATCAAATATCCATTAAAGATCACGACGCTAAATACGACAATGATTGGAATAAAAATGAAAAAAGGAACATCCCCTTAAATGTTTTTGGAATTGCCGAAATTTTCTTCATAGTGGTCCCCTTGACCACTTTCATCAAAAAAAAACCCTGTGCAGTAAGATTCTTAGCAAACTTTAACACCCGCTAAATCGTATTTTGAGGGTGGTTTTAAAAAACTTATAACGACAACCTTTATTGTTTACTTAGGTTGGTGTTTAAAAATTCTACAAAATAACTCCCGCTAAATCGTATTTTGGGGGATGTTTCGAAAATCTAATAGAAACAACATTTATTGTTTACTTAGGTCGGTATTTTAGTCAAGTTTTAAGTTTGTCAACCCAAGAAATAAGATTCTTAAAAAGCTTTAACACAGGGTGTGTTAAAGCTTTTTTAAGAATCGTATTGTAAATCGTCTTTTGGGGTTAGTTCCGAAAAACTAAAAATCAACCTTTTACTTGGATTACTATTTGTGCCAAGTTTCAAGAATATTAGCCGAAGGGTTTAGATTTTTCATACAAACTTTCAACCCCTTGGTGGTAACCCCTTAGGGGCGGAATTTCCAAAAAAATCTTTCATAACTACGCATTCGCTTACTTTACTTGAGAAACCATTCTTCCGAATTTCATCTTTATAAGTCAAGCCATTTTCGATAATTCGTGATGAGTGAGTGAGTGACTTTTCGCTTTTATATATTCATAGACAAGTACCTGGGAGACCAAGCTCTGCTCGGGTGAAAATAGAGAAAACAATGTTTTCTAAAAATTAAACCTAGCTAGATCGATTTATCGCCCCTGATATCCCCTGCATACCAAATTTAATGAAAATCGTTGGAGCCGTTTCCAAAATTCCGATTATATATATATATATATATACAAGAATTGCTCGGCACTCTTGACAGCCGCGACTGAGCTCTGTCCAATATTGCCCGAGAATCCCTGTTAAATCGTAATGACAATGTGTGCGTGCAAAATAGAGCTTAGTTCGTAGTGGCCTCCCTGTCTGCAGCGCACTGCCGTTTATGTACTCGTACTTTGTGGCTTTACTATGAATGTGTCCAATAGCACTCTTCTCACTTTCTCTTTTAAGGCTTCTTTTTTTAAGCACTTCGTTCTTGTGTCTGAATGATTGTAAGAGACTCTTTGACCCTATTTTCATTATATACCTATTCCTATTTTTTACAATTACATGCAGCCTAATTATCGAACATAGTTGCTAATTTAAAAAAAATTGTTACGTTTTTTTTTAGCTTATATATTTAATAATTGCAATTTGCATCGGAGAGACCATGTCTTCCTGGTATAGTAATTCTGCTGGGGTACCTCAGGGCGGCGTTCTATCCCCCTTACTTTCGCAGTTTTTTTAACTCAATATCCAACGAATTAATTTCTTCCTACCACCTTTATGCAGATAATCTTCAAATTTACACGCGATGTTCTCTTGGTAATCTATCTGAGGCAATCTTGACTATAAATAGTGATCTGGCCCGTATATGCGACAGGAGCAAGAGGCACGGACTTACGGTGAACCCTATAAAAACGCAAGTTTTAGTGGTGGGCAGTTCAAGGTTGGTCTCAAGGATCAACTGCACGACTCTTCCCCAAGTTGTTGTACCCTTTAGCGGGAAGGTGAAGAACTTGGAGATATTTATTGAACAGAACTTCTCTTGGACTGCCCAGCTACAGGAAGTTAGCCGCAAGCTATTCGCATTTGCTGGATCTCTGAGAAGACTGCGTAATTTTCTGCCGACTGCCACCAAGATTGCGCTTGCACAATCTCTTCTTCTACCCTTCCTTGATTATGCTAATGCCAGCTTTCTTAACCTCACTGAAGTACAACTTGATAAACTTGAGCGACTTCAAAATGTTTGTATAATAAGGTTCATATTCGGTTTGCGCAAATATGACCACGTTTCTGAATTCCGCGAAAAACTCAAGTGGTTGCCAATTCGCCTTCGCCGGAATGCTCATATTCTTGCCCTTACGTTGCTTGTTTGCGTTTAAAGTAAACGTTTGTTAATATTGGCATGGCTACTTTACATCTTTTTATTAAAAAAAAAAAAACTCGAAATAGGCATTGTGTGGGTTGGTTCTGGTTTGCATAAGTACGTACCCCACTCGAAACATCCTAAACTCATTCCCCAATGTAAGAGATGCCAGGCATATGGGCATACTCATAAATACTGCAGAAAAGAGCCCAGGTGTGTAAAATGCACTGGCAAGCATCTTACAGCCAACTGTACCAAATCTCCGCAAGAGAAGCCAAAATGTGTGCACTGTGGTCTTCCTCACCCTGCCAACTACAGAGGGTGTGAAGTAGCTAAACAGATACAAATTATGAAAAATACAAATATTAAAAAGAAACTTGTGGTACCAACTACCCAGCAGTCTCTTACTCTACAAAATCGTGATAAACAAGCACAGAAAGCAAGAGTTCAGTCAACTGCAAAACCCATGCAAGCAACCAACACTGGTTCCTATGCGGAAGCTGCAAAACGAAGATCACAGCCTTTGAATCTAGATGATAAGATTAATCAGATCCTAAACTGTATTACCTTACTTGACAAGAGATTAGAGAAACTAGAATCCAGCTCTAAAACAGCTGTTTTAAATAATCCAAAATGAATAACACTCTTAAAGTAATGGCGTGGCATTCTAATGGGCTCCTCAAACATCAAAATGAGTTGCAGGCAGTCCTAGACACAGAAAATATAGAAGTGTGTTTGGTCTCCGAAACGCACTTCACTAAGCAATCTTTTGTCAAATTTAGAGGATACATGGTATATAATTCGCTCCACCCTGACAACTCTGCCAGAGGAGGTAGCGCGGTTATAATCAAAGAAAACATTAGTCACTACGTGCAGCGTAAATATGAAGAACAAGACATTCAAGCTGTGGCAATATCTATTAAAACCGAATTTTGTCACTTGTCAATTGCAGCTATATACTGTCCTCCACGGCATATGATAAGAAAAGAGCGATTAGTCTAAGATCCCGTTATAAAACGACCTTCACCGAGATGCTTATTTAATGAAACGTATTTTATATTTAATTTAATATGTCAATAAATATAATCCATATGGGTTGCCTAGCAAATTTCAGTCCAGAGTATGTTTAATTAATAATTAAAAATTTTTTTTTTTAAACATTTCACCGGTATGATTATTAGATAAATTCTATACCAATCGAAAGTATGAAGCCCATAGAATATGCAAACGTTAGGTTGCCTATTCTTTTCCGGTCACAACTATCGGGTTGCCAGGTATAATCAGGTAAATCTGTACTAGCATTTTGCAACGGTCTGTTTATTGAATGAAATTTACATGAAATTAAAGATTATTTTATTCTGAACACGGTGGTATAGGGTTGCCTGCGAAAAATCAGTCCAGAATTGCGGTTGTCGAATTTTAAAAAGTAAAATATTGCTCCGAGTGAATGTGTGCGACTACGACGACGAAGAGGACACAGCATAGCAGCTGTTTAAAGTCCGCTCACTTAAAGAAAGAGAGTGCGCATGCTTTTTGGGCTTGGAAAAGAAAAGGATAGCGATAGACTCGTATATACTATGCATCATTTTGGAGTAGTTTATTATTTAAATAGAGAAATAGTTTTTTTTTTTTATAAAAATAAATAAATATAAATCTATAAATGTAAACAGAGAAATTGAAATCAATTGAAACTATTGGAAAAAATTCAAAACCCATAAAAGTGATTTTTTTTAATCAACCCAGTCTTGCTAATTTTATTTTTATTGTAAGAAGACAAAATAAAAAAACAACAATTAAAAAATTACTTCTATTTATTGTAAAAAATTAAAAATACAAAAAAAAAAAAAAAAAACAGAATCCGAGTCATCGGACATAAAACTACGATCTTCAACTTCTGAATCTTCTTCGTCATCACTCTCTGTTTCACTTTTTTCATCTAGCATGTCATCATGTCTTCTATCTTTAAACGTGTATGATCCCCAATGAATCCTACTGGTTTTAAATATTCATCTAAGAACCATCCGCAGTTCTCAGGCTCAAGTTTCACGCATATTGGATCCGTTGCATTAAGCCACATGGAATTTACGAAAATAGTCCGTAAAAGTTTTCTGAGTTAATGATATCCAGCATGGTGGTATGGAGTTGGAGTCGAAGCCTCTTGATAAGAATAGTTGATTGAAAACATCCTCGGTTGAAAACAAACGGTAATTTATAAATTAAACAAGAAAATGATCTGATTTCCTTTTTTTTTGTAACAATTAATTGTTTGTTGTAAATTACCGTTTTTAAGTAAATTACAAAAAAAATATGTGTGTCGAAAATTAACATAACCATAGGTGAATTTTACTAACAATTATTTAAACATGAAAAAAATATAGAAGATGTATTAGCTAAGATAATTTTAAAGATTCAATTATTATGTACTTACTGTATATTCAGCACTAAAATTAAGAAATTCTTCGTTATATTTTTTGTTCAAAACGGTCACTTTTTTGTAGCACGTGGTATGATAATACACAGTTTTTAAAAGTTTCATCATTAAAATCAATTATTTCATCATCCGATCCACACATAAAACACTTTTTTGCCATTTTTTCCAACAATAAATAGTAGCACGTTTTTTCAATTGTATTTATAGCGACACTCTACTCCAAAATGATGCATAGTATATACGAGTCTATCGCTATCCTTTTATTTTCCAAGCCCAAATAGCATGCGCACTCTCTTTCTTTAAATGGGTGGACTTTAAACAGCTGCTATGCTGTGTCCTCTTCTATCGCATGGGATGGTCGGTTGGGACCTCTCAGTCGCACACACTCACTCGGAGCAATATTTTACTTTTTAAAATTCGACAACCGCAATTCTGGACTGATTTTTCGCAGCCAACCCTATACCACCGTGTTCAGAATAAAATAATCTTTAATTTCATTTAAATTTCATTCAATAAACAGACCGTTGCAAAATGCTAGTACAGATTTACCTGTTTATACCTGGCAACCCGATAGTTGTGACCGGAAAAGAATAGGCAACCTAACGTTTGCATATTCTATAGGCTTCATACTTTCGATTGGTATAGAATTTATCTAATAATCATACCGGTGAAATGTTTAAAAAAATATTTTCTTTTAATTATTAATTAAACATACTCTGGACTGAAATTTGCTAGGCAACCCATATGGATTATATTTATTGACATATTAAATTAAATATAAAATACGTTTCATTAAATAAGCATCTCGGTGAAGGTCGTTTTATGACGGATCTTATACTAGATATTTACATCTCTTTGAACTATTAGGCCAGAGATTTATCCTAGGCGGCGATTAACACACGCATTGGGGATCAAGACTTACTACAACTAAGGGAAGACAGCTCTTAAATGCAGTTAAAGAAACACGGTCAGAAGTTATGAGCACGGGTAAACCAACGTACTGACCCCACCAAAATACCGGATCTTATAGATTTTTTCATATGCAAAAATATATCCGCCAACTACATCAATTTGGAGGAAGGTTTTCACATGAACTCGGACCACTCTTCGATTATATTAATGCTTAGTCAAAAAATCCTACTCAAAGAAAGCCACCTATGTCTGGTTAATAAATTTACAGTTTGGGAAAGTTTTGCCCTTGATCTAGATAATATTATCGACCTTAAAACGCCGATAAAAAAGGAAGATCAGTTTGACTCAGAAGTAAACAAATATATTGTTAATATCCAACAATGTGCGTGGAACAACACACCGCAATTAAAACGTAAATATAAGGGATTTAGCTATCCTAAGGCAATTGTAGATTTACTATCTGAGAAAAGGAAACAAAGGAAGCTGTGGCAGCATACAAGGTGCCCGAGATAAAACCTCACTAAATAACCTCACTAAACGATTAAAGAGGAATATTCTACAGTTTGAGGATGAATCTCTGAATACCAACCTTTTGCAGCTAACCAATGACAAATCAACGTATTACTCTCTTTGGAAAGCTACAAGAAAACTACAAAGGCCAATTAAACCAATACCGGCCGCCCATCAGAGATGGCGACGGAAAATGGGCCATAAGCAATGACCAAAAAGCATTAAGGTTTGCTCAACACTTAGAAGAAACCTTTCAACCCAATGAAAGCTCGATAGAAATACTTGAGAGTGAAAGATTGTCACAAAACCAAAGAATTAAGCTTGTGACTCCTAAAGAAGTAATGAGAGAAATTCATAATAACATTAGCTCGAAAAAGTCTCCGGGTTACGACCTCACTACAGGAGAAATTCATAAACACCTCCCACGAAAAGCCATAGTAAAGCTGACCAAGCTTATCAATGCTGCATTTATTTTAAAATATGTACCTGAGCCATGGAAGGTCGCTGAAGTCATTATGATTGCGAAGCCTGGGAAACCACCCTATGAAGCATCATCATATAGACCTATATCTTTGTTGCCCGTGCCATAAAAGCTATTCGAAAAACTGCTATTGAAACGGTTAAAACCAATAATAGAAGATAAAGACCTTATTCCAAATCATCAACTTGGCTTCAGGGAAAAACACTCAACAATAGACCAGGTTCATAGAATAACGAACATCATTGGAAAAACGCTTGAAAATAAGGAAGTCTGTGCCACTGTGTCTTTAGATGTCGCGCAAACTTTAGACAAAGTTTGGCATAAGGGTCTTATATTCAAGCTCAGACGATTGCTACCAGATTTTGCAGATATTCTAGAGTCGTATATAACTAATAGAATATTTAGAATACGGCAAGAAGACGCATATTCCGAGCTAAAAGCTATAAAAGCTGGGGTACCTCAAGGAAGTGTGCTAGGCCCAATATTGTACTTGTTATACACATGTGACATTCCAGAACTGGAAAACAACACCATTGTGACCTTTGCAGATGATACTGCAATTATGACTACCGGGTCAAGCTACAGAGAAGCAGTAGAAAAGTTCAACTAGCTGTGAACAAAGTTTATGACAAAAATGGAAGATCAAACTGAATGAGTCAAAATCAATTCACATTGACTTCACAAACAAACACTTGGATTATCACCCAATCTTCATAAACGGCATGTGTTATATATGTGTGCAAGGCGCGCATCTCCCTCCCCAGCGCCACCTATTGTAATGACACGTCCAACTGTCATTTGATATAATAAACCAGTGCGTAAATAGCAGCTAAGCGTTTCACTTGTCTACACCCGCATACTTAACATTGGCGACGAGATCTACAATCAACATCTCAAGTGCCTTATGCTAATACAGCCAAATACCTTGGCATAACTCTATACGCCAAGTTGCGTTGGAAAGCTCACGTCAAAAAGAAAAGACAGGAACTCGATATACGTTATAAAAGTATGTATTGGTTACTCGGAAGGAAATCCTGTCTATCAATACATAATAAGTTAACTCTATATAAGCATATACTGATGCCAATTTAGACGAATGGTATCAAACTTTGGGGCTGTACAAAGCAACGTCAATATAATTCAAAAATTTCACCATCTTCACCGTGACCTTAAAATGGAAATCGTCACCACCATCATCTAAAAATTTGCAGAAGCCCACGAACGCAGACTTCATCGACATGTGAATGTTGAGGCTATCCAGCTGCTAGACAACACAGACTTAGTGCGTAGGCTAAAAAGAATTAAACCTTTTGAATTAGTGTAGTGTAAAAAGTAAATAAATAATAGTGACAATGATGTGCTCACACATCATTGTCAACACTATGTTCATGTAACACATGAATATAGTGTTTTTAAAAATTATATCAGACTCTAAGAAAGTGCTACGGACTTGTGTAAAAGTGCAAATGGACACTATTCTTAGTTTTAATATAATCTATAACGTAACATATTAAGTTAAATTGCTTATTAGTCTTTTAGGCTAGATCGTAATTAATGATTAAGAATTTTGTTCTTATTAAGAGTTAAAAAAAAATGAAATAATGCAGAGAACTCAAACAATTATATTTATTTATTTTTGTTTACTAAACTTTACTGTCAGCGGCAATATAATATTATTTGTTGTTAGAATATTAACTCAATTAAATTAAAAAAATATAAATATTAAATTAAATTTTACTAATTACCTAAATATAATCCTAAAAAAAAATAAAATACCAATAAATTATTTATATATATATTGTGACCAGCCAGGGAGGAACCCTGACACCTGAGATACAGGACATGTCCTAGTTTGGTTGTCATACGTTTCTAGCTTTTTGTATGTACTAATGTAGCCTTATCATTATTTCTTCCTGTCAATTCTCTCATTGTGTATTAGGCTTCGAAAGAATAAATTAAAATTCTGCGATAATTAAGAGGTGAGAAACTCGTCCGAAGTCCCATCCTTGTCTAACACAAATTGACTGAAAACTGTCAAATTATCAAAAGTGATATTATAAATAGCATATCAAATAAATAATCGCCTATCAATACATTACTCATCATTTATATTCTTATTTACATCTAATAACTTACGTTACTTCACTACAAATAAACTAAATGTTTAACAAAACTCAAACTGCAGATAAAACGAAATTATACATCAATATAACATTACTTTTTTCCTCATAATGCAATACTGTTAAATTAATTTTTGTATTAAAATACTACATACATAGCATAAATACTGACTGCACAGCATATTTTCCATATTTCATAGTCTATTTTAGTTGATCTACGAATAAATTATGCAAAGAATCAGTCCAAGAGCGAGCGAAGCGAGCTCGGGAACTTAGGGCACCCCGACACGGACAGGTTAGGTTCGAACGAGATTACGGGAGCTGAAGTGAGCGAGCAAAGCGAGCGAACTCAGCTCCCGTCATCTCGTTCGTGTTAGGTTACTTTTGACCCTGCAGACAGAAATAGGAGCCCCGCGCAGCGGGGCTACTTCGACTTATTCGAAAAATCGCTGTACGCTGCGAAAATAAATTGTAGTGTGTTTAGTGATATTTTGAGTTGAATATTTTGCTGTGCAATCAGTAATTTTGTTGGGAATTCGGAATCTTATTGCGTAGAAAAAGGATATTTTTTGATTTGCGTTTAAATACTACCCTTATCAAAATAATGACAACCGTTTTGAATTGCATTTAATATTAGATATTTCTGTTTTTCTATGTTTATTTTAAGGATTTGGTGCATGAATATGGCATCGTCAAGCACAAAATACACTCCAAAAGGCTTTTGAGTTAATTGTTCGCCAGATTTCAACGAGATGTGCGGAAAAGCCGCTTGAAATGGATCGCTCTGGTATGATGATTTGAACGCTTGGCGTTTTAATTTGCTATTAGACAAGGTAGTAAAGATTATGTTAGTATATTATAGAGATAATAAGAAATAAATGAACATGCTTGAAATAAATAAAAAAAAACTTTATTCAATTAGGCCATTGAGCTGCACTTTTGAACGTCAAAAATTTGAATTTAAAAGTAATAATAATTGATTCTATCTATCAATTTTAACTTGCCAGATTTGATTACAGACACCGGGACGGGTAAATTTTGTTTATTTGATGCATGAACATTTCTCCCCAATGTATTATGCCACTATCATTCTGGTTTCTTTATCCGGAATATAGAAAATGGTTAGACAGATCGATTCAGATTTTTTGCTGGTTACGATGGCATCAATCAAAAAACTAAAATCACCTAATTGTCATTTTAGCTTAAGGACGGCGGCACTTGGTGTTACTGACAGTTTCCACAAAGGTTTGCACTCAATATTTTCTATCTTAATTACCTTAATAAAAATATTTAACACTTACTCTTTGGCCGCCTCAGCATTTGTCTTTAGTATTTTATCCTTTTCATACATTTTAACTTTCGGCTGTTTTTTCAATTCGGCGACTAACAATTTAAATGCTGGGCCCTTTTCCTCTGGAAAGCAAATTTTTATTGAAGCTGTACACTTGAAACAGCAAAAAACTGAAATATTATTTTTAGTACATTCGAGATTGAAATCAGTATGTGGATTAAAAATCTTCCACTTTATAATCATCTATAAATATGTAGGTAATAAATAACGTTATGTCCTTACTATTATATTCAGCATTTTGCGCCAAATAGTCAGTACATATTTCGAGTACATCTGAAAATATATAAATAGATTAATGAGTACCCATAAACAAACTTAATCAGACTATAGGGACTAAGGATTACGGTTGATTTCGCAACCACCAACCAACGGAATTAAATAGTGTGGTTAGAATATAATTAATTTAGCCACCTTGCATGGCCTGCTCGAGTTCTGCTGGGGTTTTGTCTTTGGTCAAGTTATCAAGTTTTTCATAAATTTTTTCTCCTTCCTTCGCACTGAATTCCGTAGCTGTCAAATCAGGCGCACATTTTAGTCTGTAAAAATATTTTTTTTAATTGAAAAATTAAAAGTGTACTTAATAAAACTGAGATCTTCCTTATCGGCAGTTGATTGTGTTCACATTCCGAGTATATTGTATAGAGATATCACCCTCCACATCATCATTTCATCATCTCACGCCTCTCCTTCATGAGCTTGAGATAATATCTGGGCCCGCACCTATGAGCTCTTAGAGCTAGGTTAGTTCCATTGTGCGTAAGGGAAAAATGTATACAAGTCAGATAGATCTGCCCCTTACGCACACTGGATATAACCTTGCTCTAAGTGCTCATGGTAGTGCCCCATAGAGCTTCTTGTTCCTCTGGGTGTCATCATCTAGAGCAGGGGTCAACCAAATGGCGGACCGCCGACTTATTTTAGGTGGATATTAATAATAATTAATTTAGTACAATAAAATTACGGAGTAGACTTTACGATGAACATCTGACAATAGCCTTTTTTTTTGTATCTGGGTGGAAAATCCTCATTGGATGTCCTCCGCCCTGGGGCGGACTGGTCTGTCAGACTCGTACTGACTAAAAACCACCACGGTGTTCCATCTCACACCAACGCCGAGGGTCGCGGGAACATAAGATACTGCCGTAACCCCCGGCTAGTGCTGGCCCGCCTCTGCGGGCCTCGAGCTCGGGTTGGGGGGTGTGAGGTGTTTGACTGCCCCCGCAACGCCTAAGACGGGCGCGCGTGGAACGTTACGCGCTACCAACTCGGGTCCTCATGTGCAGGGGAGGGTGGAGTCTGTCGCCCCTGGACCCATTTAGGGGGGCCGGAAGAGGGCGTTATCCACCCTCCGCCAACGGTCTGCTGCGGATCTGGTTAGCGGATGAAATCTCCCTCTCCCCTTGCGCAGCCTCTTTCTGCAAGACGACTGTTTTGCAGAAGGGTACACCGCATCCCAGGACTCCTCGCTGCCGACCATATACTCAACTACGGCCGGCAGCGACAGGTCACTGTGTACTTCTGAGATGAGGGCACGGCGCGGCTCCCCCCAAGCGGCACACTCTGCCAGCGTATGCCACGCAGTGTCCTCCCGGCATTCGATGCAGTGGTGACACCGGGCGTCCGGCTCTGTTTATGCGACAAAGGTACTCCCCGAAGCAACCATGCCCCGAGAGCACCTGCGTCACCTCGTCTCTGTGCTCGGCAATTGTTCCACCTCTGGGCTAGAATACATCCCTCTTCTCAGAGAGAGTCAATCGCACTTTACAATGTTTTCCTTCACAGTTTTGAACGCAGACTGATGTAATAAACTGCTTACTTTGCGCAGTTGGTATAGAATCGAACCCGCGATATCCTGTCATACGTCGAGGGGCCATTGGCCAATATAGGTATTCCGGTGCATTAGCAATGAGAAATTGTATGAATAAGTTTCTTACTCTTTAGCGGCAGCGTTGTACGCTTGCTTAAATTTTCCAACCTCTACTAGATTCTCGTTCCCCTTTTTTTCCATTGCATCCGTCAAAATCTCGAAAGTTTTCTTCATATTGGCTAAAATATAAAAATGAGTGTCATAATCGCAATAATTTATTTATTTATTAAGACTTCATGCAACAAACAGGTACATAAGCGGACTTAATGCCTAAGGCAGCAGGCAGCTTTTTTTCTCCAGCAGAAAAAAAGCTGTATAAACTCACGCCTTTTTTCCATGGGGGTAGGCAGAAACTACAGAACGCCCCTGCTACGATCCTTAAATATTTCTGTTGCTTCACTCACGTTCATACATCTAGTCATACACACACAACGTTTACGAGTACTGCGCACCTGGCCGTTCTGAAGAACATCACCCATAAGGTCTATATACGTTTTTGTATGGCGTCACTTCGCGGCGTTTCCATTCAAGTCTGCCAACCTAACCTAACGCTAACCTTTCGTTAGTCTCCTTTCATTCATCCTCTCAACATGGCCAAACCATCTTAACATACTCTTTTCAATTTTAGTCACTACATCATCTTTTAAAGATTGAGGATCAGCTATTCAAAGCTATTTTATTTGTAAATAATTCGTTTTACACTAAACAATGTTTGTAACGTAATATACTTACGGTCAAACTTTAAGTAAGCTGCACGTTCTACAAGGAAAACAAAAGAATTTTATTACTTGTGGAAGATAATGAATAACTTCAAGTAGTTACAGTACAACAATTTTCTTAATGCCCCTCGCTAAACTTCGTGTTTCGTCAATCGTCGGATTTATATCAGTTGTCCTTTGCACTTGCTTGGTGCAGAGCGGACGCTCTCAATCAACTTGGAAGTAACTATATAGAGTTGTTAATACCCTTTTTAACTTAATGTTTCTTTTTCTTTTTAAATGTGTAGAATGATGTTTTAGTCGCAGGCACGACAGATAATTTTATATTTTGTATTTTTTACAAGACGCCAATGGATTCAAGAAATAAAACAATAGTTTTTATAAAACGTTGTGTTTCAATCGGAACTGTAAAGAATATTGTAAAAGAAAATGATAATAATCTTTTTGTTTACTGTGCATTGTCATCCAAACCAAACGTGCATGCAAAATTTCATCTTAATCTATTGAGGATAACTGCTTTAAAATTCAGTTGCAAGATTCGCCCTGAACACACATATATACATACAAGTTAATATACATACAAATTGCAAGTTTAAGCTTATAAAAAGATAAATCGGCTCCCTTCCCATGATCAAAAAGAGAAAAAAGACAAACAAATTCGTTCAAATTTGGACGATTTTGTCTATTGTCATATGCAAATGAAAATGGTTAATCATGTTTTTCACAAATATGATTTACGATTTTCATTTACGCTTTAAGGATTTACCTTGTTTGAGGACTTTAAAATCGAAGTTGGTCGAGGCTATCCAATTTGGAGGCTGTCTTGAGATATAAAAAAAAAAAAAAAATTGGTTTTCGATATAAAAAAACAGAAAGCAATCGGGAAATACTAATTAAAAGCATGATATTCACTTTAAAAAGTATCTACAAGAAATTCAAAGGATGAAGGCTGATGGCAAAAATATTGTCTTCATGGATGAATCACATGTCCATACGTCGCACTCAAAAGGGAAATCTTGGAAAGTAAAAAAAAATATGTAAAGAAGCCAATTTCAAAAGTAGAACGTATAATCATCGTTCACGCTGGCAATGAAAAAGGTTTTGTTCCAGGTGTACTGATGTTGCACAAATGTATTGATAGTGACGTTGATTACCATAAAGAAATCAATGCCGATCGATATCAAAATTGGCTGCGTAATCAGTTAATACAAAATCTACCAGCTATAAGTGTTTTAGTAATAGATAATGCACAATACCATAATAAATTATTAGTTTAACCCCCGAACGTTCACTACTAAACCACAAATTATAGCAGCAAGCAACATAACATTTCTTATAACCCAAACTCATTGAAGATCGATTTATATGATATTGTATAACAATACAAAGAAAGATTATAGCTTGGTTGCAGCAACATAACATTCCTTATAACCCAAACTCATTGAAGATCGATTTATATGATATTGTAAAACAAAACATAAAGAAAGATACTCAGTTTGCTATTGATAGCATTATGGAAGAACATGGCCATACCATTTAATATTTGGTCTGAAATTAAAGATAAGTAGCTTCTATTAAGAAGTTTGTGAAGAACAGGACCGGTGACATCTCGGACAGAGGTAACTATCGTCCCATTTCTCTTGCGACAATAATAGCAAAGGTGTTGGACGGTTTGCTTGATTCTTGCTTAAGCAATTACATACATCTTCATGATGCACAGTTCGGGTTTCGCCCTGGACTATCAACTGAAAGTGCTATTTTAAGTCTCAAGCATACTGTTCAATATTATATAGATCGCGGGACGCCGGTGTACGCCTGTTTCCTTGATCTCTCCAAGGCATTCGATCTTGTTTCATACGATGTGCTTTGGAGGAAGATGGGGGACAGGGGTGTACCCGCGAAAATATGTGGACTATTTCAGTATTGGTATAGTAATCAGAGCAACCATGTGAAATGGGATGATATAGTCTCTGAGCAGTACAGGTTGGAGTGTGGGGTGAGGCAGGGGGGTCTAACGTCTCCCAGGCTCTTCAACCTGTACGTGGATAACCTCATAGTCGCACTCAGCAGCATGCGTGTCGGATGCAGTATTGATGGGGTTAGAATCAACAACATCAGTTATGCAGATGACATGGTGCTGCTGGGTCCGTCGGCGGGAGCAATCAGAGAGCTGCTTAAGACGTGTGAAGCCTACGCTGCCGTGCATGGCTTAAAATATAATGTAAAGAAATGTGAATACATGGTCTTTGAGGTCGGTGGCAAACGCCGTGAAGAAGGACCCGAGTTGCTCGTGAACGGGTCACTAATTAATAGGGTGTCCACTTTTAAATACCTGGGGCATTTTCTAGCTGCCGACCTCAGGGACGATGTGGACATTGAGAGGGAGCGTAGGGCTCTAGCGGTCCGGAGCAATATGCTGTCCCGTAGATTTGCGCGGTGTGCGGACCTAGTAAAAGTAACACTTTTCAAGGCTTATTGCCAAAGTCTGTACACGGGCAATCTATGGGTCAGATATACGAAGAGATCGCTGGATGGCCTGCGCGTCCAATATAACAATGCTTTCAGGATGTTGTTGAGACTGCCCCGTTACTGTAGCGCGTCGGAGATGTTTGCGCAAGCCCGTACAGACGGTTTCTACGCTGTTATCCGCAAAAAAACAGCGTCGCTACTGAGGAGAGTGAGGGTGATGAACATCTGACATTAGCCTTTTTTTTGTTTTTGGGTGGAAAATCCTCATTGGATGTTCTCCGCCCTGGGGCGGAGGGGTCTGTCAGACTCGTACTGACTAAAAACCACCTCGGTGTTCCATCCCACACCAACGCCGGGGGTCGCGAAAACATATGATACTTCCGTAACCCCCGGCTAGTGCTGGCCCGCCTCCGCGGGCCTCGATCTCGGGTTGGGGGGTGGGAGGTGTTTGACTCCCCACACAACGCCTAAGACGGGTGCGCGTGGAACGCGACGCGCTATCAACTCGGGTCCTGATGTGTGGTGGGTGACGGACGTCCCCGAGTCCGTCACCCCTGGACCCATTTAGGGGGGCGTTATCCGACGCCCAGCCTGTCTGCTGCGGATGAAATCTCCCTCTCCCCTTCCGCAGCCTCCTTCTGCAAGACGACTGTTTCGCAGAAGGATACTACCGCATCCCAGGACTCCTCGCTGCCGACTATAGACTTAACTACGGCCGGCAGTGACAGGTCACTGTGTACTTTTGAGATGAGGGCACGGCGCGGCTCCTCCCAAGCGGCACACTCTGCCAGCGTATGCCGCGCAGTGTCCTCCCGGCATTCAATGCAGTGGTGACACCGGGCGTCCGGCTCTGTTTATGCGACAAAGGTACTCCCGAAGCAACCACGCCCCGAGAGCACCTGCGTCACCTCGTCTCCGTGCTTGGCAATTGTCCCACCACTGACCCTTTGCCCTTTGCCCTCTTCTCAGGGAGAGTCAATTGCACTTTACAATATTTTCCTTCACAGTTTTGAAGGCAGACTGATGTAATAAACTGCTTACTTTGCGCAGTTGGTAAAGAATCGAACCCGCGATATCCTGTCATACGTCGAGGCCATTGGCCAATATAGGTATTCCGGTGCATTAGCAATGAGAAATTGTATGAATAAGTTTCTTACTCTTTAGCGGCAGCGTTGTACGCTTGCTTAAATTTTCCAACCTCTACTAGATTCTCGTCGCCCTTTTTTTCCATTGCATCTGTCAAAATCTCGAAAGTTTTCTTCATATTGGCTAAAATATAAAAATGAGTGTCATAATCGCAATCATTTATTTATTTATTAAGACTTCATGCAACAAACAGGTACATAAGCGGACTTACTGCCTGAGGCAGCAGGCAGCTTTTTTTCTCCAGCAGAAAAAAAGGTGTATAAACTCACGCCTTTTTTCCATGGGGGTAATCAGTTAATACAATATCTACCAGCTATAAGTGTTTTAGTAATAGATAATGCACAATACCATAATAAATTATTAGTTTAACCCCCGAACGTTCACTACTAAACCACAAATTATAGCAGCAAGCAACATAACATTTCTTATAACCCAAACTCATTGAAGATCGATTTATATGATATTGTATAACAATACAAAGAAAGATTATAGCTTGGTTGCAGCAACATAACATTCCTTATAACCCAAACTCATTGAAGATCGATTTATATGATATTGTAAAACAAAACATAAAGAAAGATACTCAGTTTGCTATTGATAGCATTATGGAAGAACATGGCCATACCATTTAATATTTGGTCTGAAATTAAAGATAAGTAGCTTCTATTAAGAAGTTTGTGAAGAACAGGACCGGTGACATCTCGGACAGAGGTAACTATCGTCCCATTTCTCTTGCGACAATAATAGCAAAGGTGTTGGACGGTTTGCTTGATTCTTGCTTAAGCAATTACATACATCTTCATGATGCACAGTTCGGGTTTCGCCCTGGACTATCAACTGAAAGTGCTATTTTAAGTCTCAAGCATACTGTTCAATATTATATAGATCGCGGGACGCCGGTGTACGCCTGTTTCCTTGATCTCTCCAAGGCATTCGATCTTGTTTCATACGATGTGCTTTGGAGGAAGATGGGGGACAGGGGTGTACCCTCGAAAATATGTGGACTATTTCAGTATTGGTATAGTAATCAGAGCAACCATGTGAAATGGGATGATATAGTCTCTGAGCAGTACAGGTTGGACTGTGGGGTGAGGCAGGGGGGTCTAACGTCTCCCAGGCTCTTCAACCTGTACGTGGATAACCTCATAGTCGCACTCAGCAGCATGCGTGTCGGATGCAGTATTGATGGGGTTAGAATCAACAACATCAGTTATGCAGATGACATGGTGCTGCTGGGTCCGTCGGCGGGAGCAATCAGAGAGCTGCTTAAGACGTGTGAAGCCTACGCTGCCGTGCATGGCTTAAAATATAATGTAAAGAAATGTGAATACATGGTCTTTGAGGTCGGTGGCAAACGCCGTGAAGAAGGACCCGAGTTGCTCGTGAACGGGTCACTAATTAATAGGGTGTCCACTTTTAAATACCTGGGGCATTTTCTAGCTGCCGACCTCAGGGACGATGTGGACATTGAGAGGGAGCGTAGGGCTCTAGCGGTCCGGAGCAATATGCTGTCCCGTAGATTTGCGCGGTGTGCGGACCTAGTAAAAGTAACACTTTTCAAGGCTTATTGCCAAAGTCTGTACACGGGCAATCTATGGGTCAGATATACGAAGAGATCGCTGGATGGCCTGCGCGTCCAATATAACAATGCTTTCAGGATGTTGTTGAGACTGCCCCGTTACTGTAGCGCGTCGGAGATGTTTGCGCAAGCCCGTACAGACGGTTTCTACGCTGTTATCCGCAAAAAAACAGCGTCGCTACTGAGGAGAGTGAGGGACAGTCAAAACGGCATCCTGAAAACTGTAGCTGAGAGCTTCGGCTCTCCGATTGTACAGTAGTTTGTGCATAGGTTGATTGTTACTAACACTAGGTAATAAGTTTTTCTATGTTACTAACGCTATATAATAAGTTCTGCTATGTTACTAACACTAGGTAATAAGTTTTTGTATGTTACTAACACTCTATGGATTTTTGTGTCCGAAATAAAGATATTCTATTCTATTCTATTCTATTAAACATGTTGCAATGAATGTGACAACAATCAAAGAAATTATATTGGAAAAAATCGATATGATTGGTCCGAAAGAATGGGAAAAGTACGAGATCATTCAATAAAATGTGAAGACGAATATAGAAAATTTGAACCAATGTTTGATTCACACATGGAAAATTTTATAATAAATACCTTTTCGAACAGTAAAGAAAGTGATCATGCCATCGCAAGTGAACATACCGATACAGCTACATCAGATGAATAAATATTCTGACTGAATTAAAAAGTTTAATAACCGGATAAATATTTATTTTAGTTGCATATCTATATGTCGAACACAAGAACTCTTTTTTGGAAGTCGATTTTAGAAGTATTTTATTTTGTTTATATTTTTATTAACTTCCATGGTATACTATAATATTTAAAAGGAGTATATGTTATTATGAAAGGAGTGAATGTTATTACAAGCCTCCTTTTTTGAAGTCGGACCACGACGTTTTTCACACGGAAATCAAAACAAAACAACAATAAAGTACTTAGTTCTGAATTCAAATTATTATACACGATCAATCTAATAATTGATGGACATTGCAATTAGCATTCGTTTGTATTCAGCAATGCAATCATTGCCGAGGGACATTAAAGAAAATAGTTGTACTAGTACAGTACAATATGAGTCCATACTTACGAGTACTAGCGCCAAAACCACCGCCACCGCTGGACTAAAAACATAGATGTCTGTATTAACACCACGAAAAAGCAACATACTTATTCAAATAATGACGTAAATCTTCATTCTCCATCCATCACAAATGAACACAACGGTGAGATTAAATCAAATCCGATTAGAGAGATTAGAAACTAATTTAGAATACCGTATACATTTTAAATAAAAAAGTGAAAATTAACGAACGTGGAAAATGAAGATTCAAGCAAAAATAATTTCACGAAATCATTTACCTCATCGCGCCGTGTTCACTTGTAGAGATAGCATAGGAAAATATAAAAACGATAATTTTTAAATTTTACTTTATTTATTACTTTTTGTAACTACTTTAACTACTTTAGTAGAAAGCCGGGCTAAAGCCGGGCTAAAGCAGTATTTTAAAGTTTCGTTTAATGTTCTTTAAGATTCATTGTATAAAAGCATCAAGTTGGGGCAGTTGGTTCAGGTCTATATAAATATGTTATTTCAAAAGCTGTTTCTAAATTGTATTCGAAATATTGTAATGGCATTGGTTTGTTTCTTTCCTTGTTGAAGATAAACTCAAACTTGAAGATTGTATCCTAATAAAATAATTATGCTTTATTAAATTAGAATTAATAACTGTTATCAAAGGGTAATTAAATCTTGGATACTTACACCCCCGCTGCTACCCCCTTCTCCATAACCACCATCACCGTATAACCCACCACCTCTTTCAGCAAGTAAAACGTCTGCGAAAAAATACGTATTTTCATATACATATACATATATAAACTCATGCCTTTTTCCATGGGTGTTGGCAGGAACCACAGAAGGCCACCTTCTACGATCCTTACATTCTTCTTTTCTTAACTGAAGTTAAGAAAAGAAAATTAAAATTTCAATTAAAGTTAAAATTTCTGGTTATAATATGAATATTATAACCAGAAATTTTAATTGGCTTATGATTAACCTACCTAGTAGTAGATAGTACTAGACATAGTAAAATTTAACATAATTCCCAAAAACAGTATTGGTGGTAGGTGTTTTCAGATATTTATTTAAGATTTATTATCTCTTTGCGATCTTATTAAAGCAAATGACTCCAAAATAATCATTGATACATTGCTACAAAACTTGGTGCTATGTTATTTTTTTTGGTAAGAGAGCTTAGTGTCTCAAAGTATTATTCCGTGGTCATTAAATTTAATACCATTTGAATTAAGCGAAGTGAAAATTCAAACTATTGCTACTCACTTTACACCATTTTGACATCAGTACCCTAACTAATGCTTAGGAGTTGATCCACCCTCGCTGGAGGCAGAAGATATTCGTTTACCAGCGGTAGCGGAAGGCGTGGTGGCTACTGACGAAGCAGAAGGAGTGGTACCCGGAGTGGTACCCGGAGTGACGGCAGGCGTGGTGGTATTCGCAGGCGCATCCGAGCTTTTCCCTTCGGAAGCGTAGAACATCTCCACTTCTTCTCGTAAAAAAATAAACGATTTGGATAACGTACGGTACCTTAAGACATGCATGAAATTCTTGAGCTTCCGAGAAAATTGGCTTATTATAAATTAATAGAGTTAAGTAATTTGAATTTGTAAACAATTGTTCAATATCGTTTTATATTTTCGTTCGATCACCATTTTTCTCGGAAACTTACTTAATCAAAAGATCAAACACGTCAATGAACGATTGTCACAATTTCAAACGGCACGGCTTACCTTTGTATGATAGATTGTGTAAAGTACCGCGGGCTCCAATTAAAATCTTGACAATAGTTCCTGTTAACGATACTATTTTAAATTCTGTACTTACCGTCGTCTTCATCAACATCCATCATAAGCATTCTATCATCTGATTCAGATAGAATTTCGTCGATCCAAACGGCAATCTGTTCAAAAAAAAAAATGCGTCGTTTACCTAAAAAATGTAAACTAACATACAACTTATTTGGTGAACTTATGAATTTCCTTGTCAAATACTTACTTTGTCTGACATCTCTGTCAAGAACTTCGCTTTGGGATTTCTACTTTGCCTTGACGGTTTTCTCATTTTCATAACGCCGCAAATGTCGCTCAAAATGTTGTCAGACAATCTTAGCATTCTATGGAACAAAAGTTATGAAAAAAGACAAAATGAAATAAGTAAAGATTAAAATAAAAATAAAATGATGAATAAGATTAGCGGGGATCGATATTTAGATAATCATGACTAGGACGCGCCTCATTACTACTTTGGCGATGCGCGCGCTCTCGTAGTAGGTGCTACGCCGTAGCCGAGCGTAGCGCTACACAGTTGGAGGAAGCTTTTATCCCAACAACGAACGAATAATGCGGGGTTACATAAAAGATGGGTAGGATGAAGAATACCTACCTACAAGTTGAATGAATGCACGTAGGCTACAAGCACTACTCAATGGCAAAAACGGGGTTTCTGAAGTCTCGTTTAATACACAATGTGAGTGCGGTGCCGTCCAGAACACGAGTGACTCTTAGTGCCCATACACCTGCATTTTGAGGACGTAATGCCACTAACACTGCAATTAATGTGGCCATCTTCTTAGCCCAGAATATCTAAGTTAACCATCGACTCAAAGAGGAGAAGAAGATAAGTGGAGCTTACCCGTCAGCGAGTACGTAGCGTCCAGGCCTACCTAAACGTTGCTGGATGCCCTTAGCGAAAGCCACAGCAGCATGCCGTGCCCAAACATTTTTTTTTGTGCTGCACGTAGCTAGCAAGTCCTTTCCACGAACGCTAAAAGAAATTATAACTGTACAAACCAATGCGTATGTCTTTTTTCACGTATATAAAAACATTAATTGCTGTTGCCATATATAAAAAATAAAATAAAAAGTAGCCTATGTGCTATTACAGACTGTAATCTATCTCTGTGCCAAATTTCATCCAGATCCGTTCAGCCGTTCTGGCGTGAGTGAGTAACAAACATACATCCAACCAAACTTTCACATTTTTGATATTGGTAAGATAGTAAGATTTATAGTAGGAAGTGAACTAGGATTGAACTAACTAACTCCCAACTAACTTAGGAACCCGCGATGGTTTGTGTTGGTATGTTGAAACATTCAACAAATATTTGTAAAAAAATATGTTCTTAGTAAATAAAAGAAAAAAAATAAGTAGAAAAGGTAGGTGTGTGTGTGTGTCTTCTAAATATCTAAAGAGGCCTGTAAACGGGCTACAAAAATTGCATCTTGTTTGCATGTTTGTTGACCAATATAGCTCAGTATATTTGCAACTTAAAGCCTTGCTGCAATTTCACTGTGCAATACATTGCCGGATGTTGTCCAACAAAATAGTGCAACTGGGTTGCTCAGGAATTTTGCTCGTACACGCGGAGCAATAATTGCGGCTAGATCTCAGCAGTTAATGGCGATTTTTATGAATGCCTCTCCGGTCGCTACATGAAACTTTGCAGCAATTACGGCCCAAGCATCCTCAAGAAAAACGAATAGATTTTGAACTTTATCAACGAAATCCATGTACGTCAATTATGGGATGTAAAAGCTAGTGCGTATAAAGTTCGTAACATTGCGGCCGAGTTTCTCAGCTCTTAATTATCGCAGAGTTAATGTTACAAATTTTCAAGCACGCGTTATCTGCTGTGATTGGTTGAATGAATTTTCAACAGCCAATCATAGCAGATTACGAGTCAGAGCAAATACGATAGATATACGGCGATATTGCAGTAAAGTTAAACCGGGATAAATCATTTGCAATCTAGCCGGCTAGACATTGAATACATGCGGCAACTATGAGGGGTTAAGCGTAGGATAAGCTCGCCTTTGTCCGTTTTCCTTTTATATTTTAAATGTTTATTTTGTGTACAATAAAGAATATGAATATATGAAATATCTTGGAAATATCGCTGGGTTACACTGCAAGATTGCAGCAATTGTTGCACTGTGTTTAGCGATATAATTGGCAACTTGACGGCAATACAATTGCAGCAATAAATTGTCAAAAAAACTAGCCCTGATTTAAGGTGCCTGTGTGTGGTGTGGTGTGTAGAACAGGCACCTTAAATCAAAAAAAGTTGCACTATAAGGATTTCTTTTGTACCATTTGGGCACGGAATTCTAAACAGGTCTGAAAACTTACGCAGCAGCTTTCTTCTTAGTCTTTTTCAAGTTAACAAAATAATTGTAGGCCTGATCGGGCTTGAAAGGTTCGTCTGCATCCAACATGGACCTCAAACGATTAATCTAAAGAAAAGAGAAGATATAAATACAGAGAGAGCTTAACAAAAGAGAAGATATAAATACAGAGTGAGCTTAAAAAAAGAGAAGATATAAATAAAGAGAGAGCTTAACAAAAGAGAAGATATAAATACAGAGAGAGCTTAACAAAAGAGAAGATATAAATACAGAGTGAGCTTAAAAAAATAGAAGATATTAATACAGAGAGAGCTTAACAAAAGAGAAGATATAAATACAGAGAGAGCTTAACAAAAGAGAAGATATAAATACAGAGTGAGCTTAACAAAAGAGAAGATAATTATAAATACAGGGCGCCACTACCGAATGGAGCAATAATACAGCACGTGTTTTTTTTTAAACATCGAGTCCTGGCTAGGAATATTGACTTTTCAAAAATCCATTGATACAGTTTTAGTTTTCATCAAATTCGGTCACGTGACTGATTTGAGTGTTTTAACTATTCCTCATAGTTTCGGATTTGGCCATCCACACCCACTTGAAAAACTTATTCTGTATACGGTCAGTCGTAAATCATTGAAAATGAGTCGAAGAGTTTTCGTTTGACTGGATTTGATTATTTTACGAGTACGTTTCTTGAATCGAGTGTAGCACTAATAGCAATACGGAACAAGACGTTAAATACATTTTTATGTCCCATGAATTAATGGTAGAAAATTTAACTGTAGGCTGCTTCGCGGGCAGTGGTAGTGTCAGTTTTTTACTTGTAGTGTGGGGGCTGGCTGCTTTGCTGGCAGAGTTTTTTACAAGATTTTATTTACTTTCACCTGTACAGGTGTCTGTAATAAAATCTTGCAAGTTGAATTCGATTTACTTCCCAGTGTTCGATTGAGCTGAAATTTTGCTCACATGTTGGTTTCTCGTGACCATGCGGCTTTTTAAAAGATTGTTCAAAAAAAATATAAAAGGTTATTTTCTCTTAACATTTGGCACTAACCGTATCAGCGGGCAGAGTGTTGGCCTTATCCCGCCATAAGTATATAATGGTGCGCCGGCGCGGCTTGGATATGCGCTCGAGTCGGTCGGTCAGCATGGCGCCATGTCTGCGCAAGCACCGAGCATGCGCCTTCATAGCGTGGTAAGACATCTTCACATCGGTCGCTTTGGGACTCCTGGAAAATACACTCTATTGAGAATTCAAGGCTGGACGGAAAACCACTTTTTGTCTTTTTCTTCGTCATAACAATTTGACCAGGATTAAGCATTCACCAGCGTTAGTATCGTAAAGGCCTTTCAGGATGCAGGTGTTGTTGCACAGAGAGCACGCCAAGAAATGAGGCATTGTTTGGGGCGTAACTCAGCGCTTGTCATTTGCCTGCAGCGGCCCACCTAACTTCTTACGCGGTTCAGAGATTCTCTTTGCTATACCTCTTTGTGACTTCTCTATTAAATATAATGATAGAGTATGTTACAAGACATCACATCCTACGCTAATGCAGTCTTACAATTACCACGAGTACAGGCAGCGGCGCCTTTTTTTGTACAAAGTTAGGCAAATTGCAATCAATAATCTGTCAAATTCGTTAATTCAGCAGAGGATGACTATAAACCTTTAAAGGACAAGACCATACCTTGGTTTGGCCGGCTTAGGAAGAGGGCGAACGGATTTCTTCGGCTTGGACTTTTGCTGCTGCCGCAAACCATGCCCGGCGGCGATGACTTCAGCTACCGATGGTGGCGCAGGTTTTGCGTACGGTGGATAGGGCGGGTACGAATTGGGATCTTCTTTTAAAAAACACACATTAACTACCTAATGCCTTGTTAATTTGTACTTTCAGTAAACGATTTAAAATATTGTTAGTTTGGCGCTTTTTTAATTGCTACCATTTCACACCGACAACTACGACGCGATTATGCTTGAAGGGGCTAGTTATTTCGCAGCGCGGCGCATTTTGAAGTAATATATTATCGAATTTGGAAGGCGCAACACGGCGAAGCATCACACTGTATTTGTACCTTTTTCGTATAGTGAATAAAGTTCTAAATTGTATAACTATCTTAAAAAGTGCACACACCTTCACGTCACTTCTCTGTATTTGCATGGTATGAGATGACCCTTATGGTTATACGTCCTACTATACCTACTTACATATTATAGGTATTCGTGACAAACATGCCGCGGGAAAAAGCAGCCCAATCCCGAAAATTAAAAAAAACGCTTAAATACCTATGACCGTAAACGCCCTTTGACTTTATTTTGAGATATACCCAACTTCCTTAAACCACATGCACCACATGCCCTATTACCTGTACATCCGGTGATAGGGCATGTGGTGCAAGATGAAAGGACTGCGGAGAGGTTTTTATTATATTTAAAGAGAAAAGTAGCTTTCGTACCTGTAGGACCATCGGTCTCCACGGATCTGCCGCCGGTGTCATCATTAATCTCGCTCGAAGTCGACTGTGGTGTCGACATCTTGTATTACTACGTCTTTTAGTAGAAACAGTCCTTGTATATATTTAATGAAAGTGAAAGTTTATCTTTGTGTTCTTCCGTTTTGCTTGCATTTTAAAGAATGACATTATTTTCAAAACGATTGATGTGACTATTCTTTCAGAATAATTATATGTTTACGGCCAGTACCTTTTATTTCTCTAATTTAACCTTACGACTTCTTTCGAGTTCTATCTATCATAAACAAAGTTCTACTAGAAGTTTATTGTTTTAACCATAGATTTAGAAAATCATTAGCGAAGATTTAGAAAAGATTCGTTTATAATTAGTGGCGTAAGGTCAGACCATACTGGTCAACTAGTATCTTTTGAGTCGGATATAAAATTAAACCTAGTAAAATCAATTCGATTAAGACCTCTTACTAAAAATAAATTAAATTACGTTACGTTATTATTTTTAATAATAACGTTTTTAGTAACCTTTGTAACGCCAGTTTGGATTCAAAAGACCCCAATATAAATTACGGCAAGTTGTTTTCTACAATTTGCCATGAATTCAATAAAACGTGTCCTGTAAAAACAGTTAAAGTCAACAATTCCAAATCAAAATTTAGTGAATGGGCCACTGTGGGCATAAGAAAAAGCCGAGATATCTTATATAATTTATATTATGAAAAATCTTTGATTTGCGATAAAGTTTTTCACACTTATGATATTTAAAAGAGTCTACGCTCAAGCAAAATCTCAAATATTAATTAACAAAATTGGTGTTTCAAATAATAAAATAAAAACTGTGTGGCAATTAATTAATAGAGAAACTGGAAAGACACAACAACGCGATCAGAATGAGTTGTCTTTGAAAATAAATAATCAAACCATTTCTGATAAGCAAGAAGTCACTGAGACATTAGAAAAGTTCTTTACCAACATTCCGTTAGAGGTTACGAAGTCTCTTCCCTTCTCATCTAAATTAGCTGAAGCTCTTCTTAAATAAAACTTTACCAAAGACATACCGACCTTTAAATTTAAACCAATATGTATTGATACAATTAAAAACGTGTTTAAAAGTCTCAATATAAAAAATACTGAAGACTTATGGGGGATATCCGTTGGGGTTCTTGAAGATATTATTGACTCAATTGCTCCAGTCCTAACAGGCATATTCAATCAATGTTTGGACAGCGGCACGTTTCCTGACTTAATGAAACACAGCAAAGTAGTATCAATTTTCAAATCAGGTTGTAAGAGTGATCCCTCTAATTATAGACCTATATCCGTGCTTTCAGCATTGAGTAAAATCTATGAAAAAATCATGCTGAGATGTTGTCTCACTTCAATTTAAATGGGATCCTGCATAGTCAGCAGTTTGGTTTCACGAAAGATTGGTCGACAACGGACGCGGGAATAAAACTCATCAGTCACATTTTGGAATCTTGGGAGAAGTCCCAGGATGCCATTGGCATTTTCTGTGATCTCTCAAAAGCGTTCGACTGCGTCGACCACAACACACTGATCTGTAAATTACACCACTACGGAGTTCGAGGACAAGCTGCTGATCTTGTGCTTTCATATTTATCAAACAGACAGCAAAAAGTGAATGTTAATGGGGTGATGTCCTCCGGGTCTCTAGTCAAGATGGGCGTGCCCCAAGGTTCAATTCTCGACCCTTTCCTTTTTCTTGTTTACATTAATGATCTCCCTTATATGATGGCCAAATTATCGGATATAATTCTATTTGCTGATGATACTTCGCTAATTTTTAAAATAGATAGGAAAGATACGGATGTCTTACATGTCAAAGAAAGTCTTATTATTCTCACAAAATGGTTCGCAGCTAACAATCTTTTACTGAATGCGACAAAAACTAAATGTCTTAAGTTCTCTTTACCAAATGTACCTCAACGTGACCTAAATTTGAATCTTGACGGCAAAAGTCTTGAAGTTATAGCTGAAACTGCATTCTTAGGGATTACTATCGATTCAAAACTGCAGTGGGGCGCGCACATTAGAACTCTTTCGGGTAGGTTAAGTTCAGCTGCATATGCAGTAAGGAAAATAAGGCAGTTAACCGATGTAGCCACAGCTAGGTTAGTATATTATGCTTATTTCCACAGTATTATGTCATATGGCATTCTGCTGTGGGGATCAGCAGCAGATGTTGACTCAATTTTCATCTTACAAAAGAGGGCAATCCGCGCGATCTATAAAATGGGTCCTCGCGAGACCCTTAGAGAAAAATTTAAAGAAATCGATATACTGACTCTACCTTACCTACCTTCACTTTATATTTTGGAATGTATTTTGTATGTCCGCAAAAATCGAGGGCTGTTCAAAACTAGAAGCGACTTACATAATTTAAATACACGCAGAAAGCATGAAATTGTAATACCCAAATTCAGAATAACAAAAACTAGCAAGTCTTTTCATATAAAAAGTATACGTTTTTATAACAAGTTGCCAAAGTCAGTTATAGAACTGACCGATGGAAAGTTCAAAAACTACATCAAACTTGTTCTTATTAAAAAAGCATATTATAAAATCAAGGACTATGTTGAAGATAAAAAAATTGGCTTTAGCTCCTTCTGCGCATGCGGCTTCCCTGGTAACTCATAAACGGCACAAATATGTGGTTGTATCTAACTATTCTCAATCTCATTAATTCTTTGTTTTTTTTTCCTCCTTTTGATTATTCTTTTTACAATGGTTTTCAATCATCTTCATAGTCCTTTGCTAAGAATAGTTACAGCACTGATAACAATATTTGTGCCACATGTTAGATTTAGTCTTTTTTTACTTTTGTATAGATTCCTTTACCGATTGTTTTGTAAATGTGTGAACATTGTAGGCCTTCTAGATGCTTGTTAACATTTGTTAACTTTTTAACTCGTTTTTTTTTCTTTTGTTTAAATAATAGGTAATCTTTTTTTATTTTATTTTTGTTTTTCTTACGACTTATTGTCGGGCCTACGTTGTCCCCACATATCTAAGTACTAATGCTGTAACAAGGAAATATTGTAAAACCAAACCATTTTTTAAACGAGTAACCATGGAGTTTCTTGCCGGTTCTTCTCCATAGGAAACGACCAACCCGAACCGTGCACCTTTTGTCGACGTTTTATAAGTGCCCATGTAGGCCTATAGGAAATAAAAAAAATTGATTTTGATTTTGAACCCGAAAACCACCAAAATGACACCCATGACCAAAAGTTGGCAAATATTGCAATTTTCGTCGGCGCCATTTTGAATTTTTGTTTTGACCCCATAATCGTCTATAGGGACCCCGAAAACCGCTAAAAGAAAAACACTGACCAATCCAAAAACCGACCTTGGCAGTGTTGCTTCACAACAATACCACCTGTCCGTCGCGAATTCGGGTTGTCGTCGCACGTTGGCACTCAGATATCTGGCTTTTCTGCTCTGCCGGAACGCGTTGTGGTCGAATATGCTGAAAGCCACAACACGAACTCTTCTGAGCTATTTTTTTCGCTCAATGAGCGTTTTTGGTCTTTGAACCTAACAAATACGTGTTTGATCCAATATTTTTGGCCCACCCTGTATAATAAACTTGCGAATTGAGAACCTCCAGCTTTTTGGACAGTAAAAATATTATACATTCAAATGGTTTCTTTTTGCCGAAAAACGTCTAAAAACTTTAAACTTTTATTTATTACTAGTTGACCCGGCAAACTTTGTTTTGCCATAAAAACACCACACATTTATCTATCCTACCTACCCTACCCTACCCTACCCGACCCTACACTACCCTACCCTACACTACCCTACCCTATCCTACACTACTCTACCCAACACTACCCTACACTACCCTACCCTACCCTACCCTACCCTACGCTACCTTACCCTACCTACCTACCTACACTACACTACTCTACCTACCTACCCTACCCTACCCTACCCTACCCTACCCTACCTACCTACCTACACTACACTACTCTACCTACCTACCCTACCTACCTACCCTACCCTACCCTACCCTACACTACACTACCCTACCCTACACTACCCTACCCTACCCTACCCTACGCTACACTACACTACACTACCCTACCCTAAACTATCCTACCCTACCCTACCCTACCCTACCTACCTACCTACACTACACTACTCTACCTACCTACCCTATCTACCTACCTACCCTATCTACCTACCTACCCTACCTACCTACCCTACCCTACCCTACCCGACCCTACACTACCCTACCCTACCCTACACTACCCTACCCTACGCTACACTACCCTATCCTACACTACTCTACCCAACACTACCCTACACTACCCTACCCTACCCTACCCTACGCTACCCTACCCTACCCTACCCTACCCTACCCTACCTACCTACCTACCTACCTACACTACACTACTCTACCTACCTACCCTATCCAACCAAAGTTTTTTTTTTTTTTTGTTGCTTTTAAACCTTCCCTGTATTCTGTCGAACATAACAAAAAAATAATTATTCGAATCGGTCCAGCCGTTCTCGAGTTTTAGCGAGACTAACGAACAGCAATTGATTTTTATATTTATAGATTATTATTGATAGGCTCGCGCTTGACTATCTTATCTCACCTGATGGTAAGCGATGATGTTGTCGACGGTATCACGCTAGCCTAGAAGAAACCTATTCACTCTTGACTTAAAATTTACCACGAGATTTAAATTTTCTTAGTTGTGCCCATTGAGATAATATGTAACATTATTACCTCAATGGTTGTGCCCTTTTTCGTAGTTTTGTTGTTCCGTGTTTTTTCCATTGTCATAATAGATGTTTAAGCGACGGTCATTAATAGTGGTTATTAAAATACGAGTGTTTTAATACCTAATACTATATGCATACACTATTTTATCTGCCCTCACACAGTTCAAATAAAACAAAATATGTGGTATGGCGGGCAATTAAGTTTATTGACATTGCGCATGGCATGACTGCGCAATGCGCGCATCATAGACAATGACACTATTTTTATTCTGCATTAAGTCAATGAGCCCATACGCGGCAATAAAGCAATAAATTATAAACTAAAAGGGTACTAAAAAATATAAAAGTTATTTTTCCGCTACCTTGTCTATTATGTAACACATTGCCTTAGAAATTCGTTTCGAAATATGGACAGATTAGGAGACACAAGATTATAAAAAAAAAATACATAATAACAGTTAAGAAATGACTTTTTCGTACCACTTGCTCAAAATAGTGACATTTTATGTCACAAAAAGCGAACATAACGATAGTCATTTTTAATCTGTTATAAACAGGGAAAGAAAATTGTACTGAATTTCATTTATCCTCTAGGGGGAGAATGTGATTTAAATTTGGAATACTTACCGAAATTTATACTGAACTACATCTGTGTTTACACATTGAGATTATATATAAAGCATTATACATCTTTTTAAAAAAGGAATACGCATTTATTATGCAGTTATGATTATTAAATAAAATTACGAAAACCGGCGAGGCCGTATGAGCTTGATGCCTTTGCTTTTCCGACAAAAAAATATTAGTCTAGGAATTTGCCGCGTTTTTGTTTTCTTCAAATAGATAAACGTTAAATTTATTTTACTTTTAATTGTCATTATTTTTAATAAATGCTTATCTCATATTATTATTGTGTTAATTTTTTCGCAAATGGTACGAAAAGTAGAGTATTTTCCTCGGTGATAAAGCTGTCTTAGTCTTGGGTGAACTTAAATCCCTCGCTACACTCAGGACTCGTCTTAAATCCCTCGCTTCGCTCATGATTTAAGTTTTTAACACCCTCGCTACGCTCGGGGGTAAACCTCGAGTCCTTCGTTACGCTCGCGATTTAAATCGTCACCCGCGACAGAAGTCACTGCTTTATCCCCTTGGTTAATAATCTACTATTGTATGGAGTTTTGATAATTATGTAACCGGCAGAATGATATTGAACTTGTTACCTCTGTATATTGTGTGTACCTATAGTGTAGTGGAAAAAGAATCGTTCGTGTCTCGCTAAAGGCTTTATTTTAACACTCGCATGTAGCTTTCGACATTCACCTTCGGCTCACGTCTGAATTGGCTACATCGCTCGTGTTGAAATCTCGACTTCTTATGCTCGAAACGAAATGCACTAATATGATGCAATTGTTTGAAAATCGAAGGGAAAGGTTGCAAAGTAATGGTTTTTTTTTACATAACCACGAAAAATGGTATGTTTTTATACAATATTTTTTGAATTCATATTTAGAACATTACGCTGTGAGTGGATAAAACAGTTTTATAGAACGTACCAGAACGTACGCTAGATGTCACTACTTTTAATAGCTATCATAGAATACTATTGGATTGGATGCTTTTTTACTGCGTATTGGATCATCGTAATCGGTAAATCGGCTCGTCCAATGAGAACACAATTGCACAATGTTGTATAAAAAACGCTCTGACGTTATGATTCATACATCGCTATATTTAACCAAACAAACAGAAGACTGCGCTTCACTCGTCAGCTAACAGTCTGTTTTTGCCAGATTTGTTAATATATTATTTATCTTTTTGTTTACTAAATCATGGGAGATTTGCAAGGTACGCTATTTATATACGATAATACCTATTATATACCGACATTTAATGTTATTTTGGTTAAGTAGATATGTAATTTTATTTTTGTCCACGGTAGATCTTTGATCCCTTATTTTCCTTCCTTGATAAAATTATGCACCATAGAGAACCGAGATTAGACGAGATTTCTGACGTCTCTAATAAGCCACTGCCGTTGCCGCCGTGATTTCGATCTCTGTGATAGATGCGTCTTAGACGTACACCGATATAAGCTGGGTCCACATTTGGATATTTCACCGTGGTGACATGACTCCGTGTACCGTACACGCGAGTGCGGCACGCTACCGTTTAGAATATAATACTCACAACGGGTGCGCCAAAGTTCACCTAAATTTTCAACTCCGATAATTGGAAATCCAAAAATGTTCTTCCTAACATTTTTCATCCTAACAATCACAATTCCTAACTACTCTGTCTCTAATGTTCATAATTCAGAAGCATTCAACTTCATAAAGTCAGTAGCAATAAACATTTATTATACTTGTATTTGTTTTCCTATATTTTCTCATCATAACTATCTTTTACACTATTATTCAAAGTCATATCTTTTTTGTTTAGATTTATTTTTATTCATAATAATCAGTATTATATACATTAATTTTGCGTAACTTTATTTTCACTTAACATGTATAACATATAAGAATAACAGGTACCATGGCACAAGTAGTCAAATAAATACATGTTTTCATATACACATTTCAATTAAATTAGTTTAATATTAGCGGATATAGCTTTCAAATAATCACTTTTATTGGTGTATTTTGCTTTAAAATTAAATATATATTTAATTCTATCATATTTGCTGTTGATTTGAAAGTTCATTTTATTTCTGTAGGTAGTACTCATAAATAGAAAGCTTTATAAAAAATTTCAAGACTCGGCAATGTTATGTTTTTTTGTATGTTTTTCGTGAGGTAAAAAAATGAGAATTAGTCCAAGAGCGAGCGAAGCGAGCTCGGGAACTTAGGGCACCCCGACACGGATAGGTTAGGTTCGAAGGAGATGACGAAAGCTGAAGTGAGCGAGCAAAGCGAGCGAACGCAGCTCCCGTCATCTCCTTCATGTTAGGTTACTTTAGACCCTGCAGACAGAAATAGGAGCGCCGCGCAGCGGGGCTCCGTCGACTTAGTTGCTTAAATCTTCCATAACCATGGGGTTCCGTGGGGTTGGGATGGTACAGTGAGGTAGCCCCTCTACCCTCCTTTCCCTTTCCCCCTTTCGCGCCCCTTAAATCGATGGAAATTTATGTTTTTTTTATTCTAACCTAAAAACTTTAACCATGGATATCTCCATAACTATAGGGCTCCGAGTGGTTGGTGTAATACTGAGGGGTAGCCAAACCTCCCCCCATCCCCCCCTCTACCCTATCCGCGCCAAAAATCAACTGTAGCGTTACGTATAGCTCAGTGGAGCTATACGTAAGCCGCGTTATTAAAATTAAGAATAAAAGGTTAAAAATTAAATTAAAGCTATAAAAAATAAAAGGTTATCAAGTATAAGGCCGGCTTCAGACGACGTTGGGCAGCTAACCAGGAGCAGGTCGGGCAGCTAACCAGGAGCAGGTCGGGTAGGATGACGTGGCATGGTGTGAGGGACGGCTGATGGTGCGCTACCAGCGTGCGCACACAAGCAGCAGGTCGGGCAGGATGATGAGTAGGCGCAGGAATCTGCGCGGGCTGAAACGGGCGCGCTGTGGCCGCGCGCGTCTCCGTAGACCTGTCTGCCACAGCTCTTACTCCACGTGCAGTAGATAGGCAGCATGGAGTGTCAAGGAATCAGGGCTGTGGCGTTTCACGCCGTAGATACGAAGGTACACGATAGGCAGGATTCACACAAATGATACTCAATATATCTCACACCATATATATTATTGGAGCACTAAAGATATTAATAGTCATACATGAGCTTAAGAGTTTTAGAATAGAAAATACACTTTGTATCGTATCACAGACTGTTCGCATTCAGACCAGACCTAAGACTAAAAAAACTGAAGCCCGTTTTTCATTCGATCTCCATTTCTTCTAAATTTCAAATTCAAATCTCCATAAGACCAAAACGAATAAAAACGGCTTTACAAAGGCGGGACAGTCTGCTCTGACCTTACAATAATGTACAACTAGCTTAAGGAAAGGTCTAGGTATTATAGTCCATGGTACCCATGGTATGTCTATGGCTTTAAGAAAATAAAATAGACAGACATGTCATATCAGATGAAAATGTCAGAGTATAAAAAATTCCATAATTTTGCAAATAAGCAATACAAATTAAGTAAAAGAAATAAAGAAACAATCAGAAATAACTAAAAATATGCTTTATAGTGCTAACACACGTCCGGATTTGGTCCGGCCGGACCACGGATTTGTGGGCGGGGTTAGTCCGGCCGGACCATATCCGAGCGTGTGTAGCGTGGTCCGTCGGACATTATTATTATTAATTGAGTCCGTCTCGGTCCGCTCGTTTTCCCATCGGATATGGTCTGCTCCGTACCAAATCCGGACGTGTGTAGGCTTGTCCGCTGGTTTGGCCGGACCAACTACAACTAGTCGTCAGTGTTGCCAATGTTCATGGTCTGGATTACCCAAAAACCTGACTGAAAAGTAAAGTAAGTATATCTAATAAAAAAATAGTATCTCGTTTTGCTAGGGTAAATAAAATACAACTTAGATTTAATTACTTTATATTAGAACTTATTATAACGAATTAAATATTTATATTCTTAATAATTGTTATTAAATCGTTTTAGTTTAGACTTGGCATTTCGTTTGAGCTTTCGGAGTTCTTGAAGTCATACATGTTTACCATAAACAAACTGAACCATTTTCGGCAATGGGGTAAATGTAACGAATGATCTATCATCTCGTTTTAAAATTAATCGCGTTATCATTAAACTTTGCAACATTTCAAGAAACGGTTTTGTTAGTAATGCATGAAATAATATTTACGCCCCTAAAAAAAGCCCAACGTGGCAATTTTTACCCTAAATTTGAAGCCAAAAGCCCTAAGTTGGCAACCCTGTGCCGTCCGGTCGGTCCGTCGAACCAGGTTCGAGCGTGTGTAAGCGACAACGGATTTGTGGGCGGGGTTAGTCCGGCCGGACCAAATCCGAACGTGTGTTAGCACTATTACAGGTAATAAGAATATCAAAGAATACTTATAATAGAGTTACAAAAATTGATACGATATCAAAAGATGTGAAGATGGATTGTGGAGTGTTATGAAACGTAAGTAGATCTTTAATAAATACCACATTTCCCCGATGACCCCAGAAAAATTTTCAACTAGAAGAAAATTTAATAATAATAATAATTTTACGACAGCACTGCTAACAATAAAAATCTATTAACTGAAATATGCATTTATCGCAAGGTGATCGCGTTAATTTCGTATTACGTATGGTTTTTGACAGCAGAGCGACAGCGATCGGCGAGCAAATGTGGCTGTCAAATTGCGATTACTTTTTTCCCTTGTTGTTGGTCGATTGCCAATCGCTCGCTGATGGCTGAGTAGGTACAGAAGTTTTTGAGTTTTTGGCGGCTTTTTTCGTATGTTATTTTGTGGCTACTTTAATTATCAGCAAATTAGAATAATAATATAAAAATAAATATTGAAATAACAAATTCCTAGTGAATATTGTAAATGTAAATGACAAATTGGTGTTGTTTTGAGTCTCTAATGTCTACGCAACTGGACTATTTGTTGAATCATTGAAACAGAGGTGATCACGGTAAAGTGGAGGACTTTTTATATACAGTATAAAAAAAATCTGTGTTGGCTACCTCAGCGAAGCTTATATGTTTACTACTAAATGCTTACAAACACATGAGAATGTGATAAGTCCGCAATAAGTATCTTCTATTATATATTTTTTTTATATGGCAAACACCGATGTCGACTAATCTGCCAATGTCTAAATTAAATTTGAAAAATCTTTTTTATGTTTCATAGCTCAAATACGAGATAATGTAGTCTACTAAGTGATGTTCTAATGCGTTATCGATTCAATTTTTAAAACAATCGACAATTCGAAGAAATTTTAATTGCTTTTACACATTGACATACATGTAAATGTACCTATTTTTCTGTTTCTTCTTCTTGTTTGTATATTATGTGTGTGTGCATAAATGGTTAAATAAATAATAAATAAATAAAATGCAAATATCAAATTTTCACTGCCATATGTACTTAACACAAATTCTTTACATCTGCGAATATTAATTTATCGGAATATTGGAGCTAAATAGTAATCAAATTGACTATTGTAAAAACAGTGTAAAAAAACAGCCTCCACGAAGTGTTGCTCTTTCATAAGCTGGTTAATTCATCAAACGATACATTTTATAAATCATCGGACAGATAAAATAGCTTCTGTTAAAAGTGACTGTCAAAAAAAAAGACTTGGCTTAAAGGCCTCAGTAGCCAGGTCACTAAATTGATCGCGCAATAATTGTACAATTATTGCTGTTCCTTACGTAATAAGCCCGCGGGATTGCTGCAATCGCATGTCTGTTTGTTGTTTATACCATTTCATAACATAACATCACGCCAGTACGCTCTAAAGGGGTACGCAGATCTCTCATTTCAACGGTTATGTTCAAGTTTCATGTTATTCGGTTAATCTATTCTGGAGTTATAGGGACCTTAATAAACAACTTGCTATTAGGTAGGTAAAACTAAAAAGCGAAAAATAAAAAAACATTTTTGCAAAAAAATACTACCGACTTCCAAATGAAAAACTACAAAGTGAAAAATAACTTAACTTTTGGAAGTCGGTGTCCATATCGCAAAAAAATGGTTCCTACGAAAGACACCGACTTCCAAAAGTTAAGTTATTTTTCACTTTGTAGTTTTTCATTTGGAAGTCGGTAGTATTTTTTTGCAAAAATGTTTTTTTATTGTTGCTTCTTAATTCACACGCCCAATATTGTTTATCCACTGTTATTCGGTTTTTTTCATATGTAAATCCATGTACGTCTAATTTTAATCCACCGCGACTAGTTTTAAAAGATTTTAAATAATTTTTCTCTATATTAATAAAGCATTAACACAAACATGCACGTAATGATAATACACCGACATGAACTTAACAATAGACACAACTCAGTACGTTATGTAAAGCATACCCCAAATAATAATCATCCCTCAAATCAAAACTATAAATATCATCTTCTACCCAAATATATTTTTTATTACACTTGGTAAATGTTTCTTTCTGAGTATGAGTGAAAATATTATGGTAATTATGTTTAGGGATAAAAGCGTTATGATAAAAAACAGTAGGAGTTTAAAAATATTTACATTAGTAATAATATTAATTACAACTTTCGGAAACACGAGTGTTATGAACATCGCCGGTAGCACTACAAATAGTATGAATGAAAACTTTAGGATGAAAATTTTTAGGAAGAGTGATCATTCGGATTACAAATCGTTAGAAAGAACAATTTCGGGTAAAGAACTTTAGGTGAGCCAATATGAACCCACTCACAACGGATCTTTGTGGCTCTGAAGTTGGCTCTGTCAACTATTGCGCACGAAACAGATTAACTGCATAGAGTAAACGAGATAGGATGATGCGACAAACTTATGCGAGTGAAAGAGACAGTTATAAAATGCTATTTTCACTTTCAATATTGTCACAAAAATAGCTAGTGCGCAGCCTCTTGCAGCCAATTCAGAGCCACAAAGATCCGTTATGAGTATTATACGTACTTTGACACGAGAGTCAATATTGGTAAAGCTACGTTCATATCATGTCATAACTCCGTCATCATGTCATATTTATAGACATGCACGGTCATGTGACCCATTCCAAAGAAACGACGGAACACGCAGTAACGGGTGACTGTTAAACGGTGAAGTGAGCTTCTATAAGATATTAATGACACGTGTCCCGCAGCGTGCCGAATTTACTTACACAATTAGGCTGCCGATCAGCCGATCCTTTCAAACGTTCACGCATTGATTTATGTCTTGCGACCAAGTGCACCTGTTGACTCACTGCTATTTGCCTCTTGACTGCCGGGAACGCGGATCCACGCAAAACACAATGGCTCTTTAGTTGTTTCATTAATTAGGGCATTCAATCGGTTAATGGATCATGTCGTGACATATGGCCGCCCCTCCACCCCTCTCCATCGCGTGCCTCCATTTACAAAATCCAGTCCGATGGACTAACATGAATCTGGACCCAGCCAAACATTTTTATCAAGCTATAACAATGGTATGTCAGTTTAAACGGGAAATTTGGGTACTTATTATAGCTTGATAATGACGTCACGTTTAGGTCCCTATGCTTAGTGTTTCTTTTGTTCGCAGTTATTGGGACATCTCCAACGGGATACGCCATGTTTAAAATAAACAGTGGTGGTGTGAAGTTTGAAGTACGTACGGACATAGGGCACTTTCCTGAAATAATACTGGCTGCAGCCCAAGATCAAAATATATTCCTCTATAAGGCAGGTATTTCATTTATTATGGCAACTTATAACTCCACACTTCATAATAAAAACAATTACGTTTACCCTCTTATTGGGCTCCGTCGCAGTCGGATAACAATTGGGCACTTTCAGATATACCTCATTGTTCTAGTGTTTTCAAGATGATACCTATAAGGTCCTGGGTTCAATTTCTAAGCAGGGTAAGGTGTGTAACAGCCTGAATTCTGGTTTTCTGTCCGATTGAATGCAATATAAGCTCGCCCCCTATTAGATTGACGATTAGTACGATTAGTACAAAAAATAATCAGTATAATCAGTACAGTACGTCGGCTTGGTTTCTTTGTATGGGATGAGACACCACTGCTGAGACTTAATTTTTGCGCCAACCCTACATCTAATTGGTATTGTCGATCGAAGTTCATGACACTTTAAACATTACTTGATCAAATAAAGGTTTACTACAGCTAGGTATCTATACCTCAGCCGTACCCTTCGTGGAAAACATGACGTGATGATATATGCTATGTTTCAGCCATTAAAAAAAAAATGTTTTATTCATCCCATACATGCATTTCAAAGTAATCACTTGTTGACTTGGTAAAATCTAAACGAGTATATAAAAGCGAAAGGTTGCGACTGACTGACTCACTGACTGATCTATCGACGCACAGCCATAACTGCTAAACCTAGAAGCATGAAATTTGGCGGAAAGGTTCCTCAAGTGACTTAAGTGTGCACTAACTAAGAAAGGATTTTTGGAAATTCCACCCCTCAGGGGGTAAAAAGGGGGTTGAAAGTTTGTATGAAAAATCTAATGCCTTCGACCAAAATTCTTGAAACTTAGCACAAATAGATTCAAAGTAAATAATAAAGATTGACATTATTATTTTTTCGAAACTACCCCCAAATGATGCAGGGGGTGTTGAAGTTTGTATGGAAAAATCTGATTTCTTGAGTCATTAAACATGAAACTTGCCACAAATACTAATCTAAATGAATAATAAAGGTTGTTAATAATTTTTGAAACTACCCCCAAAAGACAATTTAGGGGTGTTAAAGCTTTTTTGAAGAATCTTATTACTTCAATTAATAAACATGAAACTTGACATAAACACCAACCTCAATAAACACTAAAGGTTGTCATTATTAGTTTTTTGGAACTACCCCCAAAAGACGATTTAGGGAGTATTATAGTGTTTTTGAAGAATCTTATTTGTTGGGTACACTTGGGTTTACATTTGAAAGTAGTATTAAATACCATCATAAGTAAACAATAAAGGTGATCATTATTAGTTTTTTGAAACTCCCCCAAATGATGATTTAGGGGATGTTGAAGTTAGTATGGAAGAATCTGATTTCTTGGGTCAATTAACATGAAACTTGACATAATTACCAACCTATTATAAGTTTTTCGAAACTAACTCAAGCTAAGAATCTTACTGAACAGGATTTCGTTTTTGACTTACGGTTCTAGGAGAGCACTAAGGGGCGATTTTGCGGCACTATAACCTTTAAGGAGGTGAAAAGGGTCAAAATTCTTTCTTTCTTTTTTTTAAAAAACGTTGCCCCACACTAGGAATTTCTTCCTGTATCGTGGGTGCGTTTACAAACTTATAAACTCACATACAAAAACACCCAGAGCCGGAACAACTATCTGTAGGTTAAACAAATATTTTTTCCGTGCGGGAATCGAACCCGCGACATGCAGCGCAGCAGTCAATCACTCAACCACTGCGCCAACCGTGCGCCCTAAATTAGTTTGTATGTAAAATCTAATTCCTTGGGGATAAAATTAATAATCAAAATTTACATAAAACATTTTTAAAACTCTCCCCCAGATAGGGTTAGGGGTGTTAAACTATCTTTTTGAGGAAACTCTAAATTTTAATAAATTGTGTTTCAGCTTATACTTGGACAAGTAACCATAGTCCAAACTTTGGAAGACGGAAAGGAAAATAAATTTATATCAAGCCATATTTTAAATAATTTTACTACATTCAAAGAAGTCTATGTTTCTTGGCATAGCCATAGAATTAAAATAGGTGTGGTAGGAGAAAAGCCTTTCGTTGACTGCCTTAGACGAGGTAATGATCCGAAAATAGGATTCGTTAATTTTCGAACCAGTACTGAGCAAGATACGATTCCTGTGGAGTGGATTGTTGAAAGTAGGTATACCTTTTTTATTATTATAGCCCTGCACTGTCTCACTGCTGAGAAAAATGGCCCTCCTCCATTTTTTTCCTTTTCCCCAATTGCTAAAGAAGAAATCCAAGTCGTCCCGCCGTCACTTTCTTGGACTGTTTGTTAAAAGTTCGACCGCGAAGCGAGACCGCGAGACACACCCGAGGCAGGAGACGCGCTACTCCAATAATTGTCCTCATTGGTGTCGCGCGTCCGTGTCTTTACGCTTTGTATGGGAGTGACTTCGCCCGCGAGACGCGACACGCGACGGAAATTGACGGAAGACCGCTAGCTGGTCTCGCTCACGGACGAGTGGAGTCACGCGTCGCGCTCGAATTGCCCAAACATTTTGTCATTTAACAATTGCATAACTATTTTTTGATAGACTTGCGAAAAATTATGAAAACGATATTTTTTGGCCTCTAGTTGTATTTAATTCATTGACAGCCAATACTATGTTTATTTTCATACTCATCTTTTTATTCTTCTTCCTCAAATAGTTATTTGATAACTTGGCTTGCCATTGCAGTGTGGAATAATAGTTTGCAACAAAATAACTGATTTAACGAATAAAATCGAGGAGATTTTGGAGAGGCACGGTGCCTCGGTCGCACATCTCGGTCTCGCTTCGCGGTCGCGCGCTGAACTCGCGTTAGAGTTTTGCTTTTTGTTAAAGTATTTATGGCAATATATGCAAGTCTGAATTCTAAGAGCTTTAGTGCATGGGTGCCAAAGAACCTGGTTACTAAAATTGATCGTTACAGCCTCACCAGTAAAACTGGAACCAGTACCTTGTAAATCGTTTGGTGATACTCTTTACTGGAATCCTATGATAAACGACAAGCTGCCCCCAGATGCGATGATTGGTGGGTTTGAAAAAGAATTCACTTACATAGCCAGAGCTTACCATAACCGTTCGATGTGTCCTGGGAAATATGTACCATCAACTGGCATGGCATTTGTCCCTTGGGGTTTCAGAGAACATTGTAAGAACCAGTTTGAGGTAAAATATTGCATTATTTTCACTAACATATTTGTTCGATTTTCAATTTGTTGTAAGTACTCGAAGTCCACGCTTTTGCCCACATAGTAGCATAAAGAGTAGTTCTATTTAAAGGCTGACTGACTGAGACTCAGTATTTTATTAGTACGGTCACGGACACCCAACACGAAGAAATAAAAGGTTCAAATAAATTGCACTAGAAGGCGTGATAAGTTTCGATTTGTTATTGAGTTTTGTAAAATATTAAGATTTTCTAGAGACGAATTATTTAATACTAGGAGAACCAACAGCTATAACAGATTGATAACTATTGTATATAGAGACATAGAGCCAATTACAGGTTCTCACGGATTTTTTTTATTTTTTTTTATAAAACGTTGCCCCACACTAGGAATTTCTTCCTGTATCGTGGGTGCGTTTACAAACATATAAACTCACATACACAAACACCCAGAGTCGGAACAACTATCTGTAGGCCATACAAATATTTGTTCCGTGCGGGAATCGAACCCGCGACACGCAGCGCAGCAGTCAATCGCTCAACCACTGCGCCAACCGTGCGAAATAAGATAAGAAAGTTAACTCTCCTAAGAACAAAATTAAATAATATTGGGCTCTTAAATCACATTTCAAAGATTATTTAAATAGATCATTTAAAATTGGTTCCAGTAGATGGCGCGTTTTTAATTTCAAAACAACGCACATGAGATTGCAATAGCGAGATGACGCGCCACCTAAGGCGCGGCCAACTAGTTCCGCGCGCACTATAGCTAAATGGCTTCGGAGAAATATTAAATAATGGTGTTACAAACTACCCTCCGAACCCGAACACTGCCGAACATGATTTTTTGTAGGAGCCAGCACCTACAAGAAAGCAAAACAACGATGTTCTTTTTAGGGTTCCGTACCCAAAGGGTAAAAACGGGACCCTATTACAGAGACTCCGCGGTCCGTCTGTCTGTCTGTCTGTCTGTCACCAGGCTGTATCTCATGAACCGTGATGGCTAGACAGTTGAAATTTTCACAGATGATGTATTTCTGTTGCCGCTATAACAACAAATACTAAAAACAGAATAAAATTAATATTTAAGGGGGGCTCCCATACAACAAACGTGATTTTTTTGCCGTTTTTTTTGCGATAATGGTACGGAACCCTTCGTGCGCGAGTCCGACTCGCACTTGGCCGGTTTTTTAGAATTTATTTAAGTAATTTCTTTGTTACTAGACCTTATTTGATTTTCAGATATTATGTGGGTACAATGCAAAATGGGTCAAGACAAGTTCAAACCTTATACCAAGTAATGCAATCATCGGTGGACGTTCCGAAGTGCAGAATGATCCCTTGTACATAGGCAGAGCTGTGATTGATGGAAAACTTGTATGCGGAAAGGTACATGTTCGTTACTACTTGTGCTACTTGCCATGTGACGGTGTCGAGATAAGTGTATCATCTTATGAAATTTTAGTTTTAGAAAATTAAATCCATTTAATAATAACACCACTCTATTATTGACCACGGCTACTGCGTAGATACGCTTGATCAAAGCTGATTGACGATTCCTGATACGTATTATTTATTGTAAGATCCAGGTCTTAGTAATATAACTAATTGGCCGAGAATTATTATAAAAAAAAACCCAACTGCCTAATGAAGTGAACTAAAAAAAAGTAATAAAGAAAAAAAACATGCTGTGCATTCATTTCGGAGGATACCTGCTGGTTTTGGTCGCAGAGGAGCCGACAAAATCACATCAAACACAATTCATCAATTGACCGGCAGGCTTGTAGTGTATCTATCTCACTCGCACGCTCGCTTTGTCATTCCCACTTTCCCCCACACAGCCATACCCAATCTCGTGCGCACCGCGTTAGTATTACGAGAGCCGCTGGCCAGAGTAGATGTGTTGAAGTGTGGTCATTTAGTGCGTGTACGAGCCTGTAAATTGCCCCATAGAACCGGTCACTACAAATGGCGACGAGGATAAAGTAACGAAAAACATTGGTGTTAATAAAAAGGAGAAGGATTGGGGGTAAGTAGATAATGCATGACATGACACATGTGTTCGATACTCATCGAACACATCATCATCAGCAGTTTTGACTCAAGTAGGTCGCGCGGCCGCACCAGCGGAAAGCGTGAGCTACGCGAGCCAGTGCGCGATCGACCGGCATACTTGTAGCACTCATTACCATCATTAGCATTAATTAGCGTGAAGTTTCGGAATAAACGTACTCTGAATCTTAGCTCAGACTTATCATTTAGCACCCGAAATAGCTAGCAGCACGAACCTTACCGTTCATATTGGTCCTTCGAAACCGTCAAGGACTCCGCGACCGCGACAAGTCGTAACGCGAAGTGCTTGTACCGTACCAGCAACCTGTGGGTTGCCGCGAACTAGATTAGGCGTGAGTTCATAGGGATTCACAACCACCGTGGGAGCTACCCGCGCAGCGACAACAGCGAGCCAGCAGCATAGCAGCAATAGCCGTAGGACAAGGCGGCTTTCAAGTAAGAGCGTTCCGTATATTCTGTCTCGCTTAAGTCTAACAGCAGCACAATGGAGACTTTATACTTCCAACAAACTGAATTAGCAGAGAGCATTGCCAAGGTCCTTATTAATTTCAATAAGGATAGCAAACAGCGTAAGACCATCGACTACTGTAAAAAGAGACTAGATCTTTTAGAGTCGTATTGGAGAGAGTATCAGCTAAACAACGAAAAACTTGTGCCGCTTGAAAAGAGAGGTCATAAGTACTTCGTAAATTCGGAGTTCGAGCGGACAATGGAGTCTTATAAAGCAGCAAAAGACGCCATATCCGAATATTATGACGCGTTATGTCACCAAGCAAAGCCGCCAGGATTCTCTGATGTAGAAGACAACCCTTCTAATCAGCAAGTAGCAGCAACAGCAGGTCCAGCCGGGGGCAAACACTTACAGCACCAAGACCACGAGCCATCCTCAGCATCCGCCAGCCCGGCGCGCGCTCGTGCCGAGGTGTCTAAAGGTATTTATAGCAAACTAGATGATATGATGCGCAAGCAACATATCAATTTCAAAGCATTCGCAAGAACCGTAGAAAGCATAGATGTCGAATCCATGTCCGATAAATGGGAGTTTGAAGACGCCTTGCGATTATTACAAACTCGATGGACAGCCGTGGACAACAGCCATTGGGAACTAATGATGGAGTTAGAAGACGACGAGGCGTACGAATTAAGCTACATTAAACATGAACGTACGTATAACGGCTTGAGAAAGGCTATCAGCTCTAAGATGTGGGCAACATCGTACCGTGACAAGTCCACACCGAAGATAGAAATTCCTGTGTTCTCAGGTAACTATCAGCAGTGGGTATCCTTCAAAGATCTTTTCGATGAAGCAATCCACAACAATCCTTCTCTATCAAAGGCACAAAAGATGCAATTCCTGAAGAGCAAGGTAAAAGGAGAAGCGGAGCGCTTTATCCAGCATCTCCCGATTAGCGCGGACAACTATAACACCTGTTGGGAAATTTTAACTCACAGGTTTAACAACAAAAAGCAGATATTTATGTCCCACGTAAATTCCTTTTACAATCTTGCCAATATACCGCAGCAGTCGTACACAGCCATCAAACGACTTCATGATGTCACCTTAGAGAGCCTCCACGCCATAAAAAATCTAGGCGTAGATATTACGACATGGGATCCTCTTCTTGTATATATACTAGCACAAAAATTGGATAGTGAGTCTTATTCCGAGTATATAGAGTCGTTGAAGAATTCGCGAGAGCTTCCGGTACTTCGGGACTTTTTGGACTACTTAGAGAACAAGTTCACTGCCCTAGAGTCATCTCGGCGACGTCAATATGGGACAACTAAGGCAGTTTCATCTCAATCATCCAATGGTTCATCCAATTTTAATCGCAAAAATAATTTTAAATTGGGCAATGAATCTAAAAATAGCAAGAAAATGGAAATGGCGAAATCAATGCATGTGTCTGAGTCAGTAAATAAATGCCCTCATTGTTCGGCAAAACATAATTTAATAAGCTGCAAAAAATTTACAGAATTACCAAATGAGCAGAAAATAAAAATAATTAGCCAATTAAATTATTGCGTAAATTGTGTTTACGATCATAATGGCGCAAAATGCTACTCGACAAAAAGATGTCATAAGTGCAATGACGAACATCATACGACTTTGCATGACTATTTCGCAACACAATCAAAGTCTAACAACTTGACCGAGATTGCGAAACAAAAATGCGAAAACAACAAAAGCATCTACGCTTCTCAGCAAGTAACATCGGAGATTTTGCTAGCCACAGCGCTGGTGAAAGTCACAGCAGCCGACAGGACCCAGCACGTCATGCGAGCACTGATCGATCAGGGCTCACAAATTTCCGTGATCAGCGAGAAAGCAGCACAGCAGCTAGGATTAAAGCGAAAATCTTGTAAATGGGTTATTTTCGGAGTAGGTGAACGTGAAAACAACTGCAAAGGAAAACTAACGATCGCTTGTCAATCGACTTACACCGATTTTAAGTTTTCTACTGATGTTGTCATAGTGAACAACTTAATAAAAAATCTGCCAAACGAAACGATCGCTAAGCCATATTGGCAACATACAGCACATCTTTGTTTAGCAGATCCAGATTATAACATCAGTCGTCCGGTGGATCTTCTCCTAGGAGCAGAAATCTACGCCAACATCCTTTTAGAAGGATTAATTCGCGGACAAACGTCCTCGGAACCGCTAGCACAGCAAACTCATTTAGGATGGTTGCTGTGCGGTGGCAATACAAGCACCTCATTCCAATGCAACGTGATCTTGCATAACGTTGAAGACATTCAACAATTCTGGACAATTGAAGACATTCAAGAACAGAATTCTATGTCCGTAGAAGATCAGGAATGCCTAGATTTTTATGAAACTACGACGAAACGTCTAGAAAACGGTCGTTATGTAGTTAGGTTGCCCATGAAACCAGAATTAGAAGAGAAGCTAGGATCTTCGAAAGAGATAGCGATAGCACAATTTAAAAATGTAGAACGTAAGTTTAGCAAGAATGAAGACCTAGCGAAGCAATACAAGCAATTTATCCGCGAATATGAGCAGCTGCAACACATGAAGTTAGCGACTTCTAACAGCAAACAGAAGACGGAAATAGAATGTTTCCTTCCTCATCATGCGGTACTGAGAGCAGAATCTAGCACAACAAAGTTGCGCGTAGTATTCAACGCGTCGTCTAAAACTACTTTAGGCCACAGCCTAAACGATCTAATGTACAGGGGTCCAAACCTCCAGTTAGACCTGTTAGAGCTTATCCTGAAGTGGAGGCAATATCGTTTCGCATTCACAGCTGATATTGAGAAATGCTTCCGTATGATTTTAGTCGATGAGCAGGACCAAAGCCTACAACAAATCGTATGGCGACAAAGTCCGGATCAGCCTATAAGAAATTATAAATTAACAACCATAACGTATGGAACTAAAGCAGCGCCATTCCTGACAATGATGACTCTGCGAAAATTAGCGTCAGATGAGCAGCAAAAATATCCCAGAGCAGCTAAATGCATCCAGGAAGAGCTCTATATGGATGATTGGGTATCGGGAGCGCATAGCATCAAAGAAGGAAAGCGGAGGATTACGGAAGTAAACGCATGCCTAAAAAGCGGCGGATTTTCACTAAGAAAGTGGTCCTCAAACGATAAAAGATTGCTTGAAACAGTTGAGCAAACTGCCGACAAACAGCCAGCAGTCTTTACATTTAAAACTGAAAGCTCATCAAAAACTTTGGGGCTACAATGGAACTCAACCGAGGACGAATTCATCTTCAAATATGATTCAAACAGCACACAAACAGCAAAACTGACCAAAAGAATGCTTCTATCCGAAATCTCTAAGATTTTCGACCCTTTGGGATGGTTAGCGCCCCTAACCACAAAGATGAAAATTTTATTCCAGCAAGTATGGCAAGATTCTGAGGTCCAGTGGAGCGACGAAGTTTCTATTAAAACCAAAGAAGAATGGATCAAATTGAAGGGAGATTTAAATCTATTAAATCAGTTCCACATTCCTCGGTGGTTACAAAGCAAAGAGCATGACGTCATAGAATTACATGGGTTTTGTGACGCATCAATTCAAGCCTTCGCCTGTGTAGTATACGCACGAATCGTATCCAATAACTCTACATCAGTAGTGCTAGTAGCAGCAAAAACGCGGTTAGTGCCCTCTAGCAAGGCTGTATCGCTACCTAGGTTAGAATTATGTGCGGCCGAACTACTTACGAAACTCATGTCAAAAATCGTCAAAAGCATCAACAGCTTGGCCGTGAAGATATACGGCTGGAGCGATTCTAAGGTTTCCCTTAGCTGGATTCAAGGATCCCCGGAGCGCTGGAAGCCTTTCGTAGCGAACAGGGTGAAGAAAATTGCTAGCATTATGCCACCAAACACTTGGCATTATGTAAACACCAAAGAAAACCCAGCGGATGCAGCTAGTAGAGGCCTGACGACCTCACAATTGCTAGAACACGAATTGTGGTGGCAAGGACCGACCTTCTTATCTTCATCGCACTTCAAACCTACGGGTCAAACGAAGTATACTACTAACGAAGAGATAAAAAGGCAGGTAAACATTGTTCAAAATCCTATCATGGATAGCAGCATAGTCGACGATCTATTACATCGCTACAGCTCGTTTACAAAAACAACACGCATCTTAGCCTGGGTACGGCGGGCATTGACACCTGTCGTTAGTAAACAGAAAACAAAGCATCTCACTTTACACGAGCTTAGATCAGCAAAACTTATAATAATAAAAAACGTACAGCGCGCTGAATTTAAAACAGACATTGAACGCTTATTGCAAAACCAGGAAGTAAAATCTGATAGCAAGCTACTCAACCTTAATCCATACTTAGATCAGGACGGGATCCTTAGAGAAAAGGGAAGACTCAGGCAGGCCAACATAAGCATAGAAATGAAGCATCCAATCGTCATTCCGTACAACAGTCGACTGACTGAGCTTCTCATCGCGCAAGCCCATGAGCTCACATTTCACGGAGGAGCTCGACTTACTATGTCCTTTCTTAGACAAAAGTATTGGATAATTAAAGGAAATCGAGCCATCAAAACGCAACTTCATAGATGTGTTACTTGTAGGAAACAGGCACCCAGGAAGCTACAGCAGATTATGGGAGATCTACCTGATTGCCGCACCAACCCAGCTCCAGCGTTTTATCACACAGGTGTAGACTACACGGGCTTCATATCTGTGAAGGCAAATAAAGGGCGTGGAATAAAAACAACGAAAGGATACGTGGCTTTGTTCGTCTGCATGGTTACGAAAGCCGTGCACATAGAATTGGTGTCGGACTTGACCAGCACTTCCTTTATCGCAGCATTGAGGAGAATGTCAGCGCGACGAGGAGCCCCGAAACATGTGTACTCGGACAACGGCACTAACTTTGTGGGAGCTAACAAAGTAATGCAGGAGGAGTACGAGCAGCTAAAACAAGTTTTCGGTGACTCATTTTATAGTGAGATAACGGAAATGGATATAGAATGGCACTGGAATTGCCCTTCCTGGCCTAGTGCGGGAGGATTATGGGAACGATCAATACGAAGTCTAAAGCAACACCTCAAACGAGTTGTAGCGGACCAAGCATTGACGTATGAAGAATATAGCACCATTTTAGCGCAAATAGAAGCGGGTCTCAACTCTAGACCACTATGTCCGATATCTGAAGACATAGACGATTTAGATTTCTTAACACCCGCGCACTTCCTAACCGGTAGAGCAGGTCTAACCGTTATTGAAACAGCCAGTGACGCTAGGACTAGATGGCACTTAATAAACAAGATTTTCCAAGACCTTTGGAGGAGGTGGAAAACTGAATATCTTAGCCAATTATCTGTTCGTAGCAAGTGGCTAAAGCCAAAAAGCAACATTAAGATCGGAAATATGGTGACCATCCACGATGATAATTTTCCTTCTGGAAAATGGCCAGTGGGGAGAGTTGTCGAGGTACACCAAGGGAAGGACGGGTTTGTAAGGGTTGTGACATTAAAGACGAAGAACGGTTTAATAAAGCGACCTATTATCAAATTGTCCGTCTTACCAATCGAGCAAGAGGACGCAGAAAAGGAAGCTGAAGAGCAGAGTAAAATAGCCAAACCCAAGATCACAAAGGATGAAACAAAAGCAAGTACGAGAAAGCATCGTAATTTCGTCAACATCGTTTTATCACTATTATTTTTTATCAGCATTTGGAGCAGCAGCGAAGCATCGAACCACATTACCCAATTTAGCGGTAATCAATCCTTATACTACGACCCAATAGGTAAATTAAATCTAATACGGGATCAATGGAAAATTGTGTCCTACTACAACATGCAACCTTATTGGCAAGGTGATAAAGCCGGGGACACCTTCATTAAATATCTAGAGCAGACATGTGAACAAATCAAGGAGCCTAGCCATTGTAACATGATTTTATTACAAGTGCAGCACGATTACAACGAGCTCCAATATCACAATCAGCTGCTGCTAAATCAGCATTTCGGCACTCGGTCAAGAACCCGACGCGGCCTTGTCAACGCGGTCGGCTCCATAGCCAATACATTATTTGGAGTACTCGACCAAAGTTTCGCTGATAAATACCAACGTGATATTGAAATTATAAATAGCAACGAAAAGCACCTATTACAGCTTTGGAAAAACCAAACATCAGTGGTAGAAGCTGAGTATAATATTCTGAAACGAACTGAGAAGACTATTGATACTCAGTATAAGCTCATAAATAGACATCTAAACCTCTTAGATCAAGCGACTAAGCAGATACAATTGCAAGGTAAAAGTACATCAATGTTACAAGAATTCACTCTCGCAGCCATGGCTACGACAAACATGATACACAACTTAAAGCGTGTCCAAGATACATTAATCGACACCTTAGCGGATATTTATCATAGTAAAATTAACATGCATCTACTTACTCCAGAGCAGCTCAGCAACGAACTTCAAATCATTTCCGGTCAAATATCAAAAGAACTTACTTTGCCTATCAACAACATCCAGGCCGATTTATATGAAATCTACAAACACCTAAAGATCAAGGCGAGAATGAGTAAAGAGTACTTCATGTTTGAGATCTCCGTGCCACTCATTAGCAGAGACAGTTTCCAACTGTACCGCTTAATACCTGTTCCTCTCCAGGTGGGAAAGGACATGATCAGCATTATTCCCCTCACAGATTACATAGCAACTAATCTGATGAGGGACTCCTATATCGAAGTCAAGAACGACGATCTTCAAACCTACACCTATCAGGAGGAAAGTTATATCTGTCAGCTACGAGGTCCAGTCAAGCGACTGGGTCTAGAAGAAAAGTTCTGTCAAACCGAACAAATAGGTATCTGCCAGTCTAAGAAAGAAACCTGCAAGAATATGTGGTTACAATTACACGACCTATCGTCTTATTTGTATTTCGCATGCGATACCTATTCATTTACAATCATATGTGACAATGAAACCCGAACGCGCCGTGTCAGCAAGGCCGGGCTCATTCAACTCGATAAAGAATGCATAGCTAAGGGCCGTGACATAACACTTTATTCATATCAGCAGGAAAACAAGCTGACTTTGAAACCTGACCTATTATTAGCGAACATAGCTCCAATACAGCACTATCATTTGGTCAATATTACGCTACCGCTTCTCGAAACAACAACAGAAGATGCACAGATCAACAACACACTAACAAGTCTCGGCAATCAGATAGCCGCTATGAAGAAAGCAGCTTTAGAAGAAGGAACATTAACTACGCATGATATACATCACTATGCCATATCATACGTATTGCTAGCAGCAGTCGTCGCCGTCGTAGCGTTCCTGGTGTTCCTGTGGTGGCGAGGCAAGCAAGCCTCACCCGCGCCCGCGCGTGACCCGCAGGCTCCAAGCGAACCTGCCGCGCCGCGGGCGGCGCCTACCAGCAGTGTGAGTGTTAGTGCTAGTGCGCGTAAATCACCCGTGCCCGAGCAAGGGCCCAGTGTTTGTGGGACCAAACGGTGGTCCAGTTTACGGTACAAAAGAGACAAATCAACGTCACCTATCAGTAAAAGACAATCGGTCTTTACGGTAGATCTAGATAGAGATTAGCTATCACTTAGGATAAGAACATTCAGCATTGTATTAACCTTCATTTAGCATAAACAAATACTGGTTCACCTATGTGTTACTAACCCTCTTAATTGTGTAATCATCTCATCTCATCTTTCCCATTTCCTCCACTCGGGAGCATGTTCGATACTCATCGAACACATCATCATCAGCAGTTTTGACTCAAGTAGGTCGCGTGGCCGCACCAGCGGAAAGCGTGAGCTACGCGAGCCAGTGCGCGATCGACCGGCATACTTGTAGCACTCATTACCATCATTAGCATTAATTAGCGTGAAGTTTCGGAATAAACGTACTCTGAATCTTAGCTCAGACTTATCATTTAGCACCCGAAATAGCTAGCAGCACGAACCTTACCGTTCATCCGTTATTTGTCATCGTTTAGGCGCCTACATTCCGTTATGAAAATAAGACATTTACAGTGCGACATTTCTTTTCTTCGAAGCAATTAGAAATCGAACTGTTTTTGGAAAAAACAAGGTTCGAAATTGTTTGTTTTACTGAGCATTGGCTGAAAGATTATGCAATGCTAATCAATTATGAAAATTATACTGTGGGCAGCTGTTTTAACAGAAATATTATGTTGCATGGGGGTTCACTTATATTAATTAAAAATGGTATTAAATCAAAACCCCGTAAAGATATAGTAGACCTATCAGTTGAACATAGTGTTGAACTGTCCTGTGTTGAGTTGGATAAGCATGTCATAGTGTGCGTTTACAGACCCCCTGATTATAAAAACTACTCTATATTCGAGTCAGTAATGGAAGATGTTTTGGCTAAACTTGCAATTGGTAATAAACAAGTAATTGTCTGTGGTGACTTTAATATTAATATTCTTGAAGAAAATTCAGATAGCAGTAGGTTATTAAATCTCTTTAAATCATTTAATTTGTCACATGTATTTATGGAACCAACACGCACTACATTGACTTCTGCTACATGTATTGATAATGTTTTTTGTTGCTGCAACTACTTTGACAAGGCCATTATTAATTATTTGCCTTCGGATCATAGTGGGCTACTGGTGGCCTTTGAGTCCATTATGCTAAAACAACAAGTGCAGATTCAATCCAGACCAATAACATCCGGTAAATTAAATAAATTTAATAGCACTTTAATCAATAAGTTAAGAGATCAGGACCTCACAGTGAATGATGATAATATTTTGTATGATGAAGTTTTTTCAGTGGTTCAAAAAGATTTCAATTCAATTTTTAAGAAGCACTCTAAAACTATATGCCGTAAGTTTTTATTCAGTGACTGGGCGACTACAGGACTTAGAAAAAGTAGGGAAAGACTTTACGAACTTTACGGCCTTAAGCCTTTTATTAATACTGAAACGTTTAATAAGTATGTTGCTACTTACTCAAGAATTTTAAAAAATACATGTAAGGCAGCTAAGGCCTTGTACATTAGCAATAAGGTTAAATTAGCAGAAAATAAAATCAAGACGGTTTGGCAAATTATAAACAGTGAAACGAACAGGAATAAAAGAAATAATAATGATTACACACTTGAGACCACACACGGACTTATTAGAGATACCTAACAAAACAGTTGCTCAAGAGTTTGTAAATTTCTTTACCAACATCCCAATTAAAACTACTGAAACCTTAAATTCTTCGCCCTCGCTCGCTTTTGGATTATTAAACGCGAACGTTTCAGCCTGCCCTAATAAATTTAACTTTTCACATAACTATAAACCCCATAACAGTAATAAAAGCTTTTAAGCAAATCAAGATAAAACCGACCGAAGATCTATGGGGAATGTCCATCAAAGCTTGTACCTCCATTATTCAGACTATAGCGCCGTACTTAGCTTTGATTTTCAATTTGTGTGTGGATCAAGGAGTCTTTCCGGATCTAATGAAATATAGTAAGGTTATACCACTTTTTAAATCCGGGGACAGTAAAGACACAAATAATTATAGACCAGTATCCGTGTTGCCGGTTTTCAGCAAGGTATTTGAGAAGATAATGCTAAATCAAATGCTCATTCATTTTAATACGAATAACATCTTACATGATAAACAGTATGGTTTCACCAAAGGACGTTGTACAACTGACGCTGGTGTCACCCTATTAAAACACATATTTAATGCGTGGGAAGAGTCGCAGGATGCCATAGGTATCTTCTGCGACCTGTCGAAGGCGTTTGATTGCGTTAATCATGAAACATTACTTCTGAAACTTGAGCATTACGGGCTAGGTCAATCAGCGTTAAGTTTGATTAAATCTTATTTGAGTGATAGACAACAATTAGTTCAAATAAACGGTGTGAATTCGTCGCGGTTAAATGTGAAAATGGGGGTACCCCAGGGCTCAATTTTAGGTCCTTTCTTATTTTTAATATACATAAACGATTTACCCCATTTATTCGAGGGCAAACTAAATATAGTGTTATTTGCTGATGACACATCTTTAGTTTTTAAAATAAATAGACGTACTTGTCAGGTTGACGACGTAAATAACGCGCTACGGCAGGTTCAGGATTGGTTCACTGCCAATAATTTAGTATTAAATGGTAAAAAAACCAAATGCGTAAAATTTTCCTTGCCAAATGTCAAAAGTACTTATTGTGTCATTATATTAAACAAGGAGAAGCTCGAATTCGTCGATAAAACGGTTTTCCTGGGGATCACGCTAGACTCAAGGTTACAATGGGGTCCTCATTTAGTATCACTTGCGGGGCAGCTGAGTTCGGCAGCTTATGCTGTCAGAAAGATTCGTCAATTTACTGATGTGGATACCGCTAGGCTAGTCTATTTTAGTTACTTTCATAGTATAATGTCTTACGGTATCTTACTATGGGGAAGGGCTGCAGACATTGAGTCTATTTTTATTCTGCAAAAACGAGCCATCAGAGCGATTTACAATCTTCGCCGGCGTGATTCTCTAAGGGAACTGTTTAAGGACATTAACATCATGACGGTTCCTTGTCAATATATTTATGAAAACATCATGTACGTGAGAAAGAATTTACATCTTTTTAGTAAAAACGGAGACAGACATAATTACATTACTAGAAATAGGGACCAATTAGTTCAACCAGGTTTCAGACTGGCAAAAGTGGCCTCATCTTTCATGGGGTACTGTACAAAATGTTACAATAAAATTCCTCCCCATATTCTAGAACTGAATGAGACGAAATTTAAAAATTGTATAAAACGCTCACTATGCAGGCAGGCATATTATAAGTTGGGGGATTATATCACTGATAAAAATGCTTAGCTCAATGCTAGTCCTGCTCCACAACCACTAGGGCGCAAAAACAAATGATATGTTTATGTTTGTGTTGCATAGACTCAATTTCTTTTAGTATTGTATAGCTGCACAGCACGTGTGTGGGTACTATGTACCTAACTGTAAATCTACCATTTGCTATACCTATGTGTCGTTCGTTGACTTGTGTGTGCCCTGGCAGTTGAGTGTGTCATGCTCTCTCAAATGTCTCTCTGATGGTGGCGCGTGTGTTGGATCATTCGGTTCCCTTCATGATGGTTGAGCTGGGTGGTGCCGATTCATGCGTCATGTTCGTGAACGGGCGCCGTCAGTTGGGATTGGTCATAACTCAACTGCTTCGGATGTTGATGTTTTTCTAGTACCTATTGTATAACTGCACAGTACATGTGTGAGTACTTTTAATACTTTATAGCTTTACATAGTATAGTGTGTAGTGCTATTCTGGGTGCATTGTCCTCAAATATGTGAATTTATTAATGTATGTACTCATGTACCTAAATATTGTAAAAATCATTAATTTTTTGTGCATTCTTCTCCATAACAAGCTACTTTCCGAATGCACGGTAGTTTTTTTTTTTTTTTAAAGCGTAAGTATGGAGTTTCTTGTGCATTCTTCTCCATAACAAGCTACTTTCCGAATGCACGGTAGAATCAACTTTTATTCCATGTAAATTTAAAAAGTATGGAGTTTCTTGTGCATTCTTCTCCATAACTAGCTACTTTCCGAATGCACGGTAGAATCAACTTGTATTCCATTTAAATTTAAATTGTGACATTCAAAAGTGCCGCTTGGTGGCCCAGTTGTAATAAATATCTTTTGTCTTTTGCCTATGTCTTTGTAAAAGAGTAGAAGTTAAATATTTGGGAACTAAAAATTTTCATTTTCTGGCAACATCTAAAATGAGTACTTGAGCTGTCAATTCATCTCGATCGGTTTCGATTTTCGTAACAATTTTAGTTTTTGTGTGATATTTCTGTGTGTGGATAGAAAAACAGTGGCAAAACATGAATAAGGTAATTCGTGGAGGTGCCCGTGATATAGTTTACAAAGTTTATATGCGGTGTATAGCCGAATTCCAAGCTGGGAAGGTTCTATCCAACTTAGAAGATGTTTACCATCGTCCAGCAGATTTTACTGGTAAGTACCTATTGAAAGTGGCACTAAACGTTAATTCATCATCATCATCATCATCATCATTTCAGCCGAAAGACGTCCACTGCTGGACATAGGCCTCCCCCAGGCGTCGCCACATTGACCGATCCCGTGCGTCTCGCATCCAGCGCCTTCCCGCAACCTTAACCAGGTCATCGGTCCACCTAGTGGGAGGCCTTCCAACGTATCGTCTTCCAGTTCGCGGTCGCCATTCCAGAACTTTTCGGCCCCATCGGCCATCCGTTCTGCGAGCAATGTGCCCTGCCCACTGCCACTTAAGTTTCGCAATTCTTCGGGCTATGTCGGTAACTTTGGTTCTCCTGCGGATATCATCATTTCTGACGTGATCACGCAAGGAAATTCCGAGCGTAGCCCTCTCCATTGGCCTTTGGGTGACTTTAAGCTTTCTGATAAGGCCCATTGTGAGCGACCACGTCTCGGTCCCATAGGTGATCACTGGCAACACACACTGGTCATAGACTTTTGTCTTGAGACACTGCGGTAAATTGGACGAGAAGATACCACGCAACCTCCCGAACGCCGCCCAGCCGAGTCGGATTCGACGGTTGACCTCTTTCTCGAAGTTGGACCTACCCAACTGGACCGTTTGTCCCAAGTAAACATAATCGTCTACAACTTCGAGTGTAGAGTCTCCGATCTTGATAGGAGTGGGTGTTACATGGGCGTTCACCATGACCTTGGTTTTGTCCATGTTCATTTTAAGACCCACTCTTTCGGAAGCTCTACTAAGGTCATCGAGCATTTTACTGAGGCTCTCCATGGTCCCAGCCATGACCACAATGTCGTCGGCAAACCGAAGGTGAGTGATGTACTCGCCATTAACGTTGATGCCAAGCCCCTTCCAGTCCAGAACCTTGAAGACGTCCTCCAGCGCAGCAGTGAACAGTTTCGGCGAAATGACGTCTCCCTGTCTTACGCCGCGCTGGAGAAGGATTGGTTTCGAGGTCTGATCCTGAAGACGGACTGACATGGTGGCGTTTTTGTACAGACACTTCAACACCTCAATCCGGTACATTGAGGTGTTGTCGATCTGGCACCGTTGGAGAGACTGCAGTACAGCCCAAGTCTCGATCGAATCGAAGGCTTTCTCGTAGTCCACAAACGCTAAGCAGAGAGGCAGGTAATACTCTTCGGTCTTCTGTATAACCTGCCGCAGCGTATGTATGTGGTCTACGGTGCTAAAGCCTTTTCGGAATCCGGCTTGTTCGGGAGGCTGGAAATCGTCAAACCTGCGGGCGAGACGATTCGTGATGACTCTTGAAAACAACTTGTAGACATGGCTAAGAAGTGAGATGGGCCTATAGTTCTTCAGCTGGGCATTGTCACCCTTTTTGAAGAAGAGGACCACCACACCCCTGCACCATGCCTGTGGCGTTTTGCCCTCGAGTATGACGGAATCAAACAGCTTCTGAAGGGCCTTAAGGACTGGTTTTCCACTCGCCTTCAGGAGTTCAGCCATGATTCCGTCGTCACCCGGCGCCTTGTTGTTTTTAAGCTGTTTCAGAGCCATCCTAATCTCGTACTGGCTGACGTCCGGGATATCTTCGGTATAGTGTCGGGTCAATCTAGCTCTTGGGTCGTTTGCTAGATTCGCAACGGGTTTACTGGTTGACGTGTACAGTTGCTCATAGAAACTCTCGATCTCCCTCAGAAGCTCCGGTTTGGCGGATACAATCCTGCCATCATCGGTCTTCAGTTTCGTGAGCTGGCTCTGCCCAATAGCCAGATCCCCTGAAAAAACCTTGGAGCCTTTATTTCGCTCAATCGCGTCTTTAATACGCTCGGTATTAAAGCGGCGGAGGTCTCTGTTCAAGGATTTAGAGATCTGTCTATTGATCTGCCGGTATTTGCACGCCTCATCTGAAGACTGCAGGATCATCTCACGCCTCTCCTTCATAAGCTTGAGTGTATGATCAGAGAGCTTTTTGTTTCTATCTGTACGACGGGTCTTGAAAAACTTAGACCCGACCGTATGGACAGCTTCCACGAACCCGTCCCTGTATTCGTCCACGGAGCTCCCCAGGCACTCGAAACGATTCTGGAGTTCGAGCTGAAAGCTCTCGGGGTTTTGGACTTGGACCTGTGCTGGACGGAGCGTGGACTTCATCAGTCGAGACCTTTCAAGCTTAATATTAATGTTCAATGTGCCTCTTACCATGCGGTGATCGCTCCCGGATTTTACCGAATTGATCACAGAGACATCATTGAACATTTGCTTTTTGGTTGACATGATGAAGTCGATCTCATTTTTTGTTGCACCATCGGGGCTCTGCCAGGTCCACTTCCTATGTTCACGCTTTTTGAAGAAGGAGTTCATCATATAGAGGCCCTCCTTCTCCATAAAACTGGCCAGTAGGTGACCCCGGTGGTTCCGTCGTCCAACTCTAAATTGCCCCACTTGCAGCTCATTCTCGTCTCGTTTGCCCAGTTTCGCGTTGAAGTCCCCAATGACAACGGTGAAGTGAGTGAAAAAAATAGGAGGGTGAAGGAATGTTTAAAACGTGAAAAAAAGACAAGAATCTGTCGCGTGAAGAACAAACAATATGTCAGATCCAGGTATATAGGATCTTGATTAGAACTACTTAGTGACATACAGGTGTCAGATTATAGTCGTGGGCGCAGAATTTGGGCTACGGGTAAACTAGAGAAATATCTCCTGTAACTTCTACACAGTTTTAATTCGTTACAGAGTCAATTACTATCACTATGGTACTAAGTACTACTCTAGACTTAAACGGAAACACTGAGCAGTTCCTAGGCCAATATGTTGTCACGGCCATGTCCGAATGATCACTGTCGCTCTACTTGAACCATATTGACAACATACGAGACACTAGACTCCACCCAGTAACAAAAGATACTTGTGTATCATTTTAAATAAACAAATCGTGAGAAGATCCGACACGGTTGGCGCAGTGGTTGAGCGAAAGACTGCTGCGCTGCGTGTCGCGGGTTCGATTCCCGCACGGAACAAATATTTGTATGATCTTCAGATAGTTGTTCCGGCTCTGGGTGTTGTGTATGTGAATTTATATGTTTGTAAACGCACCCACGATACAGGAAGAAATTCCTAGTGTGGGGCAACGTTTTTTTAAAAAAAAAGAAAAAAAGAAAAAGAATTACCCAAAAACCTGACTGAAAAATTAGTATCTCGTCTTACTAGGGTAGAATAAATATAACTTTGTTTTAATTACTTTTTATTCGAAATTATTATAACGAATCAAATATATATATTGTTAATAAATCGTTTTAATTCCGATTTAGCATTTTGTTTGAGCTTTCGGAATTTTGAGGTCATACATTTTTACAATAAACAACTTTCGGAAATGGGGTAAATGCACAGAAATCTTAATAATAAGGTAATATTAAGATTTCTGTGGGTAAATGTAACAAATGATTCATCATCTCGTTTGAGGCTGAATCGTGTCATCATTAAACAGCAAAATTTGCAGCATTACAAAGAACAATCGGTTAGGTTAGTAAATTTTTTTTAGGTCCTAAACCGTCGTGACACCCCTGTTTTGCTGTCGGGGGTTAAAAACCATCATGTAACGGATCAGATTTTTATTCCATTTCCATAAAATGAGCATAGACAAGATTCGTAATAAATGTCAAAGTCAATGTAATTATTATTATTGTTTTGGGCAGTTTTGGGTTTTGTGATTAAAATAAAATTCAATCTAGTCAGTTTCTCTGTGATTCAATCAATGTTATGTTGTGTACGTAGATAAATATGCTCCTCAAAGATTACTATATACTGGGTAATGTTCCTACTGTTGTGTGTGACTGAGGAGTGAGGACCACAATCTCACAAGTTTTTATCACAGATAAACTTATTTACACGGACAGTTTTTATGGGAGCTCTTGTTATTGTGAAAATAATAAACAATGAAAATTGTGAATTGTACAATAATATTGACAAGTGATTCATTATTATAACCACGAATTTTATAGAATTGCAACTGCAATCATAATTTATCCTGTTTTTGTATTCTCGAAACTTAATACACAAACTTGATCTAAGCTTTCTGTGTACACTTTTATAGATCATGGCTAATCACAAAGGTATGTTTGTTAAATAATATCCTACTATACTACTGTTAGAAACGCGAAAGTTTGTGATTATGGATGGATGTTTTTCACTCTTTTATGCAACAATTGCTGAATGGATTTTGATGAAACTGTACAGTACTGAATAGTTAGGTATAGCTTCTATATCAGCTATAATTTATTAACCTAGAAGTACTTACTCCATGTAGGCTGAGCCATGTATCACAGCTAGTTTGTTATTTGCTTGCAATCTTATTTCAGGGCAGGTGCTGCTTTTTTGAATAATGCTTGTGTTCAATGTCAAAACAATGTTTTGTGGATTTTTAGGGTTCCATACCCAAAGGATAAAAACGGGACCCTATTTACTAAGACTCTGCGGTCTGTCTGTCTGTCTGTCACCGGGCTGTATCTCATGAACCGGGATAGATGGGCAGTTTAAATTTTCACAGATTATGTATTTCTGTAGCTGCTAAAACAACAAATACTAAAAACAATAAAATACCTAAATATTTAAGTGGGACTCCCATACAACAAATGGGTTTTTTGTGCAGTTTTTTGCGATAATGGTACGGAAGCCTTTGTGCGCGAGTCTAACTTCGTCTTGGCCAGTTTTTTTTTCATTAGGCCTAATTGGTTTTTGTTGTTGTTTGCTTTTAGTTCTTGGACCATCGGATCGCCAAGCACTTTATAAGACCAACAGTGGTGGCATAAGATTTAAAATGAGAACTGCAGGCCAGTCTCCCGAGTTGATAATGATATCACACCGTGAGCCAGTCAGTTGTCTCTACAAGGTAGGTATTTATTTTATTAGTTAGTTAATGTTCTATAAGCCTATGCTAGAGAGATTTAGAATTTTCTGAATTAGAAAGTTTTTTAGACACCAATATTTCTTTCCATCAAGAAATGTATGTATAAGTCATGGACCAAGTGATTAATCAGGACACTATGTATATGCAGCTTTGTTGCTTACATAGTAATCGCTCTTACCAATTCTACATTAAAACCATATGTCAACATTAAAATAACTTAAAAATCACATCTATTTATTACCCAGCACAATAAGTGATGGGCAATATTCAGAAAGCCCGTTAAATTTAATTATTTCTATTGTTTTTATCATATTGTGTTTATTCATTTTTCAAATTGCTCCTTATCATAATATAAAAGAGTTTTATTTTTTTTCCTATTATAGGATTATCTAGTCAGCATAATCAAGGGAAAACTTACACATAATTCATATGTTTAATACTTATATCATATTGTTTATCATTACAGCTTACATTTGGATATCAAACGAAAATCTACAATATTCTTGACAAGCAAAGAGAAAGTTTTTCCTCAAATTCTGTTACCAATTTTACAGAATTCAGAGATTACTACTTAACGTGGCACAATCAGAAAATTAAAGTTGGGATAGTTGGTCAGAAACCTTTTGTTAACTATGAGAAGAAGTGTAATGATCCCATTGTTGGCTATATCCTATTTAAACAAAAATGTAGAAGTTTACATCCCGTGGAGTGGATAATTGAAAGTATGTGGTTTTTATTTTTATGTAAAGCAGCATTCTTATGTAACAATTTAATTTGGGTTGGCAGTCAACCCAAACTCCAACTTTTCCACTTGTCTTGTTCCAATTGAAAGCAGAAAAAAAATTATTTTAATAATTGGTTTACTAAATTATGACTGCATGTGTACAGTCAAGGGTCAAAAGTGCAGTCATACTCTCCCATAACTCAAATGGCTAGTTTTTGTAGAAGAAGTTAAATTATGCACAACTGATTTAATATTTTGTATAGAAATTAAAGTATAGATTATTCCTACTAACCACGAAAAGTTGAAATTCTGATGCCTACAAAAAATTGCCTTTCCTGTTTTGGTAGAGTGTGACTGCAATTTTGACCCTTATAGTACATGTCTTGTAACAATGACACTTTGCTTTAAGAACATAATGTAACAATATATCAGCATTATACAAAGGATTGTCTGTTCCTCTCTGCAGATAAGGGTGAATAATCGACATCAATCAATGCTGTGTTGTATATTATGATAAGGAAACACAAAGCAGCTAGGTGTTGTTTAAAACGCAGTAGTTACCTGACCACAATATGTGATGACAGTGGCGTAGCTAGTCCTATGGGGGCAGGCGGTTCTGTTTCAAAATTTATTGGGTGCCTATTTACCTAACTGTGAGAATTGTGCATGGAGTAACTGCACAATCTACAACACAGTAACTAGGCAACATGATTCCTCTTCGCCAGACTGTTGCAGACATCTGTGACAGTCATTACAGGTTGTACATACAAATGACACAAATTACAGTCGTAGGCTGTTGTTATTTCGCTACGAGGTTCCCGTTTATTGAAATAAGTTTATTCGCCGACTCTGATCAAATAAAAAGTTTATTTGTTCTGAGTTCACCAGCTGAATATTTTTAATAAGCCATTGTGTCTCGCGTGGATCCTGGTTTCGGGCAGTCAAGAGATTAAAACACAATTTATTACTTACGTATAATACTCCCAACGGATCTTTGTGTCTCTGAATTGGCTGCAAGAGGCTGCGCAGTGGCTAATTTTGTGTCAATATTGAAAGTGAAAATAACAAAGATCCGCTGTGACTATTATACTTCTTGTCAAAAAGAATTTGTGGTTGTGGATAAAATTTTACGAACTTTTGATTCCACACGAGATCCGCTGTGACTATTATACTTCTTGTCAAAAAGAATTTGTGGTTGTGGATAAAATTTTACGAACTTTTGATTCCACACGAGATCCGCTGTGACTATTATACTTCTTGTCAAAAAGAATTTGTGGATGTGGATAAAATTTTACGAACTTTTGATTCCACACGTAGTTAAGGGCTTCTGTAACTCGGGTGGCCTGTATAATGCGGCAGCTACGTCCCTGCTGCGTGATGTCACTGCGTGCACAACTGCTAAATGGCGATAGCGGTGCAATACCTACGTGCTGCCTCGTATAATTCACCTTCAGCAGATTATGCACTTAGCACAATACTGCAGCTAGGCACATCACAATTTTGAACCAGAATAGTCAGTTTTATGCACGACTTATACCTACCTATGACAAATTGGGTAAAGATAAATTCCTTAAAACTATGATACCTACTTTTAACAACCATCTCGCGAAAACTTGTGGCAGGAAATAATTTAAATCTAAAATGTAAACATGGTAGGCATTATAAAAAATATGATAATAGTTAATCCTAATAAGATGGGCTTTTAGCCGTTACCAATCTTTAAACATTTTTGAAAAATGCAGAATTCCATAGATATTAAATAAGTACGTAGGTACATAGGTCCTACTTAATTATTATTATTTTTTCTGCAATCAGTCCTAGGACTATGAGCAGAATTGTTGCAATGTTGTGGTGTAGAGTGGTTTCTCCAGCGAGATTGCCCTCTTTATATTCATGACATTTTACGTTCCGATATCCTACTTTGCGAGGTCTATTACAGCCAACCTTTTTAGCCGCCTTTTGTGATCCGGCTTTGTAAGAGCCTTCGCCAAGGGATTTGGATGATTCTTCAAGCGTGCTCTGTAGCGTTTTGCCCAGATTTTCGCCTCCTGGTGCACTGTGTTTACATTAAGGTATTCATCAACCTAGCAGTTTCTTATAAACCACGGCCCATTTGTGATGTTTTTAAGGATAACATTTTGGAACCTCTGGAGCATATTGATGTTGGAGACACAAGCTGCCCCATAGTTGGATACCGTAAGCCCAAATTGGCTTTAAGATTGTGTTTTATACCAATAACTTATTGTCCACGGACAGGACAGAATTTCTTCCAAGGAGCCAGTATAGGTCCCTGTACTTTATGTTCAGTTGGTCTCTCTTGGCTTGTTTATGTTTCCGCCATGTAAGCCTGCGGTCTAGGTCCATGCCCAAGTACTTCACCGACTCATTATTGTGATGTTACATGCTCGCCTAGTTTTACAGGTGGGCATATTCTCTGCCTTAAGCTGAAAGTGACCTGGGTTGATTTTGAGGCACTTGCTTTTTTCATTCGCCACGTCTTTAGCCATTTCTCAATGTCATCTAGACTGCCCTGAAGTTTTTGAGAAACAATTTCGAGGTCTTTGTGGCTAGCCAGAATGGCTTTATCATCTGCTTATGTTGCTGACGTAACGTCCGGAGTATGTGGCAGATCTGCTGTGAACATGGAGTACAACACTGGTTCTAGTACCGAGCCCTGGGACACTCCTGCAGTTATTTTGTGGAAATCCGAGGTGGCCTCTCCTTCCTTGACTTGAAACATTCTGTCAGAGAGGTAAGATTCCAGCAGTTCGTAGTAGGTGTGGGGTAAGGACGCTTTGATCTTATAGAGTAACCCGCGGTGCCAAACCCTATTAAAGGCTTGTTGGATATCTAAAAATGCAGCCAAGCAGTATTCCGTATCTTCCAGAGACATCCTAATTTTGTCATAGATCCTGTGGACTTGTTCCATCGAAGAGTGTGTGTGTGTTGCCGAAAACCAAATTGGTGGTCAGGTATGACAGACCTTTAGAGTAATTGTGGCATCATTCTATTTAACAAGAGCTTTTCGAATATCTTAAATGTTACGGGAAGTAAACTGATGGGTCTATATGACGATACCACATGCTCTGGTTTGCCTTGTTTATGGATCATTACTATTTGAGAAACTTTACATAATTCAGGAAAGTATTTGGTTCGTAGTATACTATTATAGGGTGCCGTTAGGAATGCAATACCTTTCTTCGGTAGTTAAATTAGCACTTCCTTAGTGATAAGATCAAAGCCTACAGCTTCTTTGCCATCAAGTTTAATTATCTGCCGAAGTACTTCCTTGGGTGATATAGGTCGGATAGGTAGATCAAGTTGGTAGGGTTGATTTAATATGGCTAAAATATGAGAGTCGTCAAAACTGGGCTCTGCCTAGTTAGGTGTGAAGACTTTCTCTAAGTGGGTAGCGAAAGCATCTGCTTTCTGCTTGCTAGTTCTCACCCATAGTCCTTCATCCAATCCATGAATCATGTGCAAAAGCACATTGGTGCCGATTCATGCCACTAGTAGCCTTCCAAAGAGAATAATCAGTAGCTTTCGTGGCTGTCGGATTCCAATTGAGCTTTTATAGTTGAATTCTCAGCATCGACAATAGCGTTCTTAAGGTCTACAACCGCCTTGTTCAGAGCAGTCTTGTCCTCTCGAGCCCTACACGTCCGCCAGACTCGTCGCAATCGTCGCTTTTCCTTGATCTTCATTCTTATTTGCTCGCGAATAGTAGAGTGAGAACGTGACTTCAAGATGTCCGGAGTTGATCGCCAGCACGCATTCTGTTTTGTGTTTGTCAAGTGTTGAGTTGCTGATTCTATGACCTCTTTAGTTCTTAAGCGTATTTTCAGATCTAATTTGTCCTCAATTTCATCTTTAAAAGAGTCCCAGTCGGTCAACCTGTACAATTTCGGATTGGTTTCATGATGCAGAATAGTGGTACTAACACTAAGTAAAACCGGAATATGGTTTGAAGAGCCATCTAGGCACGATTCTACCTTGAAATATAACCTAGAGAGTCCTGCTGTTACAAAAAAGTATCCAGGTCTGATAATCTGTTTGGATCACTTGGCCAATGTGTCAGTTCGGCTGTAGACATGGTGCGTAGATAGTGTTTGTCCACACATTTTTTAAGCTCTCTTCCTCTTGTGGTAACCAGTCTTGTTCCCCAAAATGTGTGATTAGCTTTCCAATCATCTCCAGCTATAAATATTTGCCGGAGCGTGGAAATATAATGTGAGAATTGGTGTTCTTTGATTTTGTGCTTTGGTGGACAGTAAATTGATGAGATGTTGAATTTTCCATTCTTTTCTTCCACGGTTAACGTTGTCGCTTGAATATGCTCTGTTTGATAACTGGCAAGCTGGTGGTGTTTCACTGAAACACAGTAAAAATATACAAACAGTATGGAAACTACCTACAAACGCTCTTAATAACACACTCACACAAACATACGCACCGACGAGACCACTCGTTACTTCTGCAGTGCTGTAAGTAGTGCGAGCCGCTTAGGGGTCTCGTCGATGCGCATGTTTGTGTGAGTGTGCCGTTTCGAGCATTTGTAGGTAGTTTCCATACTGTTTGTATATTTTTACTGTGACTGAAGTCTTAATAATAACAGCAGTACCTCCGTGAGCTGTGCCGTCGGGGTGGTCAGTTGTATAAATGTTATATCCAGGTATCGTAATTGCACTTCTTCTGGTAAAGTGTATTTCTGAATTTAACAGTATGTCGATGTTGTGGCACTTCAGTAGTAAATTAACTTAGCTTTTGTTAGGCGCAAAGCCGTTAATGTTCCATGCCCCTATACATAGATTAGTCATTTTAAGAGCTTTATCATAAGCCCCATACGAGTACTTATTTGTTGTACTAGCAGTAGCATGTCATTATTTTCTGAATTTTTGAAAAGTAGTTCTTGGACTACTTGAGTTGGTTCCACGTCTGGTTGACGGGTTTCATTCTGTAGAACTTCCTTATAAATCCTATTGTTGACTGTTACGTTTTTTATCACCCGTAACTCATTTGTTGTACTAGCATGTCATTATTTACTGAATTTTTGAAAAGTAGTTCTTGGACTACTTGAGTTGGTTCCACGTCTGGTTGACGGGTTTCATTCTGTAGAACTTCCTTATACATCCTATTGTTGACTGTTACGTTTTTTATCACCTGTAAAGCCCGGGTGACACGAGGCTAGTAAATCAAGCTAGTGAGCCAAGCTAGTGCTGCCAAGCTAGTAAGCTAGTGACACTAGCTTCGTGTAGACGGAACTAGCTTCGTTTACAAGCTAGTAAGCTAGTGTGGAAGCTAGCAAGCTAGTGCCTCAAGCCAGGATAGTTTTAATAGCTTGGGGTTCTATTTTTCAAGCTAGTAGGCGCCCCCCACCACCCGTTTTACTATCCTGGCTTCGTTACTAGCTTCGTGTCAACCACGAAGCTAGCGAACCTAAGCTAGTGTGCAGTCGGAGAGCGTGGTGAGAGTGCGTGCAATTTGTTAAAATGCCGAAATTAGCGGACGAAATTAATTTAAAATTCGTTCAATTGTACAGAGAAGAGGAATGTTTGTGGAATGCAAGTATTCCATCTTACAAGGACAAGCAAATGCGAGACTCGTCACTAGAAAAAATACGCGACATACTAAATAAAGATGGAATAGAAATGTCGATAAAAGAGATTAAAAATAAAATTAAAAATCTAAGAGCTACATATTGTCAAGAATTAACAAAGATAGAAAAATCTGAGAGGTCTGGAGCAGGAACTGCAGAAGTCTATAAGCCAAAAATTATTTGGTTTGAGGAAATGCATAATTTCATAAAAAAGGTGCCAATGAAGAGAAAAACTTCGGTAAGTTATTTTAATATTATTTACTCTTTACAATTATTTACCTTAAAAGTACTTATTGAAATATTAATAATCGTCGGCATTTTTAATTTTTCTTGTAGTTTTGTCTGAATTAACGAATCATTCTTGCTTGCCATGGTACTGCTCCATCATTGTTGAAATATCTCTTAAATTTCTCCCTTTTTTCGATAGCTGACAGAGAAGAGTGGTTACTTCCCTGTCGACTGATACTGGGTAAACATAAATTTTCCATTCTCCATGAACCGGGAATAATGTTTCCCGCTTCAATGTCTTCTTGGTCGACATCACTACTAATGCAATAAGTGCTTTTTTGCTCTTTTCGTAACCAATTATGCAGAGCACATGATGCTAGTACAATTTTGTCTACTGTTTTTACGTCAACTGCGATTGGTCTTTGATAAACACGAAATCGGCTTGCCAATATGCCAAAGGCATTTTCTACAGTTCTTCTGGCTCTACTTAGCCGGTAGTTGTATACTTTTTCTTCATGTGTTAAATTGTCACCTGGGTACGGTTTCATAATATACGATTTTAATGGGAATGCAGCATCCGCCAAAATTACTCCGCCTTGTGGTATAAGGTTATTTTCTAGTTGATTATATATGGAGCAATTCCTAAAAACACTTCCATCAGATGCCATTCCACAGGCGCCGACGTCAATATAAATGAAATTATAATCGTAATCAACAATAGCCATAAGAACAATACTGAATGTTTTTTTGTAATTAAAAAACAAACTTCCACTGTTGCCAGGAGCTATGATTTGAACATGCTTCCCGTCGACGGCGCCATAACACGCTGGAAAGTTCCATTTCACTCTGAAACCATTTTCTATAGCTGCCCATTCTTCAGTTGTAGTTGGAATCTGTAACAATATTTTTAACAATTTTTTTATTTTCAGAACAATCAAGATTCTCCAAACAATAATAAAGATGACAACAGTGCAAGCAACAGTCAGTCATTAGAACCACCCGTAGCAGAAAATCTGTCAGAAAAGACAGTTGAAATGTCTCAACCTGCAAGCGAAATGTCGTCTATTCAAGATAAAACTTCTAAATTTATTTCCCCCGGAAGTAACATTCCGCAATTTAAGAAACGGAACGTTTCGCAAGTGAGTTCATTGATAAATGAAATTAAGGTGATTAAGGAGGATTTAAACAGTTCACGAGAATTTCAGGAACCAGAGCTGGATGAACATGAGATATTTGCAAAATATGTAGCAAGTCAGTTGAAAAAGCTTTCACCCGGACAGGCCATTTTAGCTAGGGATCAGATCAACGCAACACTATCCCGCTGTCGGATGTATGATTTAAACTTCGGAAATACTACATTTTCGTACCAGTCATCTATCAATTCTTCAGACTCCAATATGTCAACCACATTTTCTTACAATAGTTCTGCAGCAAGTCCACTCTACACTAATCCACCATCACAACTACAACAGACTGAGCAACGTGATGAACCCATCATCCATCCGCCACCACAGCAAGAGTTGGAGCAAGATGAAGATCCCATCTATCAAGCATTTCAAAATGCTTGATACATTTCTCGCCATTTATGTAGCGTAAACGTACATTTTGTCGTCATTTATGATTTCTCATTTTGTAATTTAGAATTTAATCTCGCCATTTATGTAAGCGTAAAAGTACCTACTTTAATTTGAAATAAATAAAATTCTACATACCTGTATATCTTTCTTTAATGCCTTATAAATTTCACTGCAAACTTCTGGTATAAATCTAGATATAGTAGATCTTGAAACACGATACATGTGACTTAACTTCCTGTAATTGACACCAGATGATAGAAAATCTAGAGTTATTTCCAATTTTATTTTAGCCGGTATGGCTTCTCTCATATTAGTATTTAATTTTTGTATTTGTGGTCCCACTAGATTCAGTAAATTGTCAAAAATATTAGGTGTCATTCGCAAAATACTCTTGAATTCGCCGGAATCCTCAGATCGCAGTTCTTTTAAAAGTAATGCAGATGCTCCATGGCTATGTCTTCTTAAGATCCAGGGTCTTGTCCAAGTACGCTTTTCTTCTAGCAGAGCTAATATTTCATCTAGCGCATGTTGACACAACTTCCGAATTAACTTTCTTAGTAGAATTGCTTTTCTCTTACGCACACTGTTCATTTTTACGTATACGTGTTATCAGGTTAAGCACAACTCACTACTGACTTGACTAGCTTGAAATTTCCTAGCTTCGTGTAGACAGCACTAGCTTGGTTACAATCCAGGCTAGTAGGTAAGCTAGAAACCAAGCTAGTGACCCCTTACTAGCTTACTATCCTAGCTTCAAAATACTAGCCTCGTGTCACCCGGGCTTAACGCGTTTTTTGTTCGTTGACTGGAAATCCTTCATTGTTTTCTGGCATTTTTATTCTAGCAGTTGTTTTGTCGGTAATTCACGCCTGATGGTCTGTTTTCGAGTTATGATTTCACTGTATACCTCGCATCCTTTATAATTGGCAGGATGGCTTCCCAGGCAGAGTGCACATTTTGCTGGAGTATTACGGTCTACTTTTGGGCAGTCGGCTGTTTTGTGGCTTTCAGCACATTTAACGCATCTAAATGGCCTCATGCAGTTATTCATAGAATGGCCATAATGCCATATTGCTGGCATATTTGGCACTGGATGACAATCTTGGATTTCCGGGGATCCTCTATTTTTACTTGCTGATAATATATCTGCTTTTTATCTTTGGACTGCTTTGTTATTGGGTCCAGGTTCAATAATAATAAAGATGGTGGACGTAGGTTTCCTTTCCTTTCACGGGCAATACCTACTTAATTTAACACAAAATAATACAAGATGTTTTTTTCTGATTACAGCCTCGCCAGTACTATTGGAATCAATACCCTTAAAAATACTAAGTGAAAGACTTCAATGGCGCACTATGAGAAATGGTAAATTGCCTCCAGATGCAATGATTGGTGGATTTGATAATGAACTTATATATATAGCCAGAGCTGAACATTTTACTTCATTGTGTCCTGGAAAATATGTACCATCAATTGGTAAAGCATTTGTCCCATGGGGCCACCTAGAACATGCAAAAGAAGAGTTTGAGGTAATGCTGAAGGATAATGCTTATGTTGATTTTCAATGTTCTACAAAGTGAGTTTGCATTTATAGGAAACAATAATTTGTACCTACTTCACTTGCAGATATTGTGTGGGATTAACGCTAAGTGGGTTAAAACAGAAAGCAACTATATCCCACAAAATGCATTCATCGGTGGATATTCTGAAGTGAATGATGCTCCTTTGTATATAGGTAGAGCAATGATTGAGGGAAGACTTATATGTGGAAAAGTGCATCTCCTATATAAAACGTGCTATTTACCCTTTCAGGGTAAGGAGGTTGAAAAACTAATGTATGAAATTTTAGTAATACCGGGAGATGAAATACCGCAAGCTTACGAGCCAATCGTGCTATCGCACAAAGGAGGATTTTACCAAACAGGACAAAATCATGATTCGGAGTCATGAACCGGACGAAAAAAAACATGATTTAATTAATCTACAGCTATATTTAATAAAGTTTTACAAGTTTTCAACATTTTTTAAACTTTTATTTAACTTGCAATGTACGATTTTTTTGATCAAATCTTGCAACTGAATTTTAAAGCAGTTACCTATCCTACTCAACTGATTGAGCTGAAATGTTGCATTTAATACGTTTGGTTTAGATGTAAATGCACGGTAAGTAAAAGTTTGTTTAAAAATATTCTGGATATGTTTGTCCTGTAATTTTTATGTGATGTACAGTACAATAAAGTATATAAGTAATAAATAAATAAATTACCTATCTATTGTCATTTCTAACAAATACTTTTAATTATTTTGGGTATTTATTTATTTGAGAATCGTTTGGTTAGGTAGTTATGTTTTTTTTTTTCAAAATACCTTAAATATCCACAATTTAAGGATCTGAGGCCTTAGTGCGAGTTTTTACTCACGGTCAATCGCGTTAACGTAAACGTCAATTTGTATTGAAACTGGATAAGCGCCGTCTGGGGACAGTTTTTTGTATACATTTTGACATATGAGATCGTTTACGTAACACTAGTGAGCGTGAGTCACGCGTGAGTAAAAACTCGCACTAAGGCCTCTGATGCTGATGACACTAAAAGGTTTAAAACACATCTTCTATGTTTGGAGCTGTTCTACTTAATTTTCTAGAATAACTGGGTATATATTTTAATACCTTTATTTCTAGACTCTTGAGCTTCATCTGAAAGTAACCCCAAACCCAAAGGCACAAGTAGGTATATTTACTATTTTCCATTTTAGTTGTTTGTAGGGGAAACCCTCAGATCAAATAAAAAGCCTTTTTATTTGATCTGAGGGGAAACCATGGATATTTTTTGATAAGGATAACAGCTGTCTTCCGACAAAAAAAACTTTGTCAGTGTAGTACGTTCAAAATAAAAATAAAAAACAATTTGTCTTATTGGAAACTTGTCCTGGAAACAAAAAGTAAAAATAACATTAAATAAAATAGGTATTTGAAAGTTATGAACTTCGAAAGTTCCTTAATCAACACTAATTTTAACGCGTCTTTGGGCGGAAATAAATACCATGGAGGAAAATTGCAAAACAGTCACCATACCTACAGCAATTGTTAGCGACGAGACACGATTAGCATCGGTTTTCCCGTTAATCTTACACAAAATTAAATAATGTTTTAAATGTATCGATATACCTACCTACTATTGCTTTCTATTTTCGTTGGTATTGATTCTCTTTAAGCTTTAATGCGTTTGAAACATAATTTATCGCCGCAATCTTTAATCAAATAACTCTACCAAAAAGGAAGCATTAACGGTCTGCAACTTTTTGGTGATATCATGCAGTTGGATTTCTCCAAATACCGTAATTGTTTTACCACTACCGCTTGTGTTGTCTACTTCTAATTGTATCAAAGCAATAATAATCACATATATACTTGAATCAGAAACCGTCTCATCCGTCCATCCCATCCTTTTCGTTACCAAAGAGATGGTATCAAGTTGGCTTTTAGAAAGTGAGGCAATGCTGCTTCATGCAGTGAATAACAAAGCCTTGCCGATATGTGATCTAAATCTTTTAAAGAATTTTTCACTGCAGTGACTGATAGAAAAATTTTATGGGTAGCATCTTTTGCTTGCAGAAGTAACATTTTCATAAGGTTTAACATACCCCCAGCTTCACAATCCACGATAAAAGTTACACTAAACACCACTAAATACAAAAAAAAAACTTAGATAAGTAACGTAGTACATTTGAGACAACAATCAATACTTGTTTAGAAGTTGATACTTTGTAATAACAGATAGCAATGAAAACGTTCGTTTAAAATATGTGGGTAGTCATTAATTAGTTGCAGAGAACCAATAAAATTCAAAAAATCAAGTTGTGCTACTATAATATGGCTGACTTTTGGAATTGGGATTTTTCACAGGCATTTGGCAAAATCCGGCTGTGTGTCTGTAGGTACTCTTCCAGTAAATTATTTTAATAATAATAAGTTATAACAAAATAAACTATGTTTATTATACTATCAGAATCATAACTATTTTGAACTTAAGGTAATACTAATGATAATTTATGTTTAATCTATTCAATATGCTCATAGCCTAACTGTCAAAGCATCTATTTTCATATAAACACTAATACATTGCATGATCATAATAACATATAATTCAATTGAGAATTTAAGATAATGATGTTAAGAGTTTATGAAGCTAACATTTATAAAAAATAGTTAATTACATAATTCTAATTGTTTTTACGTCTTATCTTTCATAGTTTATATTTATTTTGTATTGCTAAGGCATAAAAGCTATATTACATAACATTATCAGCATAAAAAAATTCATCATATTCTTCGTAATTCATATCATCGTTTTCCTCATTTTCATCTTCAGATTCAATCTGATCTTCTATACCAGGTAATAAGAACCTATTAGCACATCTATTTTTCTCAGGAACTATCATTATTTCATAGCTTTCTAAGGCTATTTCTTTTCCCATATATGGTATATAACAGACTTTGTGAGATGGCTGAATTTTCCCAGGGATTATGTGATCACAATGTTTACCTCTTCCAATATAAAGCTTTTCATGTGCTCTGTCCTCTGAATGACCAGCAACAACTGCACCAACTGGTATGTTATCATGTTTACTCGGCACCCAGGTACAATCAAATCCACATAAAACCTGAAACAAAAAGGTTTTAATTTGATGTAGTGGTAAGAATTTTACTTAGTTCATATAGTTGAAGAAAACATTGCATACATACCTCAAATGAATTTTTCGTATTAGCTTCACCACCCCATGGTATATATCCCAATCCTTCTGAGGACACAAATTTGCCTGGTGTCAAAGATCCTCTGTGCTGGGCTCTAATTATATAGAGGTTTTCTTTCTCATATCCTCCAATGTAAGCACCATCTGGGAAGCCTGTCTCTTCATCAACATGAACCCAATACAGTTCACCCCCTGTCACTGGCTTCACAAGGGGTCTTTCTAGAAGCGGTGGCACTGAAAAATGTCATTGTATTCTTATGTTTATTCAAATGCTTCTATCATGATCAAAATCTATAAATTAATGGATAGGTAGGTAAACTATGGAGTATAAATAAAATATAAATTAATAACTCACATTCAATTTTCCAATATACAGGATTTCTATTATCTTCAAGTGCAGTAAATGTTACATATTTCAAATTTGAAGTTTTACTATTAAATGTTACTAGAGGTTTAGTTGTCTCATCTATTCCTACACGCAGAATATCTCCATACCAGGAAATCCAGAATCGTCTGTACTCCTGAGAGGACAGTATGTTTGGTGTTTCTACTGACTCTTTGCTTACTCGTGATGTCATTTTCTTGATCCAAGTGCAGCGGTTAATGCCTATACCAACCTGGAAATGAGTAAATATTTTTATTTAGAAAAAAAAAATTATTACAAGAAGCTGCAGTAAGAACACTCACAGTAACTTAACCATTTAGGGGCTTGTATTTTAACTCTTCAATGAATTCAAGAAAAATTAAAAGAGAAAAGGTAGTACTTACTAAAAAATCACAGTTAGGTCCTGCTTTAGTTGCTAATCCAATGCCAGCATTACCAGCAGCTTTAATTTCGAAGTTAATCCCGTTGCTTGTGATTTTATAATATATATTTTGATGTCTTGGCCATGTTGTTAATTCTGCAAGAGAATGACTCATGTAGCTATTATATTACAAAATTATGATGCAATATTATCTCTTAAAACTTTGGATTGGATTATTGGTTATTACCATAGTTATGGTATTGATTTAAATGGATTCAAACTAAGTAACGTATTAAATAACAAATAAAAATAGTAAACAATAATTACCGAATATTTCACCCATGTCGAAATATTTTGGTTGCTACTTTTTAGATGGACTAGCAAAATAGAATTGCGGTGCCTGATCTAACCAATCATTAGGTTTTGCACTAATTAATACTGTAATTAAAGGCTTTAAGTCAATCTACTTGTCGAAGAAAGTATAGTTTTTCCCAAGTTTTCAATGACAATAAAGCCGAGCCGATTAGCATGACAGTAAGTTCTTGAGTTGACAGTGACAGAAATGTTATACGCAGTTATAGTTTTTGGCATTATCCATTTATAGTCCATTAAACCTGACCGACTTTCATACAAACTTTCATCCCCTATTTCACCCCCTTAGGGGTGGAATTCATTCATTTAATTTTCAAAATCCCTGCGAAACAGGAATTTTATTTTAATCTTCAGCTTAAAACTGACGGATTTTCATACAAACTTTCATCCCCTATTTCACGCCCTTAGGGGTGGAATTTCCAAAAATCCTTTCTTAATGCTCACCTACACTACCAAAGGAACCTACATGCCAAGTTTCATGATTGAAGCTTCAGCCGTTTGGGCTGTGCGTTGATGGTCAGTGAGTGAGTCAGTCAGTCAGTCAGTCACTTTCTTCTTTTATATGTTTAGATAGATGGTTAGATAATAGATGAAGAAGATATTAATATGTTTAGATGTTTATATAAGATTTTAATCTTCAGCCCAAACCCAAAATTCGTAGACCCCAACTTCAATCCTGACCGACTTTCATCCCCTATTTCACGCCCTTAGGGGTGGAATTTCCAAAAATCCTTTCTTAGTGCTCACCTACACTACCAAAGGAACCTACATGCCAAGTTTCATGATTGAAGCTTCAGCCGTTTGGGCTGTGCGTTGATGTTCAGTGAGTGAGTCAGTCAGTCAGTCAGTCACTTTCGTCTTTTATATGTTTATTATAGAAGAAGAAGATGGATAGATAATAGATGAAGAAGATATTAATATGTTTAGATGTTTATATAAGATTTTAATCTTCAGCCCAAACCCAAAATTCGAAGATCTCAACTTCAAACCTGACCGACTTTCATACAAACTTTTATCCCCTATTTCACCCCCTTAGGGGTGGAATTCATTCATTTAATTTTCAAAATCCCTGCGAAACATGAAAATTATTTTTAAATCTTCAGCCTAAACCCAAAATATGAAGATCCTGACTTTAAAACTGACGGATTTTCATACAAACTTTCATCCCTTATTTCACGCCCTTAGGGGAGGAATTTCCAAAAATCCTTTCTTAGTGCTCACCTACACTACCAAAGGAACCTACATGCCAAGTTTCATGATTGAAGCTTCAGCCATTTGGGCTGTGCGTTGATGGTCAGTGAGTGAGTCAGTCAGTCACTTTCTTCTTTTATATGTTTAGATATATACATACAATATAGATATATACAAGAATTGCTCGTTTAAAGGTATTAGATACATTTATATATACAAGAATTGCTCATTTAAAGGTATTAGATAAATAATATACTAACGTGGTATTGATTGGTGAACGGATCATATTTTAACTTTGCTTGCCTTCACGCACGATTATCATTGTGCTTTGTCAAAGTACTTTCTATAAGAAAACTCAGCAAATAATCAAAAGCTTTAATAACAAGAATAAAAAAAATATTATTACAACACTTTTCTATAATTTTGACAAAAGTTTATTTTTACAGTGGTGATGCCGCAAACAGATGGCGCTTCCGTGTAGGATCGACCTGGGCCAACAGCGGTGGTGTTGTTCACAACCTACAAAGTATTATCAACCATCCCAACTACGATTCTCGCACAACTGACAATGACATCTCCATCTTGAGATCTTCGACTGCCATCGCATACAACAACAATGTCCGTCCCGTTTCCATCGCTGGTACTAATTATAACCTGGCCGATAACCAGGTCGTCTGGGCCACCGGATGGGGCACTACTTCTGTGAGTTTATTTATCATTTCAATAGATTTTTTACAAAATATCGTTTCACTATTGAAATTTAAGTGATTTTATTACGTTTATCTATCATAAGTCCATGTATTTCTGCGGGATGCTAACTGAAAACCAGCGCTGAGTGTGTGACACCAATTATTCAAATTAATGCTGTGTTGGTAACCCTTTAGGTACCCTTCGCGTAGTTTCATTAGTATTGTTTTCTTATTGTCTTTTCTTTTGTTATTGTTGCTCTTGTGTGAACATTTCGCGAGTACAACACTGTTTAGAGGCGCATTATTCTTTCCTATTTACAGATGGGTGGTTCTCCTTCTGAGCAACTACGTCACGTTCAAATTTGGACTGTGAATCAGGCTGTTTGTCGACAAAGGTATGCACTCATAGGTTGGTCTATCACCGACAACATGTTGTGTTCCGGCTGGCTGGACGTCGGTGGTCGCGACCAGTGCCAGGGTGACTCTGGCGGACCTCTCTACCACAACGGTGTCCAGGTTGGCGTCTGCTCCTTCGGTATGGGATGCGCTCTAGCAAGATTTCCTGGCGTCAACGCTCGTGTGTCCCGCTTCAACGCCTGGATCTCATCCAACGCCTAAGAAATGTTTTTTTAAACAAAATAAAGTGTTTGCGAATTGATCTTTTATATTTTAACTAGCTTTTGCCCGCGGCTTCGCACGCGTAGACTACATGCTTCTCCTTACCATATTTTAACAGTATGTAGAGAAAAGTAAAAAATAACTATGATAAAAATAATGTAATGTGAAAGTTTTTCTTAGGACAGACATACTGACCTACATTAAATCAATACGCTCTATCCTTGTCCTGTCCCTATCCCTTCATTATTTCTGTGTTTATCCATGACTAATAATAAGTAATCATAATCATAAGTAAGTAATTAAATTATAGTATTTCCTTGTAAACAAAATTTTTAACCATTTTGGATGTCGGCGCCAATATCACCAGACTATTTGATGAGATAACACGTGAACACGCTACAAAGAAATGTCCATGGGAAAAGCAATTCTCCCTCAAATCAACACCAGCATACCTACTTCCAAACCCAAACAACAACAACACAACACAAACAAACAAACATCCAAACTTTCATCCCCTATTTCACGCCCTTAGGGGTGGAATTTCCAAAAATCCTTTCTTAGTGCTCACCTACACTACCAAAGGAACCTACATGCCAAGTTTCATGATTGAAGCTTCAGCCGTTTGGGCTGTGCGTTGATGGTCAGTGAGTGAGTCAGTCAGTCAGTCAGTCAGTCACTTTCTTCTTTTATATGTTTAGATAGAAGATAGAAGAAGATGGATAGATAATAGATGAAGAAGATATTAATATGTTTAGATGTTTATATAAGATTTTAATCTTCAGCCCAAACCCAAAATTCGAAGATCCCAACTTCAAACCTGACCGACTTTCATACAAACTTTCATCCCCTATTTCACCCCCTTAGGGGTGGAATTCATTCATTTAATTTTCAAAATCCCTGCGAAACAGGAATTTATTTTTAATCTTCAGCCTAAACCCAAAATATGAAGATCCTGACTTTAAAACTGACGGATTTTCATACAAATTTTCATCCACTATTTCACGCCCTTAGGGGTGGCATTTCCAAAAATCCTTTCTTAATGCTCACCTACACTACCAAAGGAACCTACATGCCAAGTTTCATGATTGAAGCTTCAGCCATTTGGGCTGTGCGTTGATGGTCAGTGAGTGAGTCAGTCAGTCACTTTCTTCTTTTATATGTTTAGATAGATGGATAGATAATAGATGAAGAAGATATTAATATGTTTAGATGTTTATATAAGATTTTAATCTTCAGCCCAAACCCAAAATTCGTAGACCCCAACTTCAATCCTGACCGACTTTCATACAAACTTTCATCCCCTATTTCACCCCCTTAGGGGTTGAATTCAAAGAAATCCTTTCTTAGTGGATGCCTTCACAGTATAAAGTATCCATGTGCAAAATTTCAAGTCTCAAGACGATTTCATTATTCCCATAACTTCATCCCCCTTTTCACCCTCATGGGGGTGGAATTTTCAAAATCCCTGAGAAACGTGAAAATTATTTTTTAATCTTCAGCCAAAACCCAAAAAATGAAGATCCTGACTTTAAAACTGACGGATTTTCATACAAACTTTCATCCCCTATTTCACGCCCTTAGGGGTGGCATTTCCAAAAATCCTTTCTTAATGCTCACCTACACTACCAAAGAAACTTACATGCCAAGTTTCATGATTGAAGCTTCAGCCAATTGGGCTGTGCGTTGATGGTCAGTGAGTGAGTCAGTCAGTCAGTCAGACAGTCACTTTTTTCTTTTATATTTTTAGATAGATAGATGGATAGATAATAGATGAAGAAGATATTTTTTTTTTTTTTTATATATTATAGGCTCGCGCTTGACCACTATCTCACCTGATGGTAAGCGATGATGTGGTCGACGGTGAAGCACGCTTGCCTAGAAGTAACCTATTCACTCTTGACTTAAAGACTCCTAAATTGTAGCTATCGGGAAACACAGACTCCGGCAGGGAATTCCACTCCTTAGCTGTACGCATAATGAAAGTATTTCCAAAACATTTAGTGCGTATGGGTAGTATGTCTACCATGTAGCGATGGCGCATCGCCGTTAATAGGGTCCCGTTTTTTCCCTTTGGGTACGGAACCCTAAAAAATCACTTAGCACACTTAAAATAACTTATCTACATCAATGTTACATTATACCTATCTTCATCGATTTAGGCGGATGCGGATGTGCAGGTACGATTACGGCAAGTAGGTACAGTCAAGCGTCAAAAGTGCAGTCTTACTCTTCCAAAACTCAAATGGCTAGTTTTTGTAGAAGAAGTTAAATTCTCCACAACTTGTTTAATATGTTCCACCCCGAAACAAAAAAAAAGGTATAGATTACACCTACTAACCTTGAAAAGTTGAAACATTTCTGCTTAAAAAAAATTGCCGCTGCCGTTGTGGTAGAGTATGACTGATACGCCCCAATGTTAACGCAGTACTGGCCGTGCGCCCGCATTTTTTTTTGCAAAATATTATTTGATTTACATATGCTATGTTAGTTATGTAGAAATGCCAGCCATCAATTTGTCTCCTTAAAAATATTTTTAAACATCCAAGTCGTTTTGGAGGAGTTTCCAAAAGTTTAGAGCGAAAATGTATCGTGTTGTAATTATTTTTTTAAAGCGAAATAAACTATTAGTTACACGAAAAAATCTTGTGTTCAAAATTATGTACATGAATCAATAATATTTGTTTTTTCAAACATCTTAACCTAGCCGTTACTAATGAGTATATACTATAGAGCTTTAGAAAGTTACCGTTTTACGGCACTAAAGGGTATATAGGCCCTTAACTGTACCTAAGTATGAAATTCGGCACTTGCGAAGGCGAATCTGAAGTACCGCTACAACCCTAGAAATTTGGCGTTATATATTTATTAAAGATAAATCGTTGTAAAATTGATCCTTAGATTAAAATATGCCCGTTTCTGCTTTGCCGTATACGAGTAGGATTACCGATAAAACATGGATTTACGTAAGTACCTATATTATAAAGCCGAATTATAATAAACCTAATAATTTTTGTTGTATTTTTTGATAAAATTTTCGACTTCGGAATTTATTCTATTGTACATTATAAGTTTAGAGTTAGCTTAAATCTTAATGTAGATTTTAGATAATTAAGAAATAGTCACGACGAAACTACGAGACTGACTAGATAGGTTGGTTCTTGATTCCTTGTTCCGAGGGTGCTTACCATATCGTAAATTCGCTTTTTCGCCTTGTGAATTAAGCCTATATTTATCTTCACGTTCTAAGGTACGCTATCTAAGCTGAAAACTAGATTTAAAATTATCGTTAAACCACACATATCTACTTAAAACTAATATACCGGAGTAATACTATTAATTAGTTAATTAAATCTATTTGTCACTATGGGAGTTCCGCAGGACTATATAGCCCGTTTCTATTTACTACCTTGCCTTATTATACATACGAGTACATAAAAAAAGTCAAACACCCGGTTTCTCAGCACTCGATTATCGGGCTGTTAACGTAATCGACGAATAATCGCCGGTTAATTCTACTTTCAGTTTCTCAAAACCCAAATGTGGCAAGCGTTTAACAATTTGTCACACTTGACAAAAAACACGAATTAATCAAATGTTACAGCATTTTTGGGTTTCTGAGACCTTATTTCAATGTTAATCTTGTCAACGAGCCCAATTTATAATTGTTGGATTTAGGTCGATTATTCGCATATTGATATCAATATTATGATTATAAAGGCTTATATTACGATAAAAAAAATGATAGGGTTTGGTGAAAACTATGATATGGGTTCAGTTATAAACATATGTTTTTAAGATCAACTATAGTTGATTACCAAAATTAAAAAAAAAAACCGACCAAGTGCGAATCGGACTCGAGCACGAAGGGTTTCGCACCATTATCACAAAAATGGCAAATAAAATCACGTTTGTTGTATGGGAGCCCCCTTAAATATTAATTTTATTCTGTTTTAAGTAGTTGTTGTTATAACGGCAACAGAAATACATTTTATGAGTTGACCACGCTAGTAATTGTCCTGTTTCATTATCTAGCAATAATTGATTGAAGGCATTTCTCAAGTCAAATTTTGTAAACTTCTCGCCCCCCCTGTAAAGCTGTAAAAATATCCTCAATTCTGGGCAAGGGATGGTTTACATCTTTTAAATGTTTGTTCACAGTTATTTTATAATTAGCACATAACCTAAGCTTTCCATTCTCTTTTTTCAGTTCTCTGTTTTAACAATGACACCTTCCTTTTCTATTTTTTGTAACTCTTGGTCAACTTTATCTTTAAAAGAATGCGGAATGGGGTGGGGTTTCAAAAATATGGGTTTTATATTATTATCAACCTCTAATCCTACTTCCTCCCCTTTAATTACTCCCAATTCTGGCTTAAACACTTCTGAATACTCTTCTAATACATTTTGTAATGACAGTTCTTCTACTGAGTTTAATGACAGTAAATGTTGAATATTACATTTTTAATTAAATCTCTCCCTAATAAACTTTTTAGTCCATTTTCTACAACTAACAATACACATTTTAATTCCTTAGTTTTAATTTTTATTATGATTGTAATTTTACCTTTTGGTTTCATAACCTCACCACTATAGGTTTTAAGTTCCACATCAGCTGGCTGTAGTTTTACATCTGAAAACAAACTCTTGTACGTAGATAATGAAACGCAAGAAACTGCTGCTCTAGTGTCCAATTCCATCTGAAATTGTTTACCATTTCCTGTACAGTTCAGAAAAAATGGAGAAACATAGTTAACACCGCTGTTGTGTACTGAAAAGATGTCAAAATTATCTTCATTGACTTCCACACTATGTGTATTCTTCTTGTTTTTGCAGATTTCTGCTAAGTGTCCCATTTTATTACAGATTTTACACTTATAAGTTTTATATTTGCATTTTGAAAAACTGTGGTCTGGCTTGCCACAATGTACACATGTAAGAACTTGGAATTTTCTGTGTCTTTTGAAACGTCTTTACCTTGACCACTTTGTTAACCGTTCCACTGCTGTTTCTATCTTTATTTATTTATTTATTAATCACAAAATCCACAGCTCTTAAAAATACATTAACACACTTATTGTTCAACTATTACAGCAAATCTTTTATAGCCGATTCCTTATTCAAAGCTGTTTCTAGCAGTTCCTCTGTGGTTTTGGTGATACTCTCCTCACACAGTCGCTCCTGTATTGGGCCTGATAATAGTCCCGTGACGAATTTAGTTTTAATAATTTCCTCCTTGTGCTCTTCGAAATTACACTCCGGTGCCATTTCTCTTACTCTTGCATAATATTGTGCGATTTTTCACCCTCATTTTGCCTGAGTCTATCAAATTCGATTCGTTTTCTGAAATATGAGACTCTGGGTTTAAATCTAAGCTACAGAGCGGCTCGTAATTCATCAAATGACTTGGTGGAGGGAAGTGCCGGATGCAATTAAACGCTTTTTAAAATTTTATAAGTTGTTTCATGCAGTGATACTATAATGTTGAAGCCTTTCGCTCTTTTTCAATTTCAGCTGCAATAAAATATTGCTCCAGGCGTTCCAGGAATCACGTTATGTCGTCACCTTCTTCAAAAGGTTTCATTACGAAGTTCGATGTTCTCGTCACCATTTTGAAGTGTCCTTGCACTTTTGAATGTTTTGTTTAATAAAATGAAAATGCTTCCACAGCTATTTAAAATACTTTAATTAAAATATATATATGACCTTAGTTGGTGGCTTCCAAGATGGTTGCTTTTTTTCCGGATATTCCAATAGACAAGAGACTTGTGAACATAGATATTAAATTTGTGTTGCCATATTTATTTCAACTACATCTAAATACATTACATTTTCAATTTGATGTAACCTTTTATTTATAGCGAAAAAATAATTACAAAAACTAGTTTTCTAATAAAAACTTAATCAAGGGTGGCCGATAGATGCAAACCATCGGGAAGTCAGGATGTATTCCCATTGGTTAAGGCATCGTGTGTGGGCAGGTCGGTGGGTACAATCGTGCAAATAAAATCACACAAATTATTCGATACACTGGGTTTATTCAAATAGTCACAAGTCACAGTTCGACACGGTTCCGTACTATTGACTAAACCCGACATATAGTAGTTATCATCTTTCCAATTATTACAATACAAAAATTGTTCAACAAACCAATTATGGAAGATGTACTTCCATAAATGGTTTGTTGAACAATTTTTGTATTAACAATTTTACTAGTACCATCCGTTACAGATGTAGATTTATTTTTTAATTTGGCTCGCGCGGAGTTTTCCAGCCAGTCACTTGTTCAATACAATGTTTCCTTGCGGTCCGAAATAGAATTACAATTTATCGCTCATTATCGCGATTTTAGCGATCTTATCCTATTTTGGACCGCATGGTTTGTGATTTATCTCTTTGCTGATTGGAACATTTACTAACAAAATCCACATTCCAAATTCAAATCACTTTTAGTACTTATTAATTATGGATTAATGAGCTATTTATTTAGTCCCTGTTTACAAAAAATAAGCTAGCTCTTTTTGAATAAATGTTTTAAAAACACATTTTGTATTGCCAGTACATCGGCCCGTCACAATCTCGGGCTGAGAGAGCGACGGGCTTGCAGTGGACAAGCGGCTATAGTAAATGTAGGTATGTGTCGCTACATCGGCGCCGCCATCAGGTTCTCGTTGACGTTCCGGCAGGGGGGTCTCACTCCGCAGTTTAGGTACGATCGGCTGGCGCACCACCCGGGACGGGATATCGCGTTAGGTTGCCGCTTACCGCTCGGCTCGCACGTTAGCCACGTTATAAATTCTATGATGAATTCTAAACGATCTTCTAATAAATCCTTTAAAAGATACTGTTTTGTTTACGAGTGTTTAAATATAGCAAAGAACAATGAATCGATATTATCTTTTTTTAAAGTTCCGAAAGATTTTTAAAGGTAAGCTATTTTGTTGTATTTAAATCATTAAATAAATACTCTGTAACTATCGGTAGTACGTGCATATTGAGTAAAAGATTTTTATAAAAAATGAAGCATTTCGGGGTGTATAAAAGAATGAATAGGTGTGCGAAATACTAATAATTAGGTACCTACCTACTTAGATATTTCAGATGTTCGTGTTGTTCACAAATATAATTTGATTACTTTGTTTATTGAATAGTTACCGTTTTGTTCACATAAAAGTAAACGCTTTTGACCCAGTTTAAAATAAATTATAATTTCCTATGTAAGTAGTTACCTACCTAGCCTAAGAATTTACCAATAGCCTGAGTGTACGCACTTGTTAACGTTAACGTTTGTATATAAAACTAAGTACCTACTTATTTATACCTAACGAACAAACAAAAACATTTCCTAAGAGTTCGTCAAACCAACATTAAATAAACAAACAAAAAATATCACTAAAGAGTAAACAAAGAGGTAGGTACCTAGGTAACCTAGATTTGTTATTATTTGTAAAGTACCTAACAAAATGACAGACTAAAATATTAATTTTCTATCTACCTACTTGACCGTGTCATCATATGCATCAAACATAAGGCAGATTACGTGGTCAAGTAGCTAGTAATAATAAAGTTACAGAGGCAAGTCGACAACCCTAGCGTGTCACTCCGCGACAGACAGCGATAGAGTTACGCGTTAGAAGAGAGCAGCAGCGTTTAGGTGAATATCGCGTTAGGTACTGAGCGCTTATGCGAGCTGAATTGCACTTTGTTGCTTATCAGCAAGAGTCGCTATTTCTATAAATTGTTGCGCGAAGTGACTCTTCTGTACTTGTACTATTATTTATTCTATGTGTGTGATATGATATATTTTGGTGACGGCGGCGGTGGACAAACGTACATAGTCTATACATATTAGTATTTTATCTTAATTAAATAGTTCCATCTACTCGCATATAAATCAAATGTTGTAAAATAATTAAGTAAGCTTAGCACAGGCTTCCTCTCATAGAATTTTCTCTCTCTCTCATACAGCGTTAACAATAATTATTTATAAAAAAAATATAGATTTACCTACTATCAACTGTACAATCATAAACTTTTGTTGTTGTTTTATTTTGTATAATTATTGCTATTCTAATTCTAGTTTTCATTTATAATAATGTATTTAATTAAGAAAAAAATACAAAGTTTTAACATTGGTCCCAAACTAGGCAAGCTTGTATCTATAGGTAGGTACCAATTATGAGGGTTTACCATTAAACATTCGGTCGGTAATATAAAAATTAGACTAATTACACAAAATAAAGTAAACAAAATATAGAAAAACATAAAAAGTTAAATATTAAAAGTAAAAGAAACTACCCATCTATACTAATCTATACTATATAATATTATAAAGAGGAAAGATTTTTTTGTTTGTTTGTTTGTACCGAATAGGCTCCCAAACTACTAGACCGATTTAAAAAATTCTTTCATCTATGGAAAGCTACATTATGCCCGAGTAACATAGGCTATAATTTTGACGAGAGTGAAGCCGCGGGGGCAGCTAGTTATTAATAACATAACTTGTATCATTACTACCGGAGGTATATAGTGTTGTTGTTGCACTGTTGACATCTGTCGGTTATGTCACCGGCCGGGTGACAATCATCAATTCGCCACACTATATCGTGGGTCTTTGTTATAAAATTCAATATACATACGTAGGTTTATATTTTTCAATTAAACGCCTAGCATAGGCTTCTGAGTACAAGCTTTGTGTAGGAAAACGGTATGGCTTGAGTAACAGAATTTTGAGGACGGCGCGTTATGCTCTGTCGAGGGTTATTAGGTAAGATTTTGCAGCTGCTCCCCAAATTACTATGCAATATTGTATAAGCGACTGACACAGAGCCATATAGACAAGTTTTTTTAACATCCACAGGTGCACATCCTCATAGCATAGTTTTGCTTCCGTACGCATTTAACAAGTTCCGTAATTTGAGGTTTGAATGACAGGTGCTGGTCGATGCTTTCTAGTATCTTATTTCGTCTATTCTGTCAATACTATTGCATGAGGATTGCGTGACAGCATTATATATGTTATAACAACCTTCTGTGTATTTTCAAACTCCATAACCTTATTTTTGTAGCCAGTGTTTTTCTAAAAAAGCTATGTGCTTTGTCTTTTTGACATTCAATGTAAGCAAGTTCTTGTTGACCCAGTTAGCGATCATGAACACTCCTGCTACTGCTTTCTTATAGACGTCTTCCCAATCGGTTCCGTGGAATAGTATCACCGTGTCGTCTGTGTAACAAATTAGGTCAGCTTTTGGGACGGTACGTTCGAGTACCTATATCATTCATAAATAGGTATTGTAAAAAAATTGGACCAGGTATGCTACCCTGCGGTACTCCAAAACTAATTCGACTATCAACAGTTGGTAAATGGTAAAGCTTGTTTTATTTCGTCGTCTGGTATGACTAATATTTCATACGAAGATATTTTTACCTCCCTGCCTTTATATGGCAAGTAGCACAAATTGTAACGAGCGTAGACTTTTCCACATATAAGTCTGCCGTCAATCATAGCTCTGCCTATATACAAAGGTTCACCATCAACCTCACCATATCCACCTGTGGTTCCGCCAATGAATGCATTTTGAGGTATATAGCTAGATTTTGTTTTAACCCATTTACCATTAAACCCACATAATATCTGAAAATAACATTAATATAAGAATTACTTTTGTCTCAAAAATAATATAGTAGTAAATTGGTTAAATTATAATAATAAATGTGCACATTATATAAAAACCATCTCAAGTAGAAGGATGGACAAATGAAAACTAAAACTTACGTGATCTTAAAAAGGTTGCATTATAGCTCTAAAAAAAACTTGAAAGTGTTTACCTCAAACTCTTCTTTGCAATGTTCACTGCCCCCCCAAGGAACGAATGCCTTACTAGTTGACTTCACATACTTGCCAGGACACAGCGAACCATTGTGGTAAGCTCTGGCTATGTAAATATGTTGATTTTCATCAAACCCACCAATCATAGCGTCTGGAGGCAATTTGCCATCAACCATAGGAAGCCAGTAAAATCTTTCATGAAACATTTTTCGGGATACCGGTTCCAGTGTGACTGGTGAGACTGTAATGATGAAAAATACTTGTTTTTTAAACTACATTTTACTGTTAGGTACTTGGACTAAATAAGTTGGTTTTATGTTGGTCAAGGTTTTTCTTCTGTTCAAGATTTGGTATCTTCATCATTTCAGCAGTTGATTTGCTTTATTTTCAAACGTAAATATTATCATCATTCATCCCAATAGTACATTGTGATACAAGGGTGGAAAGTAACAACAAGTTGCAATAACCTACACACCCGTGTATCACAAGATGTTTTTCAATACAGTTGTGGGAAATAGTAAAAACAAATCAAAGAATTAAATTTCTTTTGTCCATAAAATAAAATTATCGTAAGTCGCCATGTATCATTCTCGAGATTTTTGGGGAAAAATTTAATCCTTCGCAGTTTTTGCCTCAGATAAAATATCGGGCAAAGTTAATTCTATTTCATCACTTGTACTTATTTATTTATTTATTTATTTATTTAAACTTCATGTACAATAGTGGTACATAGGCGGACTTAATGCCACAAGGCATTCTCTACCAGTCAACCTTTTACTTCTTCCGTACTTGAACTCATTATAAAAAAAAAAAATCAATTTATCACACATGAAATTAAAATTTTCAGAAAATGGCGCGTTTTTGCAACTAGACATATTTTTTTTTACAACGAAAACAGCCTATAAAGCCTATTCGATTTTTGACAAATGTTAATGTGAAAATAATGAAATTAAAACTGTTAATTAAATATATGCAACAACCATCTAAAAGACTTTTGAAAATTCAATGCTAAGACGTACGGACTCATTCATTTTTCCTCGTATAAAATCTATCCCATTTTATTCTATGTATGAAAACTCCTTGCCATTAAACTTTTTTTAATTGACTTATAAATTTAAAACTAAACTGTAAAACTAATGATCGAGCGCGTAAACAAAAGTCACGACCGCGTAACAGAAAGATGCCTGTGCAAAAGATTTGATTTTCGAATCTTATCTATAGCCTCTGAAAGTGCGCCATGTTTAACAACTGTATTGAAAAGATTATTACCGTGGGGCAGAAGACATTAAGTTAACCATAAACTACCGGTTCTGTGTCTTTCCTACATTTTGTCCACTTCTACATCCCCTCTTCAGTATGATTGTACAGTATAACTATTTTCCGTCAAACTTCGTGTTTCGTCAGTCGTCGGATTTCTATCAGAGTTCCAAGTCTCAATCAAAGTGCAACTAATAGAAATCTGACGACTGACGAAACACGAAGTTTGCCGAGGGACATTAAGAAATAGTTGTACTGAATATGTATAATAATAAGTATGGTTGGCAAGCATGGTGATTTCAGAAAGGTGCTTGAAATTCAAAGTTCATACACACACCAGGTTCTTCACTTCTAAATATTGTACCATAGAGACGAAAGAATGTAGAGAACAGTTATTGTCACTTATTTTAACGTTTGCCATGATAAATAAAACACGTAAAATAAATAGGTAAATATTTAATAATAATTTAACAAAAATATTACATATAGATGTCGTTACTTATGTGGTATATAACATTTCAACACCAGACAAAATAATATTATGCAGTGCATTAAATCAATTAACATACGTACGAACAGGCACAGCGTGACAAGGTACTTAAATGCACCATTTAATTGTGGAAGCAGTTTTCCTAATTTACACGTACGCACAAATCCTGAGATTCATTATCAACTTGCGATTTTTATTTAGGGCATGAGGACTTCGTAGTCGGGGAAGCCGAGCTCCTGTCCAGCGAAGGAGATGTAGCAGACACCATGGGACTGTTGGACCTTGCCTGTGGTGAGGCTACCCTCGTGGTTGACGCGGCCCACGTACAGGGGCTCGCCGTCCTCGGATTGACCACCGGGGAACGCGCCAGGGGGCACGTTCGAGCCGTTTGTGCGCACCCAGTTGTTGGGGCCACCTACCAGCACCTAAGAGATTGAAAAAAAACATAATTACATTAATGTTTATAAAAAAACTAGATTTGTGTCTAAGGTTATGAGTCATGATGGCAAATTAGTTCCTACCTATTGTCGACGGATCTTGAAGTTTGAATTAAATGCGTTATACGATGGAGAGTCTCAGCGAATTCAATTGAAAATGTTTTTCATAGGCTGATGTTGATTCACGATAACAACAATGAATTTAGATAATTGCTAATTGAGTTTAATAGGTAAAATCCGAAAGTATCTAATATTCGTGAAACTTACCTGGTATTCAGGTTTGCCGTGTTCCTGACCGCCCCAAGGTACGAAGGCGCATCCGTGCGAAGCGCAAAGTTTTCCAGGAATCACAGCACCCTCGTGCTGCGCCCTGGCCACGTAAAGGGGTTCACCGTTACAGTCCTGTCCACCGACGACGGCGCCAGGGGGGATTTGTCCAGCAGCGGCGTCTACCCAGTTGCCGGCACCAGCAAACACTTGGGGAGGCGCATTGAATCCGGGCTGGGCGCCAGGGTAGCCAGGGTTGCCGGGGTAGCCGGGTGGTGCGGCGTACAGGGGTGCAGCCACGGGCGCCGAAGGACCCACTACAAAATACACATTAAATCATGACAAAGACTAAAATTTGCAAAACACATGGATGGCTAAGCAAAATGTGCACCAAATAATGAATATTATAAACATAATAGGTATATCTGGCGTTGATCATTTATCGATAGTAGGCAGCAGGCAATTATCAACAATCAGATGCAATTAAATAAAAAAGATACCTTGTGAACTATTTTACAATTATTTCAATGGCAAAATTATTACTTTATTACCTTACTTACTCGAAGACGGATGTTTATATCGACCACTTTAGTGACACTATCACCAGCTATAGGTGTACAAGTCAAACCATGTTAATAATTTTGTAGGTTATTCGAGTCAGTATCAGTTCAATGCATGAATGCACTCACTTAGCAATAGTAATGCTAAGTCAGTGCATTGAAAATTCTGTGAATATGACATGCAATGCTCGTTGCGTTAGCAATGTTGTGTGTATTAATAAAAAGTTGTCTATAGTCGATTTGTTTAGGTATCTGCAGGACAAAAAATCGTAACAAACCAGGCGCCACCCACTGTCCAAGTGAAGGCTGGTAAAAATTACAGTAGTTATGTTTATGTAATCAAATACCTAAACGAATATGGTATAGTGCTAGAAAAAGTAGTCAGTGTAGGTAGTACAGAAAGAAAAGGCGTGTAGGTAAAAAGAAAAAAACAAACACATGAATAGAAAAGCTTAGCCACAAAATGTACCCAACGTACCAAACACCAATTGGTAACATCCAGATGCAGACTTCTAGTCACAACTTTACCATACGTCGGGTTGCCGCAAACACACGCAATTTTCTTTATGACACAATATTTATTGTTAGTCTAACGGTGGTGTTGACATCGATTAAAAATTTAGTTGGCCTATCGACTAAAACATTTAGAAATAATACGCATTAAATGCAGATTAGAACTCAGCAATTTACATCCAAGCATTCTCAAGGAAAAGATAACTCAACAAGGCTGTTCGCGGCAATTGTTGAAGTGGGTGATACGCCACTGTCCGCGCGCGCCCCATCCGGTTCGCACTCCGAAGTGCGTGATGCCGAATGGCGCGGGGTCCACCCACTCCATGATAACCATGCCAGACTCGCCGTCGCGTACCATCACTCTGCCACTCCTCCATTCGATCACAAATTGCCTGAACTCATTAGGATTCATAATCCCAGGAGTCGGTACCTCAACCTATGGGGCAACAGGGAGTTTGTTTAACGGAACGTTCCAAATGATAACACAACGACGATCACAACATTCTAGCCTACCTTATCTGGCTTCTGCCTGCAGTGTCTAATAACCGACTTGGTGTTCTCCCAACCACCGAGCATAATTTCATACATAGGATCCACTTCACCGGGGGCTGGCGTCAGGGCTACATGGCAGTTGTGGGGACCGCGATATTCAAATTTCAGAGAACCCGCGAGGACAGGTCCGAATTTATACTCTAACTGGTCCGGAGTATTGAATTCAACCCCATCTGTACCGATAAAGGGCACAATTTTTAATTGTTGGGTACATTTTATGTGATGACGACTGTAAGCAGTGATCTAAAAGCATTTACCTTCAATCTTCCATGTGCCGGTCGCGCCCCATCCTGTGCACACTCCGACAAAGGCAATTGGGAATGGTTGGGGATCAGCCCAAGAGAGGAAGGGAATAGATTCGCCCTCCCGTCCCGCAGAGATGATGCCGCCGTCCCAACGAATCCAGAATGCACGGAATTCACCGCCGTTCAAAATGTTAGGGGTTTCGATTTCAACTTTCTCGGGCTTGGTTCTGTTCCTCCTGATCACACTCTTTGTGTTACCCCAGCCTCCAAGGAAGACCTGGCAATTAATTAGGAAACTATTAAGTAAAGGTATTTTTACTAAGTTCTTCTAAATTACTATGTGATATCGATTTTAAAAGCAATTAATGTCAACTTAACTAATAAGTACTCACCTCAACCATAGGATCGCTTTCTTGGGGTCCCATGGTAAGGGCAATGTGTGCGTCATTGGGAGTTCTGACTTTGAACTGCACGGAGCCACTCGATACCGGGAAGAAGTGGTATTCGAGTTTATCCTCGGTAGATAAATCTGTAAACAAGAATAACTTTGTATAAATATTAGAACTAATAAAAGTGTAATTTTGCTGAAATTTAAACCCATAATTTTAACACCGGGTTATAGATTGTGCAAAATGTTTTGGTTTTTGCAGAAATGAAAAAAATATCTTGACATAGTTTACTGCCTAGTCTAAAAATCTGTCAATAGGTGCTAATATGTATAATCTCACTACAATTTATAATAGCTAAATATCTATTTTCGCTCGACTCAAGCTAGATCGTTGCATTCCAATCGCTGGGGTCGACGACTTAAGAGCTATTTAAAATTCTGTAAACAGTTCTTAGTGCTTTCCTCAATTCCTATTTAGTCTAACGATATACGGTCATTGCCTTCCAATCGAGGCATGTGTCTTTACACGGCTCTAAATATAGGCCGGTGTATTGGTATGCGAGCTGGTGTCCCGGCAGTCGGCGGCACCCACGGATTCATAATTAAACTTCATAGCCTTACTGGTAGCTTTTCATTGCTGTCTATATAGAGTTTGTTTTTTCGCTGGTCGGTAGGAACACGTCCATGGCGCCTGCGCTGTGGAACTCTGTCGCGGGCTCGCGGCGCGTATTGAAAGTAGTCCACGATGATGTCATCCTATCAAATCAATTCTGTTTCTCTATCTATCTGTAGCTGAGTTTATCTGCGAATTGAGTCAGCTCGGATCGTAGAACAGTCTGTACAGTGAGCTTTTAAAACAATTCAATTATTAGTGGTAACTTTTTGTTTTAGTCACTGTTATGTTTTGGACTTCGTTTTTTGATCATGTAAACACCACATGTTTTTCATGCTCTGACTATTACAGCTATACGAATCTGTTATTGCATTAATAAAATATAATTTATTCTATACAGCGTTGTAGGTATCTATGTCAGTTTATGACCGGGCCACACCCTGACAATTTGCAAGGTATACAAATTCCCGTGTTGACAAGCAAGTGCAAAACAAATGGTCGGAGTAAGTTATACTTAAGGCGTATGGAATATATACCAATGTTAACGCATTACTGGCCGTGAGCCCGCTCGCTCGAGGCCAGAATATCAATATTGAACCACCTTTTAGGCAGTTTTATTTGCAAAGTATTCTTTGATTTACATATGCTGTTTCAGTTATGATGAAATTCTAGCCATCCATTTTTCTGTGTAAAAATATTTTTAAACATTCAAGTCGTTTTGGAGGAGTATCCAAAAGTAGTGAAAACATATCGTGTTTTTAATTATATTTTAAAGAAAAACTATTTGTTAAACGAAAAAACCATGTTTCACAAATAATGAACATGAAACAATAATAGATATACATTTTTTTCAAACCTTTTAATCTAGCCGTTACTAAGGAGTACGCATTAGAAAGTTACCGTATTACGGCACTAAAGCGGTTGTAGGCCCTTATGTTATTAAAATAGCTTTCCTCCATGATGTAATGGTAAACTATGTAAGTAGGTAGGTGTAAATAACTGCACAGCTACCTGAAACTAAGTAGGTGGATACGTATACAGTGTTCCATAAAAGTCTAGAAGAGACATGACTTCGGATGGTAGTAATTAAGTTAAATTAACGAGCAATACCGTGACGGTTAAACAGTTGTAAGCGTTATACCAAGCCATTCATTGTATAACGTTTAAAATTGTTCGTTTACATAGATTAGCGCAAAGGTGATAAGTTGTGACTGACATAATGTTTACATTTCATGTTTTGAAACAATGTTTGAACGTTATCAGGCGATAGGTAAAATTGTCAGTCGTCGTTTGTCGCTTTAGTTCGACAATATAAACAGATATTTTCGCGGTATGCAGAGATCTATTAGGTCAATTAGACCAATCGAGTCTGACCTAAGACACTATGAGTGCATACCTACATATTTTGTAGACGAGGCCATACATATTAGATTATATTGTTTTTCCAAGACTTATTAGTCCTTCAGGCATTGTATTAAGGAAAAACATGAAAGAACAAATGCCTAATTACAAGTAGGCAGGTTCAGTTTACCTTGCTATACCTATATACACATAATTTACGTGAAAAATATGACTCATTTAGTTTTTATTAGCATATTCTCCATATATTTTACCAATTACATATTAATATGTAGGAAAACAATTACATAAAGAGGCTCGCTGCTCACACCTAGAACCAGTAAGGTAACCTTCGATGGTGACGGAATTGAGGATGATCTCATCCTACGTTTACTAAGTACTATCAAGCAATGTGACCTAGCTAACATAAATAATAAAAAACCAGTTAATTGTGGGAGATAACTGAGCCCGACATTCTTGTTGAAAAATACCTAAATCTGTAATTAAGTACGCCTACATTACCACATATTGTAACCGTATGGGTCGTGTCATAATAATTGGTCAGATATTTTCGTATTATCCGGTTAGAATGTTTGTTGTAGGTATTGATTGTATCTAACAAAGTTTCCTATTCCGCATCACCACGCCCGAAGCTGGCGTTGTGCCAAGAAAACGCCGGTCCGGTATTTGCGGGACCGGCTTCTCAAAAAACAACACTAGGTTATTAATTATATTAAACTAGAAATATCCTTTGAAATGTAAACTACCTATTTACAGATGTTTGAAAACTTAGGCGTCAGTCGGCAGCTGGTATCAAAATTGCGAAAAAGTACGGCAAATACAGGTGAAATTCACCGGTAATATTATAATTAATAATTAAACAAATATAGTTTACTTACCCATTATATTCGCCATGATTTATGAAGTGCTTGATTTTTTCCTCACTGAATTTGTAACGTACGTGGTGTCTACCGCGAGCGCTATTTCAAACTGGGCCCTGCGGAGCGATGTTGGTGCGACCACGTCTTGTGGCCTCGACGCCGACGCGACGTAACTCTAGATGATGTCATACCATACTTTTGAAATAAAGTTCTCTCTTTAAAGTTTTAAGTACAATTTTTACTATACTACATGCGTTGTACTTCTTACGTTTTAAATATTGAGCATAGCAGTTACGCTTTGACTCATTGTCAGTCGGGCTGGTGTTTGCAAAGTAGGATAGTTTTTTAAAAACTTTGATACAGTAAACATAATACATTATAAAGAATATCTGTGTTGATTTAATGACAAGATATTACATAAATAAAACAATAGACGACCTTCGCGGGCCCTTGCTTTGGTGGTCAAGGTTGTCGCGTAATGGCGGCGCAGTGCTGGACCGAGTCGTATGCATGCTCAAATACATTTTAAATAAAACTTCACCGAATTCCACTAGTAGTTTTTTTGTGAACCCGTGTAGACTTCGCATTTAAATTCGTCGCATAGATACTTTAGTTTTCTCGGATTCCGCGTACCCAGAAATTTTGTAGTGGATAATATCAGTCAGCTTATTATGAAGATTTAGGATGACCACAGACTCGGGTCTCTAATCAGGCATGTATCATACAAATGGCATTCAAACTGTATGATTATATATGAATCATATTCGAACATTATGCTACTTGTTATGTCTAGTTGACCCGATGATGATACTTACTGTTATTTGCGTACGTAATTGTTTTTATTCGCTATTTTGGTAGGTGCTGATATTCGTCTGATGATTTTATTTTATACTGTACAAAACTGCGATGGTGTGTAGGATCTTTGGAATAGTCCAGATGATTTAACATTTGTATGGTAGTGTAGGGTACTTACATATGCACAATGCACACGATGGGATAGGTACCATTAGCAATTATGTTTTTGTTTTCCTACTCCTCCTTTATTCTTTTCTGATTAATTTCGTAGCGGGATCCAAGACAGTTAAATTCATTCGCCGGGACTTCGACGAGCTTCATTGCCTCGGCGCTTTTGTGGTAGTCGCCACTGTTGATTCTGGCTTTCAGGAGTTGCAGTGGTTTGGGAATAGTGCGGTGGAATAAAAATACTTGCTGTATCCCTTAAAGTTTATGGCAGATTGCGGCTAGAATCCACATTCACACGTCTGGTATCAGTAAATCGAAATCCTGCTGCGTCAAAAACGGTAGGTAGATCTGAAGTGAGGTTTGTGCTTGTAACATGATCAACAAAAATACGTCATGAGCTGTCATCTAATGACGTCATGTCTCACGATAAGTAGTCGGCGTCATGGTTTTATCTTAGGTCAAATTAATGACGAAAAAGGTACCAATGGTTGTTTTTATCGCCTATAATTTGTGGCTCACCTAGATTAATTCGAGGTAATCGAGGCAACGAATATTACTATTTGAACACGACATGGAAAGGGCAAGGTTTCAGCAGTATGACGTAAGCATACGGGTCACCTAAATTACTAAGTGGGTATACAGGTTTTCATACAGGTAGGTACGATATGGAAAGTTCTAGCACTGTAACTACTTAAATTTAGGCAAAATTGAAGCTATTTTTAAAACCATATTATTTTTGTTTGCATTTTACGAAATGTGATACGATTTAGATACATGGGTTGGAGTTGGTTTTCCTTCATAAATATGCCATTTAGGTACATAATTACCTACCTTTATTAAATTTATTACGTTTATTTTTACTGGAGATTCATAAGCCGTTTTTAAACATCGTATAAACAACGTTATTAATATGCTAATTAGTTGTTTAAACAATCAACATCTTCGCCTGAACTCAACACATTTTCAAGGCTAAGTTTTTTTATTGATAAATTTTTACTTCTTTCTGTATAAAGTGAAAGAGACACTTATTTGGATAGATAAAATAGTCTGGCAGTTTTTTTTTTTTTTTTAATTATAGGCTTGCGCTTGACCACTATCTCACCTGATGGTAAGCGATGATGTGGCCTACGGTGAAGCACGCTTACCTAGAAGTAACCTATTCTCTCTTGACTTAAAGACCCCAAGGTTGTAGCTATCAGGAATCAAAGACTCCGGCAGGAAATTCCACTCCTTAGCTGTGCGTACAATGAAAGTATTCGCAAAACGCTTTCTACGTATATGGGTGGGATGTCCACCATGTACCGATGGCGCATCGCCGTACGTCTTGTAGTCCGATGATGAAACGGGCTTGGTGGAATTAGATCATGCAATTCCATCGCACACTCCCCGAAATGTATTTGTTACTACTTGATGACATTCGGGTACCTACCAAAATAAAATAAATTCCATGGTATGTAAGCGTGAAAACGTGCAAAATATTTTTATTATAAATTTAATATCTATCATTTCCTTATCTTCGCACCCCTTGCCACGCCATCGCCTCGACCGCTACCGTAGTCGAGGGTAGACAGGCTGCCGGGCACTTGGGGCTGTTTTTTCGTCGTACTATTCATTTTGGTTTGGGAGGATTTGCCTTAATCGCTACGCTTAGCAGGCGGGTTGGCGTTAACCCGAAGAATTGCCAAACTTAAGTGGCAGTGGGCAGGGCACATTGCTCGCAGAACGGATGGCCGATGGGGCAGAAAAGTTCTGGAGTGGTGACCGCGAACCGGAAGACGTTGCGTTTGAAGGCCTCCTACCAGGTGGACTGATGACCTGGTGAAGATTGCGGGAATCCGCTGGATGCGGGACGCACGGGGCCGGTCAATGTGGTGACGCTTGGTGGAGGTCGATATCCAGCAGTGGATGTCTTTGAGCTGATATGATGCTTACCTTATGACTGTTAACTCATGTAACTCGAACAGATTATCATTAAATAAATAAATGTTATAAATAATACTCATGTACATATAAGATAAAGCAACATTTTTATTATAGATTTTATTTTTAGACTCATCATTCCTTTGGTGAGTACTGTGCCTCCAAAAACTTCTAATGACCGATGCAATAAACGGGCAATTACCATAATCGTGGTGATTATATCACAACACTTAGGCCGAGTTTCTCGTACAAAAATGATAACAATGTAAGAAATTGTCTAGCACGCGTTATCTGCTGTTTTAACCTCCGACAAAAAAAAGATGGGTGTTTTATGTTTGACGTGTGTACCTGTGTGTTTGTGTATCTGTCTGTGGCATCATAGTTCCTAAACGGATGAACCGATATTGATTTCATTTGTAAGGTGACTTTATCGAGAATGTTCTTAGCTATGTTTGAAAATCGGTTGAGCCGTTCAAAACTTATGGGCATTTTACTGTTTGAATTGGGCTGTTTTCGCAAAATATCGTGTCATTTAAGATTAAACCGGGTGTTAGTAGGTACTGTGAGGACTCCTCGCCTATTTAGAGGACAATCTCCTTGCCTATTATAAAACTGCCAACAGATTACTATTTAGTTTTGGAAGGTGATTGAAATCAGAACGCTAAGAAAATATTTGAAGATGTTTATGTTTAGCTTTTCTAGTAGTTCTGTAAAAGCCGACCATGGTGTGAAGACTATGATAAAACTAACATATCAAGGTATCTAATTTGATTCTTTAATTTAAATGTTCTCTGGCTACCCCCTTATTACCTACACGGATCGGAGACCGCATCTCATAGAATAATTTGTTACCTTTAAAAAAAAACATGTTCTTGGATATGTTTGTTCTGTGACTTTATCTAAAGCAAAATAATGGAATCAGCTGTCCTTGCTAAACAAGCAACTATTATGAACAGTTTGGAAATTACAATATTACAATAAAGAGAGAGGGAAAATAAACAACTTTTTTGCAAAAAAATACTACCGACTTCCAAATGAAAAACTACAAAGTGAAAATAACTTAATTTTTGTAAGTCGGTGTCGAAAACCTACGAAAGACACTGACTTTCAAAAATTAAGTTATTTTTCACTTTGTAGTTTTTCATTTGGAAGTCGGTAGTATTTTTTTGGAAAGAAAGGTTTTTATGGACAGTTTTGTTAGCAAAATATTTTTTTGATTTACATAACCTATGTAGGTTAAGAAGAAATTCTAACGCTCAATGTTTATGTGTAAATAGTTATTTATGCTACAAGTGCGGAAGGTAGGTGATTTCCGATGAGTGGCATTTTTATTCACGAGCGAGCGAAGCGAGTGAGTGTATAAATCGACACGAGTCGGAAATCATCTTACGTACGTGTATCATACAACATTTTACTATGCATTGTGCGAGGAAATAAATAAATTAATAAAATGAAATTAATAAAATGGCGGGCTTATTCAAGCGCGTTCAGCATATCCACAGATTAACTAATAGTTCCTCGGGCATATCTACTGCGCATGTGCAAATAGCTGTCACATCATAACGCAATAAGGCACGAGCAAAATATACGTTCTGCCAAACATATTTAATAATTATTTAAAATTAATTTATTGATCAAAATCTAAATCTAGAGTAATTAAAAACGCCTAAAATAAAGTATTAGTTTTATTTTACCTTTTATATGAATGATAATCTGTACATAACTAATTTTTAAAACTTTTCTCAAATAATAAAAACTCTATGCGTCGGGCTGACGTTGGAGTTAAAAATTAAAAAAGTACAGGAAAGTAAAAAGCACTAGTGAAAAAAAGTGACACTTTCCGCACAGTTTGGCTGCTTGGAAAACCGCTCTTTTCGAGGACATGCATTGTAAAATATTTTATATATGCAAAAGAAGCAAGAAAATATCGTGTTGTTAATTATTTTTTTAAACCAAAAGTTTTAGTCATACGAAAAAACAATGTTTCACAAGTAATGTACATGAATCAGTAATAAACATATTACAAAAGGTTAAAACCTTTTAACCTTGCCGTTACTAAGAAGTATGCTTTATACATATACAAGAACTGACAAAGGGCAAGTCAGCCTGCCGACCCTCGCAGTGAACACGGGCAACATGGACCACGTGAAGAGCGCTTTCCTCGAGTACGTAGCAGTTGTGAGAGCAACCAGATAGGTCAATCTCTTGACATGCAGGTAGATCCTGCAGAACTTCCAGAGAAACACAGAAATACTGCTCCTCGTGAAGGCAGAAACAGCCGTGTACTACAACGTCAGAACTCAAGTCATCAAAGGCGAAATGACTGGGTCGTACATGGCAGCCTACAGTGCGAAGTGTGTTTTCGTGGCGCTAGATAAAGAGGAAACCGAGCGCTCAGGCAAAAATATATTCAGCGTACCACACGACGACCCGATGGTGGTTACCGCCAAATGAATCAAAATCATGCTGGCCGATAAGACCCTTGAAATGGCACAGTCCATATTGGGGACTACAGACATGCAGGAGAGTTGGGTGGTACCCAATATCAGGTGCGTAAACGGAGTTCTGGGTTGTGGTAAGACAACATGAATGTCGATACACTTCAATGGGGAGAAGGATTTCATAGCCGCCACGACAACCAAAGCTGCCAAAGATCTCAGAGATAAGCTTGTGCGCCGCTTAGAAATCCGAGTAAAGACAAAAAGGTGCCCATTATGGCCTCGATCTTATTAAAGGCGTTCAAGAAACACGACAAATGCTACCGCTCCATGGAACCATTTTGGGGGCATAGTCATGGCAGTAAAGTTGTCAGGAATAAGCAAGATTGTCCTCATCGGAGATATAAACCAGTTACCAGTCTTAGACAGAGAGAAACCGATTCGAGTTTAGGTACACCCGTCCAATGCTGGTGGGTGATGCCACCCAAGAGCTGTTCTGTACACACCGCAATCCGATGGATCCCTAAAGGGAGAGCCCTAAACAAGATATACTCCGGTACATATCTATCTACTCCCTCGAGAACTTGGTGTTGACACCGATCTTCTCGCTCAGAAAATAAATGTGGATGATAACGACGGGCAAGGCGGATGCATCGTTGATGGAGGCTGTGTCATTGGTGGAGGATGATTTACCGTCATAAATGAAGCAGGAGGTGACGGCGTCGATATAGGTGAAGGTGCATCACCGGTGGGTATATTAATGGTGCTGTATGCTGACTTATTACTTCAACTTCTTAGAGATTGTAACCATCAGAAATATGTTCGATAGCTAATTGTTCAAATAGGGTATTTGGTTCAAAATCCTGGTCATCGTCGTCAAAATCTTCAATCTCCAATAGATTTTTATCCATCGGTTGTCTAATTTTACACCATCCGTCATCAACCCCCAAATAAATAAGAAAAAGCCAATTTAACACGAAACAGGATCAAAGCAACAAATAAAATTCAAATTCAAAATAACAACATCACGTATCACGACCGATGATGCATGATCGTGCGTATTCAATTTCGACAGAAAATAATCACGAAACTACTGCTGCACCTTCCAAAAATCTGATGACAATGCCTACAGAAACTCGTAATTAATCAAATAACAACAAATAATATCAAATATTCCAATACAATTATTAAAAATCAATATATTTAGGTTTTTTTTTTTTTTTAACTTATAGGCTCGCGCTTGACCACAATCTCACCTGATGGTAAGCGATGATGTGGTCGACGGCGAAACACGGTTGCCTAGAAATTAAATTGTTCCCAAAACGTTTTGTGCGTATGGGTGGGATGTCTACCATGTATCGATGGCGCATCGCCGTACGTCTGGTAGTCCGATGATGAAACGGGCTAGGTGGAATTATATCGTGCAATTCCATCGCACACTCCCCGAAATGTAACCGATAAAAGACCGACAAGCTGGCAACTCGGCGACGATGTTCAAGGCTCTGGAGCTTTGACTTAACCAGTGCATCATCGCCGATGAGCCTTTTGGCCCGCTTTTCGATCGACTCTAGTGCATCAAGCTGGTATTTGGCGGATCCGTCCCAGAGATGAGAACAGTACTCCATGCATGATCGAACTTGCGCTTGATACAAGCTGAGCAGCTGTTCTGGCGTGAAGTACCTTCTAACCTTTGCAAGGATCCCCAGCTTTTTGGCAGCCAGCTGAGCCTTTGCCTCAATGTAAGGGCCAAAATTGAGAGTAGATGTCAACGTAACGCCAAGAAGCTCAAGATGGTTAGTTATTGGCACGGTCGCATCTCGCTAGGCAGGTGAAAGTTGGAGCTGGGTAAAATTGGCTCTTTTTAGCGGAAAAAAGACACGCCTGGGTTTTAGCAGCATTAAACCTGTCCAGATTGGCATCGCCCCATTCGGAGACTGCCTGCAAGGACAGGTTCAAGTGCACCACCATGGCCTCCCGGAGAGACCGGATCTGAGGCCCGGTAGCACGAGCGTTGGACAAGTATCTCTCAGCAACAGTGCTGTCGTCTGCATACCCAAAGGTGCCGGGTTTAAGCAGATCGTTAATATGCAGCAAGAATAAAGTTGCTGAGAGTACCAACCCCTGAGGGACCCCGGCATTGATATCCAATTGGTCCGACGAGCAGCTATCGATAACCACTCGAATGGACCGATCTCTCAGGAAGTCTGCAATCCAATCACACAGACCACCGGGCAAACCGAATGAAGGAAGCTTACCAATAAGGCTTTCGTGCCAGACCCTATCAAAAGCCTTCGAGATGTCGAGGGAGACGGAAAGCGCTTCCCCGTGCCTCTCGATGGCCTCACTCCAGATGTGAATGGCATATGCTAGAAGATCCCCAGTAGACCGATTTCGGCGGAAGCCGTATTGGCGGTCACTAGGATCTCGTCAGTTTCTAGGTATGCCAGGAGCTTCGTGTTAAGTACACGCTCCATACTCTTACAGAGTATGGACGTTACAGAGATGGGTCTGTAGTTGGCCGGGTCAGCTCGACTACACTTCTTGGGCACGGCCTGTACGTTAGCTAGCTTCCAAGCGTTCGGCACTTACGTGCTAGGGCGCCGGGATTAAAAAAAACATAGCCATTCCTCATCCGACTTTTGACCAGCTGGCAGGATAAAACGAGTGAGCACTTGCGCAGGGTGCAATACAAATGTTTGTCTCATTTTTAAACAGACACACGACTGATCGACGCCCGCCGGTTGCGTCCGCAAAAGTTGTTAAAATTTTTGCAAAGAATTTTATAGTGAAAGTCTAGATCGGTTTAACTCGGGTGAAAAGGGCGTGAGTCTACTGACATTAACCATTAACCAGTCACAAATCCAGAGTCCTAGCTGCTACAGAAAAACTCCAGATGGGAAAAATCCTATAACACTGACCGATTAATCAAACCTAGGACCAGGAGAAAATTAGGAGAAGTATAGACAGTCAAGTTTTCAGAAATACAAATAGCATCTTGTAAATCTAGAAATTATGTTAGAATACCATTTGCATTTTACAATTCATCCCTTTCAACAGAAGTTTCTATTACAACTAATTTCAGATTTCTCAGTAAAGACATCTTGCCATCTCTAGATTTGGTTTACGACCAATAAACTGATGTCATCAACTATAAGAGTGATAAAACTCGCTGTCCCAGGTCGCTTACACGGGCTAACGGCTTTATGACGTCACTGGTTAGTATTATTATTATTTTATTAGTGTACAATGACTGAGGTGCGGACAACCTTGATCCGGCCGGCTCTGGCTGACTGACTGACTTACTACAATACTGTGAGTGAATCACTCTATTGTACTTGTGACATGCAATGGCACGTAATTTTCTCGTCTCGGTATGTTGCGTTGTGTACCTGTACTATGTTGTGTAAATGTATTGTTGCTTTATTAGATAAGTGCTAATCTTCTGTACTACGGTAAAAATCGACGAGGATAAAAGAGTCGTCTGATCTTAATGAAAAATTGTGTAAACTAACACAGCACTCAACTAAGCTCTGCGAGTGAGGGGAGTGCTGGTCATATTTTAAAGATTATAGGTCAAGTTTTTTTTTAACGATTGGCTCGCGTTTGGCCACTATCTCGCCTGATGGTAAGCGATGATGTGATCGACGGTGAAGCAAGCTTGCCTAGAAATAACCTAATATAAAGTTTATTCTATGATTCTCAAAGGTTGCATTGTTATCATATTGTTTTTTATTAGGGACCTAAAAACAAAAAAGGTTGCCGACGAATTGAGAACCACCACCTTTTGTTGAAGTCGGTTAACAAATACATTCGTAGACGCAACTGCTACGCGGCGTAGGGGCAGCGTAGGCTCTCGTAGACGCAGCTGCTACGCCGCGTAGGGGCAGCGTAGGCTCTCGTAGTCGCAGCTGCTACGCCGCGTAGGGGCAGCGTAGGCTCTCGTAGACGCAGCTGCTACGCTAGTAGGTTTTCTTAGACGTAGTTGCTCAGCTGCGTAGGCTTTCGTAGAGGCAGCTGCTACGCTGCGTAAGCTCTTATGTGTATTTATTTAATTTGATTGCATGTCGCGTTAGCGCAAGCTAAGTAGCTGGAAAACTTGTCAGCGCTGTTTACGGGAACTAGTGTAAAAAATAATCCCGAACATTTGCTCGTAATCGTACAAAATATGCACTTACTATAATTATGTCGGTAAGCAAACGTGATATAGTTGACGCGTTTTTATTTATCGATCTTGAAGAAAGTTGCGTGGGATGATGATGAATCGTTTGAATTCCGCAAAGTGGTATTCAGATTTTAGTTGATTATCCGAAAGTTCTTGAGTCACCCGTATGATTAGTCTAAATTCAAAAACTTCAAAAATGACTTTCAAATGAATAAATATGCTTTTTCCTCTGCATATAGGTTAATTGCCCTGTACTTACCTGTTTTTGTTTTGACAACCATACACACCTGCCTACCTAGACGCAGTTACGAGAAACGACTCACATTTTCACTCTACGCAATATTTATTTTAAACTGTGACGTGGCAGAGAACGTCATCATTATTTATATTATTATGAATGAGAGCGGTGTATGATAGATGCTGACTCCTGATGAATCAGTTACATTGCATGGTGCAACGTACAGTCGACCGCACGTCAGTCGTAACACTTTGACCTTCACCTAGACTAGTGTAGTTCGGCATTTCATTAGAAAACGAGGCCGGCTTATACTTGTTTACCACTGACGTGCGGCCTACTGTACCTTAACGAGTAGACATAGTAGGACTGGGTGAACGCGTCCTTCAAATGTTGTACCAAACAGATGTAATGCAATACTAAAACAACTGAGCTAAAAATAAAACAATTATTATCATTACAAGCAAAATGTTTGCTGATAACGGAGAGCAAAGCTAATATTAAAATTATTGTTTACAACTTCATAGTACATTTGACTTGAATTTTCGCTGATAACAGCGACATCTATGTATGTACTCGAGAACTAGAGAGTTAGTTTTAACCATAATTATGGTCGTAACAGTACATAGAGCGCGTGGTGTTCTGAGTGGAGTGAGCACTTGTTAGTTGGCAATTGAAACACTAGATGGCACAGTAGTCACCTGATTCTTGTGAAACTTACTTTTTTAATGGGTGGTAAACAACTTTTATTTAGGTATGAATATTTTGCAATATTACTTCAAGCGTCGATTTTTCAATTTACAAGTACACTTTCATCTGAGGAATGAAATTACAGTTTGACAACTCCTGTACAGAAAATATGTCAAACCATTTTTTTTTGTTGTTGTTAGGTAGGCTCTCGCTAGACCTGATGGTAAGCGATAATGTGGTCCACGGTGTAGCACGCTGGCCTAGAATTAACCTATTTTACTTTTGACTTAAGGTCCTCAGGTTGTAGCTATCGGGAAACATAGATTAATTCTTCTGATTAAGACAATTTTGTTTTTTAGTTAGCCAACACTGTCGCAAGCCACCCTGCCCTTGCCGTAAGCATCTAGATTATCTCGCCACCTCGACCAATGTAATATTTATTATGAACTGTACTATAATGATAAAAGTAACTTATATAAGACATGAACACTGTATGCTTGCTACAAGATTGCCATATAATGTTATTACCGAATTAAAAAAAAGGAGTTAATCAATCTACACGTATGTATGTTATATTGCTGGAATTGCACAATATTCACATATGTTACTCTTTATGGGCTTCTTGTCTTCATGTATATTTTCCACGCATTTCTCCGAAACTAGTTATTGGATCGTGATCATTCTTTTTTAGAGTTCTGTACCCAAAGGGTAAAAACGGGACCATATTACTAAGACTCCACTGTCCATGTGTCTCCAGGCTGTATCTCATGACCCGTGATAGCTAGACAGTTGAAATTTTCACAGATACTAAAACAACAAATATTTAATTAAATATGCTTCCATAACACAAACGTGTTTTTTTGCCTTTTTTGCGATAATGGTACGGAACCCTTCGTGCGCGAGTCCGACTCACACTTGTTTTTGGATTAAGTCACTCTCTCAGCTTAGGGAACAGTGCAAGTTTCATAAAAACCGGTTCCGTAATTTTCAAGACGTGGAACATACAACCGAACTCCATAGCGACATATAGCACGAATGTAAAAATTAAGTTATTATGAGTATTTTGTCAATCCTATAAGTACCTTATTATAGAACTTGCTCATGTTTTTTGTAATTAATTTGTTTAACCTCGCACTGGAATGCTTTTCAGCAATTACACCAATGGAGCACAAACTTACAAACACTGACTATAAGTCCTGCAGCCTAATTGTGCAAGTGAATTCGGCAAAGGAAACAATCTGTTTCTTTCCCAAAAACGACTTTTCGTATTGCAAAAAGTCGTTTTTGGGAAAGAAACAGATTGTTTCCTTTGCCGAATTTACTTACACAATTAGGCTGCTGGTTTCCTCACGATTTTGCCTTCACCGTTGTCAGGGTAGGGTAGGATATTAAAACTAAAAAGAGAGAAATAAAAACCTTTTCACAAAAAATAAACCGACTTCTACGAAAGTTATTTTTGCACTTTTTAGTGTTTTGCTTTAGAAGTCGGTTTATTTGTTATGAAAAAGCTTTTACCGATTTGTAGGTAGTCCTTTAAACTACCTCCAAATTTTAGTTATTTTAATTGGTTTAAATGTGGGTACATTTAAACAAAATATAATACCTAAAATTTGGACAAAATGCTTTGGAAAATCACGTAAATCTGCAACAATATTTGGTTTGTTCTGATTCTTTACCAAATAGATTGACAAAGTAAAGCATCTACTGAGCTCAGTTGGTAACAATTTCTTATCCCTAGCAAACTGCAATAACAGTAGGTATCTATTGGGTAAGGTGTTTTGGAATTGTGTAGATTTTGATAGCTACAAGTAAAAAAAAAATCAAGAAACCCGACTGCTTCAAAAGCGAACTAACATATAAGTGTTATATATTTTTGAAATCACCTATTAAAACCCTTTATTTTGATACCCCACACAATGGGTTTGGAAGAAAAAAAAAATTTGGTCCTCCACAATTTGGCACCCAAAAGCCGCCATTTTTTTAAATTCCAATTTTAATGTAGCCTATGACACTCGCAGGGTTAAGACGAATCGATTGACGTTTGAATCATCAAAATCGGCCAACGCGTTTGGTCTCTGGAACGCCATATAGGAACAAACATACATACACACATACTTACATACATACATACATACATACATACATACTTACATACATACATAGACTGTTAAACACATTACCCTCCTTCGGCAGTCGGGTAAAAAGGCTACCTACAGAACAACCCTGTCAGCTTCTTCTGACAGGGTTTTTGAGCAAGCATTTCAGGACAAGAGAGCGCGAAATTATAGATAAGTTTAAGAAAGGTTATCAGATTTCCGAAAAAGGACATTTCTAATGCGATCTTCAACGCCCTTAACTTTCAATTGATCGGGTGCAGCTTGGCGTAAAATAATATAAACTGGAACGCTTATCGAAACTTTTTAGATATATTCTCGGTAGAACACCGAGAAATATATTCTACAGGAAATAAGTTGAAGTGTTAATTACTTTGCTCGTGATATTGGAAGATTACAACATTAGAATCAATGAGACAGACTTAAGTAGTATCTACATTCCGTCAGCCACACCTAACATCCAGTGCATTAACATCATTGAAAATAGTGGGAATATTTTCACGGGTAATAGCAATCGGTCCAGAGAAACAAAGAAAATTGTTTTGATGGACAACAGCTACTTATTCGTTATTGTATCAAACAAACCAGTGTGTGCTCAAGAGAGCGCAGTTTTATTTTCTCGTATCAAAAACATTTAGAATTGTAAGTAGGCAATCTGATATAAAGATTGTCTAGGCAAGTACCAACTGAAAATAAACCTAACCCACTATCAAAGTTCTAGGACAATAATTCTAGTCTAGCGAAGTAAATTCGGTCAACACAAAATAAATAAATATATGTCTAACATCCTAAGTAACCTTAACATTTTTTGGCACAAAACCTAATGCTGATTACAAATATTTGTCTCTAATTAAATTAGCATCGATTAGACGGACGGATGTATGACTGTACTGATGGATTACTTACGTGACACATTCACTGTTAAAAAAAATATTGGGTTTTGGGAAGTTTTGCCTCTAGCAACAAAAATAAAATTTTGCTACTTGCTTCATTAATACTTGTTGTAACTTTTAAAAATTTAAGCAAACTTTACTTACTAGAAAAGACAAAAGTTCTGAAAGTTTGTAATCCTGCATGCGCGTGGTTTAGGAAATAAATATATCTTTAGCTTCACAAGCCACTTTTTTCAGTACTTATTACTAGTAGTACAAACTAGTATGTACAAAGATTTTATTTATTACGTTTATATTAGCTACTTGGGCACACGCCTAAACTTGTATTTAAGGCGGTTTCCTGACCAAAAAATCAGCATGAGATATGAGCATTCCTATTGGCCTAGCCGCACTGGTGGCGCATGAATTACAGTAGTGAATACGCCCAGATTTTAGAATAAAATCTTTATAAAATCATATTTTAGTCTTTTGAAAAAAAAAATACGACAAAAATGTTCGTTATTAAATTGTCTATCCATTAGTGTTAGTACAAAAAATAATTAATGAAAACTTTACGAGAAGATGCATGCTATCAATAATTATTTCTCATTTGTTGGAAGGAGATTAGTGAAACATATACCTCTTTAAAAAAAGTTACTATACGACCATTTTAGAATCAATAATATTTAGAAATTTAATATAAAATGACTCTCGTACTCACAAACTTCAAACTCTCTTGTCTTCTTTTAACCTCAGTATTATGCCTCTCTCTGCCACTCATCATTTCCCAAATTGCACCCCTTCTCTATTGGATTTAATGATTGTTTCAAAACCTAATAATGTATCTCTTCACGGTCAGCTCTCTGCTTGTTTTTCCTATCACGATTTAATCTTCATGTCCTACAAGATTCGTCCTCCAAAGCGCAAACCATCATTTATTTTCCTTCGGAACTACAAGGGCATAGATCTGGAGGCATTGCTGCAAGATGCAGGTGGCATTGATTGGACGGATGTGCTTGAAAGCTCTTGTATTAATGATATGGTTCGTATTTTTAACTTTAAGATACTCAGCCTTTATGATCGTCATGCTCCTATTCGTCGAGTCAGAGTAAAGTATGTTCCGGCTCCCTGGCTCACCCCTGAAATTAAGGATGCTATGGCAAGTAGAGATCGTGCCAAAAGAAGGTTAAAGCTCCGTTCTTCTGAGCGCAACCTGAGTTCGTATCGTGAGATGCGTAATCGCTGTAGTCGTATGTGTAGAGATGCAAAGAGACGCTACTTCCATAATTCTCTTGACAACCGAAACTCCACTGAAGTCTGGAAGTTTCTGAAAACTGTCGGCATCGGTAAGTCCCCTGTCGTTACTAGTAATGAGACTGACGTGTGTGCTCTAAACAAACATTTCTCACTTCCACCCGTCACTTTGGACCCACATGTCAAATCAACTACATTAAATAAGCTTTCCGCCTTGCCGGTGCCGCGGTGTTCGTCTTTCGGTTTCAGCCCTGTGAGTGAAATTGATGTCAAAAAGTCTATTTCTGCTATCTCCTCCTCCGCAGCTGGTAATGATGATCTTTGCTCAAGAATGATTACTCCTATCCTCTCCACTATACTTCCCGTTTTAACACACATTTTTAACTACTCCTTGTTTTCTTGCACTGTTCCCGATGCCTGGAAACAAGCCCATATTATTCCGTTACCCAAAATACCTAACCCGGTCTCACTGTCTGATTTCAGACCCATTTCCATCCTTCCTTATCTATCCAAAGTTCTTGAGCACATTGTTCATCAGCAACTGTCCCTGTTTCTATATAGTAATGATCTTCTTAGTCCTTTTCAATCTGGTTTCCGACCTAGTCACAGTACTGTCACAGCTCTTTTAAAGGTGACTGATGACATCCGCTGGGCTATGGATCACAAATCTCTGACGCTACTTGTGCTTCTTGATTTCAGCAGTGCCTTCAACTCTGTTGACTTCGATATCCTTCTTGGTATCCTTAAATCTTTAAATTTCTCCTCTTCCACTACTGATTGGTTCGACTCCTATCTCAGGGGCCGCTCGCAGCGGGTACGCCTTGATGAGTGTTCTTCGGATTGGTGCTCTCTTGCTGCGGGTGTGCCCCAGGGTGGCGTTCTCTCTCCTCTTCTCTTTTCTATTTTTATTAACACTGTTACTAGAATCATCTCCTGTAACTTCCATCTCTACGCTGACGACCTCCAGCTTTACCATCATTTTCTTAGTTCTGATGCGGAAGCTGCCGTGGCTGCCGTAAACAGTGACCTGGAGTTGATTGGGGAGTGGTCGCAGTCCTTTGGGCTGCAAATCAACCCTAGGAAGTCTCAGGCCATGGTTATTGGCGGTAGGCATTTGCGGAACAGGCTTGATGTTGCGTCGCTGTCTCCACTCTGGTTGAATGGAGTACAGATTGGGTACACTAATACGGCTAAAAACCTGGGGGTAATCATGGACTCCTATTTGTCGTGGACTGCCCATGTCGCTGAGGTTAGTCGCAAAGTGCACTACTCGTTCCACTCGCTGAAATGCCTCCAGAGCTTTTTGCCCTTGAAAACCAAAATTTCCCTTGCCCAAACACTCATTCAGCCCATCATTGACTACGCCGACGCCTGTTATTTGGATGCTACTGAGGAGCTTTTAAATAAACTTGAGCGTTTGCAAAATGTATGTATTCGTTTTGTTTTCAACCTTAAAAAGTATGATCACGTTTCAGATTTTCGCAAGTTACTCAAGTGGCTCCCTATTCGACTTCGCAGGAACTCTCGCATATTGTGTCTATTATTTAACATCCTTCATAATCCTAAAACACCTTCCTACCTCCGTGAACGCTTTTCCTACTCCCGTCCTTCCGATGCACTTTGCAGGTCGCACCTTAAAAATCATCTTAATATCCCTTCCCACACTACCGACTTCTACTCCTACTCTTTTACTGTGTACGCCGTGCGATTGTGGAACGCTCTGCCGCCTGACATCAGGGACTGCCAAACTCTTACAGTTTTTAAGAAAAGAGTGAAAGACCACTACCTTTCCATTCCGTCATAGTTGCTTAAATATGTATTTTATATATATATATAGATAGGTATTAGTATTTATTGTTTTATTATTTATTTTATAAATATGTTTGTTTATATTATTATAACATAAGTATATTTAATTTGTTATCGGTATTGTCTATCAGTTATTACTTAGTTTTAAATCGTTTTGTGTTTATTATTTTTCAACCCTACACACTATGTCTACATCTCTTTTTTCTTCATCTTTCCTTTCGCAGGTATGCTGGAAGAGATTTCTATAGAAATAAGCATCACCTATGTACCTATTTTTCTGTTTCTTCTTCTTGTTTGTATATTATGTGTGTGTGCATAAATGGTTAAATAAATAAATAAATAAATAAATAAATATATTTTTATTAGTTGATATTTCTTTTTAAATAACGAGTAGATAGCTTCTAAAAATAGCACGAAAGACGGCTAGCTACGGCCCCGATTTTGTCCCATCTTTATTCTTCTTCTAAGCTATCTGCAGTAAAATACTTTAATCTTAATAAACACAGACTCAACACATTTCAATTAAACCATTTACTGGCATTTCTAATAGGAGAAGAGAGCCCTCATTTTGTCAGTTTCGTCTGGGGATTGTTGCATTGTCGTTTGTCAGGTAAACCGACCCCGTACGCGTCGTGAGATTGGGCTTGGGCCATTAGTTCTGTTTAGTAGATGGGGCAGATGTGTAGGTACCTATTTAGAGACTTTACTGATGATGCAGAGCAATTTAAATTGCGTCGATGGGAGATATCGTATTTCCCAAGAAAATTTGAAGGGATATAATAGGTCGAATTGCATCGCATTGGGTCCATGTGTACGTACTAGCAATATCGCTTGGTAAAAAATGCTTATCGGTATCCGAGCCATCAGGAAGGTCACTGAGTTGTTCCAAAATATTAATTTGCTACGGACTTGTAACCTAGCACTTTTTTATATTATCATGTAAAATAATTAATAATTAGATGGTCAAGCAATTCTTTACGTCGCGTCGTCGTAGTTTGCATGCTTATAAATTCTAATAATTTATTATGAAATGACTGTTATGGGCGCAGTGGCCTATAAGGGTAGACGATATTTTGCGGAAAAACCTGCAATCATAGAATACCAAATGATACTAGATATAACTAACTTATTTACAACGTGGATAAATACTAAGAAATAGGAACTATTGACCTTAATACATGACTGGGGTAAATGGTGGAAATAATAGGTAATATTCTAATATCAAACAAAGTATATCACATCAAAATCAAATAGTTTATTTCAAATATAAACCTTACAGGTACTTTTGAATTGTCAAACGAAAACGAGTCGGACTCGCGCACGAAAGGTTCCGTACCATTTTCGTAAAAAACGGCAAAAAAATGACGTTTGTTGTATGGAAGCCCCCCTTAAATATTTATTTTATTTTGTTTTTAGTATTTGTTGTTGTAGCGGCAACAGATATACATCACCTGTGAAAATTTCAACTGTCTAGCTATCACGGTTCATGAGATACAGCCTGGTGACAGACAGACAGACAGACAGACAGACAGACAGACAGACAGACAGACAGACAGACAGACGGACCGCGGAGTCTCAGTAATAGGGTTCCGTTTTTACCCTTTGGGTACGGAACCCTAAAAAGAGGAATCTATTTGCACATTCGTAAGCGTCAGTAGGTCTCTATGGAGAAGAATGTGCAAGAAACTCCACGGACACCCTTTTCCATCAATAAATTTTAATTACAAGTGTTTGGTTAAATCATTCTTGTTGGAAAATTACATATATGTGAGAACGATGTAATAAGACGTGCACGTAATAAGCGTCTAGAGTAAAATAAACAAAATAATGATAACATAATAATAATATACAATGCAATGACATATAGGTAAAGTAAATGGTAGATTTACAGTTGGTACATAGTACTCACACATGTGCTGTGCAGTTATTTATTACTAAAATAAATTGAGTTTATACAATACAAATATATTCATACAGTCTTCAGCAGGGTCCAACAATACTTCAAAACTTTTCTGCCCATCACTTGTTTTTGCTGTGGCTGCGGAGCAGGACCAGCATTGAGCCAAGCATTTTCATCAGCGATGTAATCCCCCAACTTATAATATGCTTGCCTTAGTGTGCGTTTTGTGAAGGATGTAATGTAGGACACATTATACTTAAAAAGTCATTGTAATAATATTATGGTTTTTATATCTTCCACTCTTAATCATATTGGGCCTTGGGCTTCGTTTCAAACGCGTTAGAGTCGTTTGTCTATTTCAGAAAGGTATTAAGTAATTATTATTGTAACCTACATTTTCTAATGTAGGTCTATAAATTAGATGGATATGGCGCTGTCATAGCATTTATTTATAGGAATAATAATATTATTACTGTCCATAGAACATGCATTAGAAAATTACTGTTTTAGTTTTCGGAAAAGCTAATGGAAAAAATGTCCTAAGCAGCAATTTTCTGATGCCTATACAAAACCTGCAAACCTGTTTTCTATGCAGTTTCAGCAAGAGGATGGAATAATTAAAGTCTTCTTGTTCGTTTCAACTGCTGACGCAGCAATAGTACTCTGCATCAGTTTGTAGAAGGAAAAAAACAAATGGAATATTTAAGTTCACCAATTTGTTTTATTTTGATAATTACGCTATGCATAAAATTGTTTAGGTAGTTTTTTAAAACATTATTATTAACGATAAGAGAAATAAATATAATAGGATAAAATATGGCCTGTATTCTGTCTGCCCTGGATAAGCTCGCCGTTATTGATCCCCGTGCAATTGCAAGGGATGTGAACCCCAACCAGGGGTGCGCGAGCGACGAATTGGCCGATGCATGGCACACAGTTTCTATTGATTTTGTACAAAAAGGATTCATCTTTTCTTTTTGCGGATGCTGTGAGAACTTTACTGTAGGTAGTTCACTGGACTTTTTAGACAAAGATTATGAACGGGATGAACTTGTTTTTTAGAAAGACAACTTTATTCTGATTACACACTGTGTGAATAGGATGCAACGGTGAGTTACACGCCTTAGACATGTTTTAGCTGATGAGAAATAATAACAAATTTCCTTGTTGGCTCTTTGTTTTGAAGATCTCTTTCAGACACCGGTCCTTTTAAGAAAGGAATAAGACCAACAAAGACATTAATTAGGAAGACTAGCTTAAGTTGCTGTTGTTTTTGTACACAAATCCGTTTCTTTCCTACATCTCCAAAATTATTTCCATATCGCTATACCCGTTCATCTATCATCAAGTTTATTCACTTATAATGCATAATAGATATTGTTTGATAGAAAAAAAAAGTTCAATATCTACCATCTGCCTACCCCAAAGCGTTAGGGCGGCGGGGTGCAGCTGCCGTCGCACGCGCTGCTTCGACAATGGTTGCGATCAATGAACCCGGCACCCCTCACCCTTCATATCAGGTACCATACCGTTCTTCTCTCTGGCTACCTACTTTTTGGAACATTAAACAAAAAATATATAAAAATTGTGCAGAAAAAATTACGAACAGCTGATTCTACAGCTGATGCATTTGTAGCTTTGATTCTTCCTTGAAAGATTTGGGGTGAAAATATAGTTAGTGAAGCGAAGACATAAAATCTTAACAAAGGATGCGAATCTGTGCAGGATGTCACTAAGCCATTGACAACAAATAAATTTAATTCAGGCTTTTTGTAACTGCTTGGAAAGTAGGACTTTTAAGTAGATTTCTGTCTTGTCTCGATCACTGTTTGTACCTACCTACATACCTTCTCAGAAATAATCAGTTAGGAAATGCAGATTGCAGCTGGTTTGTAAAAATATTTTTGCATAATTATCAATTGTTTCATTTCCTCATAGTTAAGATTATTCACCGACAGATTATTTCTTTTTCGTGTGAGGATGTCGCCACTTCTGGTGTCATAGTTAATTAAGCCGCCTTTGGGAACCCCACATGCCTCTGACTTGGCTATTTCAAATTTACATTAACTATATAAAGTCCAAGGAACCTCACGATGTTTTCCTTCACCGTTGCCAGTATAACCAACAAATATATCTAATTATGACAAGAAGACAGCTTTTCTAAGTCTTCATATTATAATCCTACATTTACAAGAAACTTTCACGTTGCAGCCAAGCAAACATGCTGAAGCTACTTGAATTCAAACTCACGTGCTATTTACGATTACCTGAATACCTTTCTACCTACCAACACACCTACTGTAAAAGGAAATAGTGTATGATTACGAATAGTAGCAGGCTAGTGACGTAGAGGAAACGTACGGTTCCACATAGTGTTCACAAGAACAATGCGTTTCCCACAGCAGGCGTACCGAACTCCGCTTCCGGCCGACCGAATACGAGCTATTGATACGATTGACAATTATAAATATCTTGTGATAATATACTTGTAATGCTGCATTAATGAGATGATGATTTTGATTCGAATTTATATTTGCCACTTCGTAGTGTCCCTATAATCGTCAAGATTTCAGGCAAAAGACGACCACTCCTCGTCCAAATTGTCGTCACAACGACCGGTCCTGTGTGACTCGCATCCACCGGACTAAGTCATCGTTCTTATAGTGGTCCATCAAATATCATTGTAAGCTTAATGTAAATCTATTTACAAAATTGTGTTTAAAAAAAATCACTCTAATTTTTGAAGATATATTCTTCAGTTATTACTGAACTGCACATAGTTATAGAAAAAGTAGAGAGCAAGTTTGCAACTCCATTATAAACGTCTTGACGTGATGTTACATAATACAAACTGATCAAACTAAGTTAATTATAGAAATTGCTTAGTTAAAAACAAAAGACAGCAACGTGATCCAAACCAATTAACAATATAGGTACTATCACTAATCTATTACTCAAAAGCAATAGGTATCTATCTATATAGACAATACAGCGGTCAGTGACAAATAAATTCGTATCAAACCAAAACGTCAGCATCGTTTTACGTTCGGTACGTCGAAAACGTAACACATTTTCAAAACAGACACTTATTCCCCAAGTAAATTATAGTGCTTTCGTTTATTTACAACATAAATATAAACAACTAAATATTAAACCTGGCTTTAGTCGCCCATCCGGTCTTCACACATTTCGGAATTGTATACAACAGACTTCAGGCAAGTGCAGTAACTCCCTAAATACTAAACTTCTTGATCAAACAAACAATAGTAGGTACCTTACTGTTAAGAATCTTTATTTTTACATTTATGATATAAATCTAATAGATATATATATATAATAAATATATATATATATATATATATAATAAATATATATATATATATATAATAAATAATATTTATTATATAGAATATTATTATATAGAATAGAATCTCGGAAACAGCTCCAACGATTTTTATGAAATGTAGTATGCAAGGGGTTTCGGGTGCGATAAATCGATCTAGCTAGGTTTCATTTTTAGAAAACGTCGTTTTCTCTATTTTCACCCGAGCAGAGCTCAGTCACCCACTGTACTATTAATTAAGTAGATATAACCCTTGTTGACTGACTGGTATGTAGCCCGGTAAAAGGAGAAGAAGAAGACAATTTCAAATAAGGGAGGGTGAGCTACTAAAGTTAACAATGTGTCCTAAATGAAGAAGGGCTGCCAGGGACACGAAGCAAAGTCAAATATAGGAGCAGGTAAACATAGGTGCCAATGGGGTACACTGAACTAAGAGAGAAGTATCATAAGATTTGAAACGATAAAAATCTAAATATAAGTATAAAAAGTAACTGTAGAAATGATTGTCTATAATTACAATATCGATTGCCTACCCCTTTTAAGAATATTAGCGTTATGTTATGATTTGTTTGTTGCCACGAAAAAGTTTTAATTATACTAGTTTTGTTATTGTTCTGGAGTTAACAATATAAAAACAGAATCCGTACAGGATCATTATTGTTGCCGCGTTTTTATGCTAAGACCCTTTTTCTAGGGAACGGGGCCGGCCGGTTTCGAATTGAAAGTTGCCAGTGCCACAGTTGTATTGTTTGATGGCTCGCAAAAACACGAGTTCTTATCTTTTCACACTTATGTAACCGAGTTTTAATTAATTTGGTACTTTGTCTTTTACCAAAAGAAGGCCTTTGCAATCTTGTGTGTTAAATTAAAGTTTGAAGTAAAATTATAAGGTTTGTGCATGTCTTGTAGGTAGGCTGTATCATTTTTCTACTAGATTAACAACTGAATTACAAGAAATACTTAATTTAGAAAAAAATATCAGATACTCGTGCAAATTACGAACTTAAACATTGTGATAATTTACCTAATACAAAATAAGCAAGTCATTGGGTCTCAGTGAGAAAAAAAGCCATCTGAGGTTCAAAATGTACCAACCATGCTTCTCCTATTTGGCAATATTGCTTAGAAATATTACTACGCAAGGTCTTCTCTTGAAATATTTATTCTCCAGTGTATTATGAGGTCTCATTGTTCAGAAATTTTGACCAATTCATTACCATTTCTAATTATTTACGCGTGTCTGCATCATTGTTTGTCTTTTGTTCTAGTTTTAAATAGAATTGCGCGATTTTACTTTTACGACAATACCTCTGCAGTCATTTAGATCTGTGCTTTAAACTGACATAAGCAGCAGAAGCAGATAAAGCACATTGTAAGCTTTTAACAGTAATGTGTACCTACTCACCTCAATTGGGTTTAAAAAATATATTTTTTGCATTAATTGAGATGTTTGTCGTAAACATACTTACCTATGCAAACATTTTGAGGAAAAAGATATTTCATGAAGGAAATTAGCATTAGATAGGTGCCTCGAAATTACAAACTTGAAGACCAACACAACTGTGATAACGAGGCATATCATTAAGCGTGTGTGGAGGGTAGCAGGCAGTAGGGCATGGTAGGGCACACAACGCATGTGGCCGGGACGGTGCCGACGCATCTGGTGACGAGGGGGGCGCGGCGGGGGCTAAAATTAGTACCGGAGCGCCACGTGCGCTACGAACGAGCATCAGTCCGCGCTCAACCACCACGACGACCGGTCGCTCCCGCAACACGCCAGTGTTTACAACTGTAACTTAACCTACACACTCGCGCGACCCGTATTCTGGTAGCCCGCGACAACCGCGGCAGTGACAGTGTTAGCAGAGTGCGACGGTGGCCGGCGCGACGGAGGCTGTGCAAGGCATGTTGATGGCGGGCGCTCTGCCGGCCGAGTCCGAGGGACTGCTGGCTCTGGGCGCGCTGCCAGGCCAGAAAGACACGACCTGGACCAAACTGTTCGTCGGAGGACTTCCATACCACACAACCGACAAGAGCCTTAGAGAGCACTTCGCGGTCTACGGCAACATCGAGGAGGCAGTCGTCATCACAGACAGACAGACCAGCAAAAGCAGAGGATATGGCTTTGTAAGTATTTTTTTTACCAATAATTGCGCATTTTCTTATGACTGAAGCGCCTACTGAAACTAACAACGTAGCTTATTTTCATGAAACGAAAGCATAATGTGAAACTGAATTGACACGTAAACTTCGAATGCTCGTGCGCAGTCGATTCGTGTCGGCTGAAACAGCGACCGTATCGCACAGTTAGAGCGTTATCGCGCCTCACTGCTACCTACTTTATACCTAACCCACCGGCAGCTAAGTACATACATGTACACACACGAGGTATATCGCGAAATTACATCAAACACGGAAGTTGTTCCACGCAGGTATAATGACAAACAATGAAGGTGCTTACTGAAAATAGAGGGCACGATGCGCATTGCTTTTAAGATGCATCATCGTTATCGCCGACGATTTTCAGGACGAGCGGCGTAGCGTCATATTGAGAAAAACATTTTCATTGCCAAAATTAGACTTGTCGATGTCACGGCCACGTGAATCAGAATATATTACAATTAGTAAAATATCTTAAGATGCATCGGTACTCCTTAGCGAATCATTGTGTGAAGAATGAATAAGCTGAGCAGAATAATTTGATAATTTCTTTTCTAGTTATTGGTTATTTATTTCGCTAACAAAATTATTTCTAAGCAACAGATGCAGTAAACGACGCTTTTTTTCCATTGCAGCTAGTTTTATGTAATAGAACTTGAGGCTTTTTGTTTGGTGCAGCGTGGGGCTCGTGGGAAATGAATCACAACCCCATTTTCAATTCGTGCTTGGGGTGGTAAGACCCGGAGGGAACACAACGCGTAGCACCCTCGCTGTGACATCCAAATAGCTGTAATAATCGCAATTCATCGTTCGTAACACTTCACTATGCGTTATAAACTAAAATTTCATTTTCGAATGCCATCCATAAACTAGATGGTGTAATAACTTTGTTTTGATGAAATAATGATTAAGTGTTTGCAACATAATTGTTATTAATATGCTATTTGTATAAAACAACGATCAAAGATTTGATTCGGATGTGAACTTTGAATCTTATTCAATTTATAATCACCGATTTGTTGCCAATTGGGTATGAATAATTAAAATAAGCTGTAGATTTAGGTTGTATTAGGCGCCAATGTTTGCCTTTGATATATAAGACTGTGATTAAAACTTGATAGAACTAGTCAATCTAAATTCAAAATTATAAATAAATAAATAAAATCCATTTATTGCAGACTAATTACATGTCCACAGTTATTAGTAACAAAGGTCTTAAAACTAAGTTAGTAAAATATTAATCATAATAGTGTCACCTCGTCACGTGAAGCTGGATGACTCTCCTCAACACCTCAGAGTCTGGCCTCTCAGAAATCATCCTTAGGATTCCGTTGTCGGTTATAGGTACACACAAAACATTTCATAATAGTTCCTTTTAGAGTTGTCACTTTAAAACTTGTAGCTTGTTGAAGCTGGTGCTAGTCCCTTTGCTCTACCACAGATAATATAATACTAGCATGCTCTACATAGCCATTGGGTCGAAGCCACAGCCGGCTTTAGACGGGACGTGCCGAGATACTCGCACGAAACAAAAGACTGTCATCTGATAGCATAGCGTACGGGCTCTGAACTGCCATCTAACAACGACGAATACAATAAAACGCAATAGATGTTGAGAAAAGAGACAAAAAACTTTTTAACTAACACCTCCAATGGTAAAAAAACATTTTTCCAGTAATTTAATCACAAAAACGAAAAAGTTTTTGTTTACGCGTCATTTGTAAGCTACAAAACATTTTAATTATCATGTTCTGTCGTCAATATCAAAAACAGAAGGTAGTTAGATATTAATGTATAATCAGGAACGAAAGATCTCTGTAATCAAAATATAATTTCAAAGTAATATTCCCAAATCAGATTGTGAGGAAGTTCTTAATCAGTAAACTCTGTGAAGATACGGATAACATTGTTTAACGACGTGATTATATCTGACAATTGCAATCTTTATCGCCTAATCAGCCTAAGAAATAAAAAAAGCCGTTCTTACTTAGGTACATTACCTTCACAATAAAGCGTTTATTGTGAGTGTTATTAAAACTTAGGACAGCAACAGGACTAGGACAGGAAGAAGATGATGAAAATTCTTCTAAATACATAGGGTTGTAGGTAATCTTAACTAATACACTTTATAAAGAAGTTTTAAGTATGGTATAGGGTAGCACTAATGCGATTACGAAAATCCTTTCACTAATAGAAAGCTACACTGTTGCTGAGTGCCCATAGGTCCGGCATTATTGTCAAAATTTTTCGGGGTAGGCCTCAGGAGTGCTAGCCGCGACAAGAAGCTAGTAGGTACTGATTCATTTGTGGAGATCACCTTGGTTCTCCTGCGGATATCCTCATTTCTGATGCGATCACGCAAGGAAACTCCGAGCATAGCCCTCTCCATTGCCCTTTGGGTGACTTTAAGCTTTCTGATAAGGCCCATTGTTAGCGACCACGTCTCGGTCCCATAGGTGATCACTGGCAACACACATTGGTCATAGACTTTTGTCTTGAGACACTGCGGTAAATTGGACGAGAAGATACCGCATAAATTCCCGAATACCAGCCGAGTCGGATTCGACGATTGACCTCTTTCTCGACAACTAGACCGTTTATCCCAGGTAGACATAACCGTCTATTCGACAAATTAAATACCTACGAAGTAATTATTAAAGAATATTGAAAAAACCATTGACGTTCAAAATAAAAAATAAAAAGCATTGCAGAAATTGCAGACGTCGTGTCATGCGAATTTTGGAACGCCAAAGTTATCTACAAGATACGAACAAAACCTGTCCAGTTTCTGTTTCAGGAACTCTTTAATGGAAGCAGACTAATTTATTAATTTAACATGTTGATTGCAGAATGTGAACCTAATTTACCTACTTGTTTAAACACCGGGGGACCTTATTTCATGGTTTTATTTATTTTATTCACTTAGCGGTCCCCCGACGCGAGTACGAGGCTTATTACTTACTTTTTAGAGGTTTTTGAGTCAGGGGTTTTTAATTTAATTTTTATTTCATGATTTTTAGATTATATTTATATACCCCATATACAATTATATATAAGTGTAGACACGTTTCGATAGACAATCTATCGAAACACGTTATTATGACACGACATCTTGCGTAAAACCCGGATTCATAGAGTAAAATGCGCATAACTTTGGAACGTCTGAGGCCATTTTCATCAAACATATTTGAGGAAACTCGAAACTAAATCAAAATCGGTTCATCCATTTAGGAGCTATGATGCCACAGACTGACACACAAATACACTGATTCACCTACACAACACCACACGGAAAACTTATAACACCTCTCTTTTTCCCTCAGGGGTTAAAAGTATTAATTACAGTATTAGATACGACGAGATTGATGTTAATTATAATAATTAATCACATGTAGGTAATTCAGTATATCAAGTACCTAAAGAATTGAATCAAAATAAGAAGTATCTATATAAATCTACTGTAGTAAAATATATAAATGCACTTGTATGATCAAAAGTTATACCTAATGTTCGAGAATGGCTTTACCCTTGAACTTCAGATTTCTTAATACCAAAATAAATACGAATAGTATTTATTTATTGCCAAAATGTCTACCTACAAAATGAAGATCTGATATTTAAGAACTCAGTTTGACCGTGAACAGAAGAACTTGCAAAAGTTCATCAAGGATTATTACGAAATTAGGTAAATCGGAAGGATGGACACACTCACTATCAACGCTACTTACAAGACAATTTGTGTAGACAGCTATAATATTTAGTTATTGAACGAGCAGTATTGTAAATTTTGAATGAATTCTAAAGAAGGAAAAACGTACCGTAAAAAAACAAGAGGAAAGTAAAGGATAAGAAATGATAGCGGCGCAGGAAGTGGTGTTTAAACAAGTGAATTAGGTTAACATTCAGCAATCAACATATTAAATTAATAAATTAGTCTGCTTCCATTAATAAAGAGTTATAGTTAACATGTAAGTACATTAATAATGCACTGTTTGTGCTAAGAATGTCAGCAAAATATTTTAATAAGTAATAATAACTAATTGACAAACTACACACTAATTGTAATAAAAATTATAATGATAAAATGAGTTCCAAAAATCAAAACAATTCACTGAATTTGCTTCAGTAAAAACTGCATTACGCAGAATGATTACTAACTTTGTACGACAGTAAAAACATAACTTAATAAGTTATTCAAGACAATAAGTAGTGTCCATTTAAGTTTATGAAAGAGTGTCGTATGAGTCGCGTTAATATGGGCGGATCATGGACACGCCTCCTGTGGCTACGGGCTACGTCCTACACAAGGTTACTGCTACATTCTCCAGGAAATGCGTCCTTAGTTCTTTGCATTTTCTTTTTCATCTGAAAGTATTACTTCAGGTTATATGTCTAATGTCATATATTAAACTTGTTATTTGTCATATATTAAGCTTGTTATTATATTAAACTAGCTGACCCAGCCAACTTTGTTTTGCCATAAAAACACCAAACATTTATCTACCCTACCTACCCTACCTTACACTACCTACCCTACCCTGCCCTACCCTACCCTACACTACCTTCCCTACCCTACGCTACACTACCCGACAATACCCTAACCTACCCTAAACCACCCTACCCTACCTTACCCTAAGTTTCAATTTTTTTTTTCTTCACATAAACCATCTGCTAAATAGTCCGAATAAAGCCTAAAATATATTTTTTTGATAGGTGAGCCCGTTCTTGAGATATAAAACAACAACGAAAAGTGGCATTGATTTTATATATATATATGTAGATTAGCGTTGCCGACCACCGAGTGGTTAAAGATATGATTGCTACCTAGGTAAACCCTCAGTCGAGATCGGAGTATTAAGCGTGATCATCAGGACAAAAAATACCCTTTCACCTAGCTACACTAAAAAGGAAGAATAAACTAAAGAACACAATTGTTCTGAAGTAATTCTTATAGCGAAGGCCATTACAAATATTTTACTCAGATGCGAGAATCTAACTAATTTCTAGTCGACGAATATTAAAATAATGACCGTCTTTATCAAGACAATGGAGTGTGTTATTTATTTACGTTTCCGCAACTGTGAGGAATATGTCACTATGGAACTTCAGCTACCTTTTAGGTAGTGCATTTTTGTTCTCAGTGCTCACAATAGTTTTACTATAGTATGTTACATATATGAGACTAATCTTGCTGAAGGTTGAGGTGCCCGCAGACTGGCTCGATTATTCCGATCGATAATTTCGCTGGAAACAAACTACACTTTATTCTACTGTTTCATTCCCACAAAATCGGACAAATCTGTATACACTTCTGCTTAAAAACTGAAATAATTGTAACACATTCTTGTATATGTTCTGCTAATCCTGAAGTATAAAATTATGGCTTCTCAGACGATGTCGGAAAAGTAAAATTTAAATACGCTGTGCATTCTTGTCATGTTTCACGTAAAATGCATGACGCTCGAATAATTATGCATGTATACCTACCTATATTCAGTTGATAAGTCGAACCGTTGAACGTTTAATGGATAAATTGCCATTGCACCTACCTGCTGAAATGATTTTGACAGTTTTTAACCATTGAACGGCAAACGACAAAAACTTTTGATTTTCAAATTCTGCTTCATAAGTCAATTAGTTTTTACTAACACTGATTAGTTGAGTAGGAGTCTTATGAATGTTAAAGGTTCGAGTCAGAGTTCGCGTCGGGACAGGAAACCGCGACACATACCTTGGTCTCCGCTGGTGTAGGTACTGTTTGACGAGAACAACACAATACGTGCAGGTCATTTTTGTGTACAGTCTAGTCTATTTCAATTTGTTGATCAGGACCTACTAATCGTAATTCTGCGAAACGGTTGCTCTCTGGCGCTGTGTTTTGAGTAAAGCGCTCTGTTTACGAGCAGCAGTATCTTTTACTAATATAATTTAGTTTATGAAGTTTGTTGTAGGAGTTTTCATCACCTGAAATTGAGACCTTCTGCAGACTGAAACAAAATTAACTTAAACAGTCGAAATTCTGTAACTACTTACTTAGGTGCTTTTAAAAATGGATGTTTCATTTTAAGTCAAGTGTAAGTACTGAGTGTATCAAATCGTTTTCATTTTAGGAACACAACCCATTACGATAATACATGTGCTCAAATAACTCGTTTAATTTTAAAATCGTTGCTTTTTCTTAGGAGCTGCTCAAAGAGCAGTTCGGCAGAACAAACATACAACCAATCAACTAACTGGCAGTTAGCTACACGTTGATAGTGTTCGTTATCGCACACCGCGCCTAACTACGATTTGTACGGTGTACAAACGTTATGAAGTCTGCACCTAACCGATTCACTTATTTAATTTATACTTGTTCCTTGATACCAGGGAAATTTACATACAATACCTACCTACTGAATTTCAGACTTCGCTGGGTATTTCTGATAATTGTGTGAATATCCTTTCTAAAAATACCTTTGAAAATGGTTTTTCGAGTCTAAGCAACTATTCTTCACAAAGTGATGAATGACGAAATATATATTTGAATCCAATTCAACATTATCTTGATCTCCCACGCAAAGGACGGAAATCCTAAAAAAACTAACTACCTATATTCATTTGAATTTTCAATTATTCCAGAATTTCGATATCTGGGGGTCATCAAGCATTTGCCATAGACCAACGTTCCAATTTAAATGGAACACCCGGCGTTATATTGTTTGTTCTCAATATTGAAACCCAAATCAAAAGCGGGGTACAAGGAAGGTCAATTGAAATTGGTTGATTCAATAGTAGAACCGATGAGGTGGCGACCTGCGGATCACGCATGCATTACAATAGGTAATGCCGACTCGACGTCATCCTACGTCGTATTTGTTAGTAAAATGGATTCAGTATAAAATTCGTTTAAAAAGACAGGACTAACTTGGACATTTGTTTGCAGGTAATAATGGGCGACCGAGCGGCGGCGGAGAGAGCGTGCAAGGACCCTAATCCTATCATAGATGGGAGGAAAGCAAACGTCAATCTCGCCATTCTTGGAGCCAAACCCAGAGGGAACCTGGCGCCAGGTTAGTGACACGCTTGCCTTATCGATATTAAAGATAAATAGTAACAGCCGGCTACGGAAAATAGGTCGACATAGAGAAGGCAACTTGTACATGCCGTTTGAATAATAAGTTCATGTTTTAATGTAGGTAATACTTTACGCAAAATACTTTAACACTTCGTGTTACGACCCATTTTGGCACCATTAACCCACAAAGTTTGTGAACAGTCTTACAAAACAATCCCCAATTTGTAATAAGCATCGAACAAAATAATAATATCATAGATATTTATTATCAAGTATTACTGAGAACAATTGGTTAATATCCGTATGAACAACCAATATACCGACTTGATGAATTAAAAAAACAGGAAATTGCGGTCTAAACGGTTCAATATAAGATTATAATCATCATGAATGCTAAAATGTGACTGTTTGAAAATATTTGAAAGTTTGTCCTGTTCGACTGACTGAAGGTACTGGCCGTTGCTTCAAGGGATTGCCAATTTGTTATAAGATACCAAATCTTTCAGTCGGATACATAGATAGGTTTTTGGATTTTGGAGTATTTGGAAGCAAATTGTATCGAGTCAGGCTTCCCAGTAACCTTTGCGGAGGTAGTCAATACTACAATAAAATTCTCCGCGCCACTATCCCGAGATCGCTTCTGGTAATAATTTTACGCAGTTGCGTAGACAGTTGAGTGCAGTTGAGACTCAAAACTACACCAATTTTATATCACAATATCCACTAGGAATCAATTTGAAAATAATTTTAACAGCTGTTGAACTTCACTCGAAAAAAGCCCGCCAAAAACTCCTTGCCAAATAAAATACCACAATGTTGCCATTCTCATGTAAAATTGATTAAAGCACCCAATCTTGTGGCCGAAATGAAAGGATCTATAACCCGTTTATGAAGACACGTTAACGGACAAAGAATAAATCACGGAGCATATTATTATCTTGGGATGTTTTACTAAGGGTTGTTTAACCTCAGCAACGCCGGAGCAATGCTTATCAACGCTCAGCTGTTTGTAAAAGGAGCGTTTTTTGTTCGAACAAACGTACACATGATTCTTTTTTGTGCTTTTGCCTTCATTTTCGAAGGCAGCGTGTTGTCAACGGACAAAAAAATGGTGAGATCGCGTCGTGTGTGATACAATGTCTTCGTGGGGGTCAGTTATACATGTGTGCTGTGCCATATTAACATTTGTAATATTATGTTAATCGTATAACTGTATAAAATGTAAGAAAATTAAATATGGGTAGTTACTCGAGTAGCTACTACTACACCTAAGAGCTGGTATATCCCATGAGCCTGTGACGACCTGACCTTCGGCATTTTATAAAAGCTTCTCTCAGATAGGAATGATCCCCGAAAATGAATTATGGATCAGGATGGCTTTGGAAAATATTTGTAAAATCATGAAACCATACCTAGAAACCATCAGTTTGAATGTTAAAAGGAACTTATTTTCATCATCTTCATCAGCCTGCTGGCACACAGGCCTCCTCTCTGTCAGAGTGAACGTATAAGCCGTAATCCGTAATAATTCATATAGTTTAGGTTCCATGCTGTCAAAATACCACATGTGGAACTGAAAAGATTTACCGGCTATACCTAATCTATACTATATAATTAATATTATAAAGCTGAAGAGTTTGTTTGTTTGTACGCGCTAATCTCAGGAACTACTGGTTGCGATTGAAACATTATTTTTGTGTTGGATAGTCCATTTATCGAGGCAGGTTATAGGCTATATAACATCACGCTACGACCAATAGGAGCGGAGCATAAATGAAAAATGTTGCAAAAACGGGCAAAAATATTCCTTTTTGAGAGCTTCTGTAAACGGTTTATGTTATGCTACAATCATGTAGGTATGTAGGGTAGGTAGGGTAGATGGGTAGGTAGGTAGCAAGTTGACGAGAGCGAAGCCGCGAGGGACAGCTAGTAATTTATATATAGATAGCTTTATGAATTATTGCGTATTTTGAAGCAGTGAAACTCTCCTAATACTAGATAGGTTCCATGCAGTCAAAATACCACATGTAGAGCTGAAAAGAGTTACCGGCTATACCTAATCTATACTTCTATATCTATACTAATCTATACCAATATTATAAAGAGAATTTTTTTTTTGTTTGTTTGTTTGTACCGAATAGGCTCCGAAACTACAGGACCGATTTTAAAATTCTTTCACCTATGGAAAGCTACATTATCCCCGAGTAACATAGGCTATAATTTTGACGGGAGCGAAGCCGCGGGGGTCAGCTAGTATTATACAGAGGAAATATTTGTATTTTTGTATGTAACGAATAAACTTAAAAACTACTGGACCGATTTCAAAAATTCTTTCACCGTTGTGAAGCTACACTATCCCCGGGTGACATAGGCTACTTTTTATCCCTGTACTCTCACGGGGACGTTAACTACGCGGGTGAAACCGCAAGTCGTCCGCTAGTCAAAAATAAATTCAAGCTGACTAATTAGAATGTCATATCAGGGTGTCTTTTCCGCCATCATATTCTTCTGCTTCCATTTCAGTACCCAGCACTTACTCATTAATCCTGAAAGGTCTGTTTCAATTATGTAAAATTTTATATTTAATTACCACTAAGGCACAAGTGGGTCGTTGTATTTATATCGTTTGATTAGTTCACGATAGCAATTCGATAGCGAGTGCTCTGATATCAATTTATTTAATGTTATCTTTGAGTGTTGTGAGGTGGATGTTAATAAAGTGCCATTCAATGACAACATTAGCAGGAAGAGTTTACAAACAGAGAAGGACAAAGGCACTTTGAGAAGTTATTCTAAAGATCATATAGGTACTCCAGTCATCTGAAAAAGCGCGAATTTTCAAATCATACGACTTGACATGCAAATAAAACTATGTTTTACTACGAATTCCGAAATACAGTGGCTACCACTGTAGCAGTAGCAAGTATCTTCCTATTTGCTGAAATCCGATGGAAGTTATTAATGTTTGCTAAAGTCTATCACAATTACATCAAAGTTAGGTTACTTTAATCGTCAATAAAGTAATGAGCGACGATGCCATTAATTACAATTTATTGCGACTACCGCGGTGACGTGTCGAACACAATAGTGATTAGTACAGTCAACCTCACAGGACATACTAAAAAGTAAGTTCAAAATATTTTAAACTTTAAGCCGACCACATAAAGTTTTAATTTCACAAAAGTGTGGTTGAAATGTGTCTCGCTGACGGTTGTACCGTGGAATATGGGGAGCGATCAGCGTTCCGCCCCCGCCGGAAGTCCCTAAACGCTCGGAAACGGAAGTGCTCGGTATACCCCGCTCGCTAATTGATTGCGCCCCACGGACACGCACCGCAACCCTTGCAAGGTGACATACTGTAACCTTTGTCTAATCTCTGCATCTACATTCCTGGTACAAGGAAAAATAAAATGTCCTGTTAAATTATGAAATACCCACGTAATTACAATACTTTTACTGAACGTCATGTTTGAGTTTGATAGATCGATACGTAATTTATCATAGTTCGTAATTCAGTCGACAATTTAGACTAATGAGGGTACATCCATTCGTAGGTGAAACATAGGTAGCTAAGTACCCACTATATTGTAATCATAATAACCATACAAAAAGGATAGAGAATAAGTTCTGTTGTCACGCCAAGCATAATAAAAGGAATTATTACGATTGCTATTAATGGGTTACTGGTCTATAGTTCTGCATCATAGCATCGGATATGAAATATTATCTTCGATACGAACTGATAATGGTTACGTATATAACTTATTATTATTTGTATGCACATTATAATTGATTACAATAGCTTCATAAAATTGCATTTGTTGTAAAAACAAAATGGTTATCTTTTGATTTATTAACACCTAGTTATTTTAACATTCTTAAGATTTCATCGATAGGGCACGCGGTTTTAACTTGCTATTGTCTTTGTTAAAATGTTTAAAAAGTTGCAAAAGATTCACACATCACATCATCCGCATATTAATTGTTCCCACTGCTGGGACACAGGCCTCCTCTCTGTGAGAGGGAATGGGCCGTAATCCACCACGCGGGCCCAGTGCGGGTTGTTGGATGTCACATGTTTTCGAATTTTTGGTCCTAAGACATGCCGATTTCCTGACGATGTTTTCTTTCACCGTTTTGAGAATCATACACAAACACAAATTTTATATGAATGATACAGTTTCATTCATATAATCAAGGTACCTAATTACAATTTCTCTAATCAATTCGTTCGGGCCGAGTGCAGAGCACTTTGGCAGAGATTCAAACGATTCAGCACATAAACCAATTTACTACAACTGACCATCACATGGCCAGGAGGCGACTAACATGAATGACATAGCATAATGAAACTTCCGCGCGTACGCAATCAACAATACCTTGATAGCAACTCATGCCATATATAATTTTATGCAAAAGAACCATTACATTACAGTTAGCTACCAAGTGATTGCAGGGCAAATTGTCCCTGCAACTACAGAATAATCATGAAACTAAACGAATTCTAAATTGCCTTTACATTATTTCATTTGTGCTATCTATCTACTAAATCAAATTGATTTTCAGTGTAAGCTTGCAATTACTTTCATATCAATAGACCTGAAAATTTGAACAACTACCAAACAGCAATGCTGATTCATGTATCTGTACTGATGCATGTCCAGATTCAAAATATTATTTGTCCGTTACAAAAACTAATTCTTAGACAGCCGGAACAGCTGATCGTTGAGTCTTTGTCAGAATATGCCTGAGAAAATTAAAGAGCGAATGAAGGGGACCGCATCCTTGCTACATCAACGTTTACTGGAGGTCGCGGCATTGTTCGATGTGTCGGGTAGTGCACACATTGAAAACAGTTGCGCGGGCGCCGCGGGGAGGGGTGGAGGGGTGCCACACAATGGGTGCGAGCGCGCATGACGAGACACCTGGTTCGCTGTACCGGCTACGCCATATGCCACACTCCCTGTGATATGCGCAATATGAGTGCGTCCGACACGCGTGGAAATGCCAACCCTGCGTCATCAACACTAGAATTTTCAGTTTGTTGAATTTCATTCGCATGTTTATGGCTGTCTATGTTTCACGTTTGTGCTGTGCATTACATAAATTACCTATAAGTCGAATGGAACTATAATAAAAAATCTGAATGCTCCAATAAGTTGAAGTAAATGTTCATAGGGTGTTTTTTTGCGATAAGCGGTTATAAAACTGTCTAGTTTTACGAGATCAATGCAAGCTTAGAGATTTTCAGTATCTAGATATTTCTGTAAACATAGTTCAGTCTTTTTTTTGCTCGTAACATTTTAAAAATGCGCTCGTCAGGTTCTTTGAAATTCTGAATAAGATCTGTTTTTTTTTAGGTATTTACATGTATGGTGATAAAGGAAAATGGCTACCTTTTTGGCATTCTCTTAAATTTTCTATCTCGACAGAGATTAGAAGAAAATCATGTTTGTGTTAGGTTAGGTTTATTAGCGATAGGAAATACTATATGACTATCTTGTATCATTTCCATAGGCAGGTACTCAGTGTTGTCAACAACTTGTCCATTATTTCTACGTCAATTTTGAAAGCTTGTGCGCTCAAATATTTGATTCAAACAGTTTAGTTTTAGCTCACCACTGGAAACAGTGCGGGAAACGCAGTAAATCTGCCGCCGCAGAGCCTGTTTAGTCTACATTCTGTGTCTTGTAAAATTGGTTTATACAAAACGCCTGAGGCATACAGTGTTTGTTTACGAAGCCCTTCAAACGTACACCTTTATACTGATACGTTGAAATAATATTCACAGAGTCTGTTCACCGTACGCATATTTGCACTCGTTGCGAATTCTGATCCCCTAAGTCTAGATTCGGTTCATGGGCTTTGAAAAGGAATGACCGTTAGCTAGGCCGGTTTTAGGGAGACCGTTTTGTCCTCAAATAATGCGAGTGCAAGCAACGCTTTGCCCGTTACCGTTACAGAGGGGCTGCGATTTACCGAAAATGATATTATTATGCATGTGTACTGCATTCAGCTTGGCAGCTATAATGCAAACTGTGTAAAAAACGACAAACCTTTTTTACGTATTCACAGATTGAAAAGAACTTACTTTAAATGACAGTATAGATGCATTATATCTCCTGCAAGGAACTGTATTACAAATTTGTTAGTTCGTTTTTGATATTCATGAGGGTTTTAGGTATTCATCTTTTCTTAGAATAAAACTAGATTTGTTCCTCCAAGTAGGCAAGTCTGGTTTGGATTAGGCCGGAATAATATTTTTTTATGGAAATCCATTCACGGGGTTTGATGGAGGCGTAACGGCTTGTCTGTCTTCGGCGTGCGCGCATCGTGGCCCGCGCCAAAATAAATAAGCCAGCTGAAAGCGTAGGTATGTAGAAGTAAAAGGAAATCGATATAATATGTGGTTTGTTCCATAGATCTAAATTCTTTTTCAAAATGTATCGTTCAATTCATTTTAATAAAGGAGTTGAAGACATTAGCTCGTAGCTCATTTTCATGCGAGTCAGTTTATATGACGGTCTGTTTGTATTTGATTAGGTGTTTTTTTTGCAAAATATTATAAATGGAAACTAAATTGTTCTGTTACATTGTAACGCGGCGGTAGGTATGTTGTATACGTGCATAATGTACATGTTAACGGCTGTGGTAAGAAATTTGTGTAGCCCAGTTTCTAAATACACCGTAGTGGTTGCAGCCAATGGGCGATTTCAGCGGGCCTGGCGTCAATTATGAAAACATTGTTAAAGTTTTATTATATGGGCGTGTTGATGAAGGCCGAACGGGCCACTTGTACAAACACACGAGGCGACACTATGAATTATTGAGTGGAACGAGCAGCGCACTAATCGATTCACACCTGTCTATGAAAGGTTCCCAATTGAAAATATTCGACCAACGTCTTGGAACATTCGACCTCATTATGATCATTATAGTCCATTACTTAATTCCGTTAGGTTAGTAGAGGCAATATAATTAATTCTTCTAATGTAGGATCCTATCTACTTTCTGGCTTTTCAGCAGTGTAACATTGAAAGTAAGGGAAAGTAGCTAGTGAATAATAGAGACCCCCTAAAGATCAACACTGTAAATGAATTTCAGTGAGATTTCAAAAGAAATATGAAAGTATGCTAGCGACGCACGTCTCAAGTAACAGTTGCTACATAGGTACTACTTGAGTTAAGCAGTAAGCATATAAGTCATCAATTCATCATTGATTAATGAATAGCTTGGCCCTTTGCGGTGTTGGGAAGGGGTTGTCCCTGTGTTTGGCATTGCAGGCGGATCGCGTGCGCCGGCCGCCCTTCGCTTGTGCATTACTTATGCATGTGCCCAAGCCCCCGCAGTGGCCAGCACAGCACACCCCAGCGACTATTTTTATTTAGTCTTTGGGATTTAGGCGATGAATGCACTGATGGGTACGCACGCGCCGCTCACTTACAATCGATATGGCACAGCGACTCCGTCCATTTAATTAACTGATTTTTGTACGCCTAGCCTCTCTGGTAATTTTAGAAAGACGTAAGAGTGATGAGATTGTTTACTTTTCAGCGAGTTGTACGAGTTAACTAATGGCGTTTTAGACGATAGGCGAGCGTCGTCGTATATTGTTAAACGTTTGAATACAATGCAATTTTATTCGTTTCTGCTTTTAGAAGTTAGTACTTACCTAAATATTTTTGGCAAAATGTTATGGGAGCTACCCTCTCTCTATTTATGCTTTTTTTTTATTAAAACTCGTTATTCAAAGATTAAAAATATATCAAACTAGCTGTTCCCCGCGGCTTCGCTCCCGCGGACCACCCAACAAGAACCGTTTTCGGGATTAAAACATAGCCTATGTCACTCAGGAATAATGTAGCTTTCTAGTGGTTAAAGAAATTTTTAAATCTGTCCAATGTTTCGGAGCCTATTCGGTACAAACAAAAAAATCATTCCTCTTTATAATATTGGTAAAGATAAGTAGGTATTCTTATACTTGTATATTGTCCTAAAAGTTGTTAGTTTGTTATTGGGGTGTTTTTTTTGTCTAATAACATATCGGAGATATTCAATCCTGTGGCTTTCATGTCCCGAGGTATTGCTACAGCAATGATATTTATAGGTAAGTACCTACATCTATTCTAGTTTTAGTAACATATCTTCAAAAAGCATAACCACAAATCGATACCAGGCGAGCATCGTTTATAATTGTATGAAGCGAAGCCATAATGGTCAGCCAGTGGCAATGGCGGTCGCGTGGATTGTGATACGATCTCGCTTCACACCAATAGTTACTATCTTTATTTTATTGCAACGAAACCTTGTTATTACTGCCACAATTTCACTTTGATTTGATTTTGAACATTTAAATGAAGAATGGCACTCTTTTTTGTTTAGGTAGGTAGGAATTCACTTTTTACTACTTACACAGCTTAATAAAATTATCTATTTGAGGGTAGAAAGAGATGCAGGTTAATAAATATTGAGATTGCGCCTGCGCTTCCATGAGACGTTTCTGGCATGTAATTTTACTTTGTTACAGGATGGATCTGGAAAACCAAATCCCAATTAAATGAGTGTCTTATGGAAAATGATGTAAGCGTAAAGCTCAGCGCAGAGGTCGCTGGCGGTGCAATGGCTGCTGTCAAATCGTTTTCGCTTTGTTTACATAAGGTTTTTTTGCTATTTGTGTTAAAACCTGTCTACCATCGTTATTGTTAATATATATTGTCGATGGAAGCTTAAGAAATCGAAAGACGAACTAAAAAAACGAGGAGCAAGGATAACTGGAAAGAAAACCGATCTTAATGAGAGGCAGACTTTTATATACCTCCCTAATAAAATATTATTCATCGGTGATTTGATCTAGATTTGGATATTTTTTAATTTGTAATGTGCAATTCTTACTTGACTCATGGTAAGAAAATTTACAAAAAATGTGAGAACATGACTTGGATGTGTTGACAATCAAAGCCCTCAAGCTTTTGAAAGCCAAGCATATGACCTCCCTCCTGTAAAAAAATATATACTAATACGTTAATAGATCCACTATATCGCCAAAGATTACTAAGCAACCTAATCAGAGTTACTTTGACAGAGTACGTAACATAACCTTTAAAATATGTAGTCTTTCCTGAGTTTTTTTTTTGGGTTTTTTCTTTGGGAAATTTAATGAACACCGGGGTTGTTTCACCCTGGTACAGTAGACAGAGCCATAATTCGAGAAAAAAGATTAAAAAATGTATGGAATTGACAGCTTTCAAATAGCCATAGCGACGATTCGCCACCTATCGTGAAAATATGGCAGTTTATATCCACATTAGGACCTAAAAATACTACTTACGTGTAGATAATATTTTGACGGTTTTATTCTAGGTAACGCATAATCATGGTTATTTTTGAGATATTTGGAAATTCACAGTGAATTACAAGTAAACCAGATTTAGTGCGAGCACAGATAAATTAATTTGCGACGTCGTCGCCACACTAATAACCTCGAAGTTGTTGAACGCGATCCAAGTAAATAACTGCGTCTTCCGTATCATGCGGATGTGTGGCATGTGTCCCAAAAATCTTAGTTGATTACATTGCCCTATAAACTCTGTAATTTTTATGTATCTCTGTCTATTAATCTTTCTAATCGGTATGTATCCTTTTCTCGTTAACCCGAAGACCGATGATTGATTAAAAAACTATGACTAATGCCAACATTACAAGTTATATTTGCGCGCTGAAGGAAACTGAACGGTAGAGTTATGAGCGTAGGTAGCTGGCACAAAACAGCTTACACTCCTAGCATCGTGCAGTGACCCCAGTTCACACAGGAACACTTCAGTGTAGTAGTTCCGTTCCCTTTGTCACCATCTGAAACACGATCCCCGTCCACGACTTCCGCACGAAGCCCTTCGATCCTCCGTCCGATAATCCTCCTACATAGTACATTACATTTCTAGTTACACTTTAAACCATTTAGACCTCGTTTAACATCATTGTAGTAGTTTCTCTACAATTTTCGCCCTGATCTGATGATCCTCAAAAGATGGACGTGGAGCTTTCTTCGTGTCTTAATTATTATTTATGTACAACAGCTGGCGTGCAGAGGTTGGTCGGGCGAGGCTGAGTCCGTCCGGCGAACGACGCGGTTATTTATAAAACAGAGTTGCGTCTCGTTTTGTCTTCGGCGCGCTCTTTATTTTGTCTAAATATACGCAGTTTTGGGAACGTCGTCGCGGCCAACTCTGCCGCGACACCAGTTTTGGCATCGAGCCAGAACCTCATCTTTCCTCGCCAGCTTATCTTTTGTCGGGACCTACAAAGCATACATAGAAAGCAATTCCATGTCTGAGATATCTTTCAACTGCTCTTATTAAGTGACTGAACCCGAAAACACTAAGTAATCTGCCGTAACTTAAACAGGTCACAGCTGCTAGCAAGTCATCGAGTGAGAGGAAGACACGTCGGCCATAAAAATCGCCGTTGGCTCATACGCGCACGTGTTTTGTCCAAAAATAAGTGTCCCAGGAACTGAGGTCGCGACGGGGAGGGATGTAATTAATCGCTCCCGGCATACGTCTACAGGACCGCGAAATAGGCAGGATTGATGGTGAATAGTATCGCAGACGACACCGGTCAGATCAAAGGCTCGCCAAACACAAAACCGTGACGGCCGTGAGTCCAACACGGCCAGTTTGGTCATACGAAACTGGGCCACGACACATCTAGTTCTATTCTCGTATCGATAAACTAACACGACATATTTATTTTACAATGTATTCATGAAACCGTGTTCATAATAATGAGAGGTTTAAGTTTAATTTATGGGAAATATTTGGCTGCTCCAACACATTTCGAATACCTAAATCTAGAACTCAAACGTAATAATTACACTCTGAGATGCTTCAATAGTTTGAAATTAGACATGTTTATGTGATATTAGTACTTAAGCATAGACATATTCTGGAAATATACAACGTACATAAGTTAATGGCATTGAAAATACTTGAGTAAATATATAGAGTCGAATGCCCACATATAATAATACCCTCTTTCTATCCCGCTCAGTCCGCTCGCGTCTAAAATCGTATTTCCGTAGAATCCTTACAAGCGACGTTAAGCACTTACTGTCGGCTTTGCAGTTCGACGACCTGAGCTCCAGAAGACGTCCTGAAAACAAAAAAAAACTCGCACAGGAATTCAGACAAAGCTTTATTGGTACCACCTACACAAATGACCGGGATATTTTTCATGAGGACCCATGACTAATTATACCTACCTCCGAAACTTTGATGACTGATTAATTTTAGTTTTAGCTTCAGACCGTGTTTGAACTGCGTCATATTTTGTTCTACATTGTCGTGAATAAATTCAACTGTTTGCCTTTTGTATCGTATTTGACAATCGATTACGACTAAAATCTATCTGGGTCACATATAAGCAACAAAAGACCATCGCGTTACATTCAGGCCAACTAACAATGGACATAAAAGGAAAGAGAAAAAATTTAATGAATCAAGATAAGCTTTGTGGTGGACAGTGGTTCGACCTCGGCCGTCAAATGGCACCGCATCGATCGAACAAATGCGGTGGCACATCACGCGCATTGAACGGCACGCGATTAGACCCAGACTTCAGATCCGATCACCAATAGTTTTATGGTTTTGTGTCCAGCTAGCCAGATTCCGTATTTCCTATTAAACAGCTACGTTCTGATGACAGCAATGGGTAACCTATACAAGAATGAAATGTAAAAAAAAAACATAATAACCGTAAGTTGACAAAGCCATCGCAATATCTATCAGTATCATCAATTGAAAGTAGCAAGGTCACACTACAACTACTCCCATAGCAAACGAACCGCAACACCATCCGGAGAAGCTGCGGATGTGATCCACTGTAATCACCGGTGAAATTTCGCCACACAATAGCAAACTTATTTACAGGCCGGTAGAGGTTACGCTCTTCTGAATATTAACCATTAATCACAGATTATGATTCAAACACACAATTACTGTGATTGCTCATTTCCTAAATATGACATATCATTTGGGTTTTGAAATGGCTAGCCCAGCAATAACCGATCCGTTAAAAAACAAAGCTAATAGGTATGACCCGGGAAGTTTAGTCTACTTGGCTACCTCTAGCCTAGGTGGAAGATGTCTCTGAAATCGTTTTGGTAACGTACATCGGCCTGTGCCAAAGTTCGAAAGCCATTTATAGCGAGTGTTTGTCGTCTTCTTGTCAAAAGGTATGTCCATGGATGCCGGTGCCCGGGCGGGCGGCGAGCGACTAAAATAGATGCCGCCTCGCGCGACTTAACAATGCAATAAAAAGAAATTAACAGTGACGTTCCCTGCGCTAAGTTGACTCTCGTGTCATTTGGATGTGGTCCAATCTCTTCGAGATATATTTTAGTTTGACTCCGCTCTAGCCACTTCCGCTAAGTGAGACTGAAAATAACGTCTTTACGAACATTAATGATGATGATGAAAGAGTAACGATGTCGTCTATGAGAAGGTTTATTTTTTTATGAATTTCCTACTCTCCCATTTTGTTGAAACTTTGATTAGGTAGGTTTATGACACCAGTGTAGTATGATGAAATTGTAACCAAGTTGTATTCTTTTCAGGTTTCGGTTTGGCTGCCGCAGCTGCAGCGGGTGTTCGCGCCGGTTATCAAACGGTGCTGCCTTCGCCGTATGGGTAAGTACTCCTCACCTGGTCACTTCTGTACCATATCTGTATCATGTATCAATGTTCAGTGGTTCAACACTTCGATATTTGCCAGCACTAGCGGCGCCGCATGCCGCTCTGAATACATCTCACGAGACAAAAATCAGACGTAGATTATTCTTCATTATAAGCTACCGGAAAAGCTCGAAATCTTTTCTTGGATCAGAGATCTATTTCACTATTTCAATCACGTACGTGCATTCGTAATGTCTACGAATAAAAAGTGTCTAACTTTCCTTTGATAAATGTCGTTATGAAAACTCATCTAGTGTTTTCTCAACTTTTCCATTACAAAAACACGTACTTTTCTCACGATGTAGGTTTGTTATTGAATCATATAATTTTGATCATTGTGAGGAGGCAGTTTTCAAATATTTTGATTGTATACTGCTCCTAAGTCAGAACTGTAGGCTCTGAGCAGTTAAGGTCCAGGTTCATATCGCTTGGCGGTATAAATATAGTTAGCTGACTTTTGTCTCGGTAGATGAGGCGAGCGGCGTCTCCTGAAGGCTAGCGGCGCGGCGGCCGGCGGACCACACCTAGACTAAATTATCAAACATTTTCACATAGGTATCTATGGCAAGCGTGAGCGTGAGAGTGGATTTTTTTTCGTTTTGGGTGTGAATTAGTCGATTGGGTTTTTTAATGTTTACGTTTTATAAAGCTATACTGGAGCATGGGCGGCGCCGGCGGCGACGTCGTCAACGCAGGCGCCGCCCACCGCCGTCACACTTTACGCATCGTTCTCGACACTCAATGTTTTCTTTACTTTTATGTTTTATGCCGTGTTCGTGTAAGATTTTGTTGATTTGAATTGAGTTTTGTTGGTGGTGGATTTCGTTTAATCACTTACTAAGTTGTTGTCGTAGTGCGGCGGCGGAGGTGTCGAGGGCGCGCTGTGTGTGCGTAGGTGTGAGCGCGCTCTCGACGTGGCCGCCGCCGCCGCCGTCGCCGCCGGCCCCGGCCGCCGTGCTGTCTAACCTGCATAGATACAACGCGGCCTATCCGTACCCGAGCCGACTGCTGGCCCTGCAGCCCTGTCCCGGTTAATTACATTTTGACGTGAGCGATCGATGCTCAGCCAGGGCCACCACGCCAACACAACTGTCCATATATTATTCAGTGACACTGTTGTTTTAATGGAACATAATCAAGTGAAAGCTTTAATCGAATTAACGCTTTTATTTTCGTTTACAATCGAATTGGGTTTTACTGCGACGTTTGGGAGATCGGTCTACGTTGTTTGATATGCTTTTCTTTACTCCAAATGTCCAAAATTTTCAAAAACACAAGGTTCTCCTATGATCGGTTTGGTGACCACAGACTAATGGTATTAAAATTGTGGCTAAGTATATACGCACTAGAATTGGCCTGAAATATTATATTGTATATACGTCTTCATGTAAGCGTGTAGGTAAATATTCATTGTTATAGGCAAATTGTTTTAGAAATAGTTTAATCGAATTATCTACATAATATTACAATTAGGAAGCTTAGTTCACCTAATTCAACTTGCGATAATTTCTTGCATGTAATTTATGTAATTATTATATACTTTCTCCGAGAAACGTTGAAAGTGGCAACTTAAGATCCTTTACATCCTCTATTAGCTATCAGACTAGTATGTGGTTGTGTTTTGTATTTTAGTAGATGTGTCAGCTCGGCTTGTGTGAGTATATATGCCAGTTTTAATAATGCTGTTTGTTTTCACCTACTACTACTATATATTTTCTCTCTTCATAGTAGATGAGTATATTAACTCGGGTATCGAAAATTAATCGTTGTGACGTAGCCATACGATCGTATAGTGACGAACTGACGACTGTTGATGAGATTTTAGGACTGTGGTAGTTTTTAATAGATATGAGATTGTGATTTACACAGCTAGGTACGCGTGTACTCTTAATTCATCTACTAATATGAAGTAGGTATTTAGGAGTACAGCAGTAGACCACAGGTGGGCGTATGTGGCGGGCGGGGCGTGGATGCGGGCGTGGACCACGCATGCGTATTGCCTCCGTTCTCTGTACCATGCTAATTCAGTCGAAATAGAACAAACAACAGTCAGCCCGTCTCTATCGCATCTTATAGTGGTAGAAAAAGACGGATAATTGCATCAGAAGTGGTGCGATGCTTAATAGTATGGATGAAGAGAGCTCTCTAAAAACGCTGACGCGGCTTGAAGCAAATTCAAGATGCTCTTGAAAAAACTTGGCCGCCTTCATAAGCAAATTAAGCAGAATTGGCATTTTTATTCATGAGGTTTTTTGTTACATCATTAAAATACTTAGTCCTTATGATTCAAAGACCAGTTTTAAATAGGCCCTTGGAAAATCATGTTCTCATGGTTAGCCCGTGCGTTTGGCAAGCACAATATTGTTTTTAATTCGGTCGAAACGCGAATTCGATACTCATTTAAAAAAAAAGGTCGCTCTTTCCGAAATAAAATTAGATAATGGGCTGCCATCTAAATCTTAATTTTTCCGACTGCTCACGACGATGTAACGATAACTAGGCAAATACCGAGTGGTCCGGATATTTCGGTCGAGGCGGAGTGCCGCCCGTTGTATATTTTTATTACATTTTCTTAAACTTTCCTGGCACTGACGCACGGCGGCGGTTCCGCAATGGCGACATAGGCAGACAGTCGCATACTTACATAACTATAACAGTTTATCGATGTCTACTAACCTAACAAGATTAGATGCTCGTGCCTGTCGAGGCTGCTGGGGCTAGGTAGTGTGTCCGTTTTAAAGAGTATTAATTTTACGATGTCTCCTCACAAGATTATTGTAAGCTCAGTGAGAGGACATCGCGGGTGACAGTAGGCGTCAAATGTGCAGTTACTTTGTGGAGTATCTGAAGGTTTGACGTCTTTGATGCCAGAAGGATTTTTGTATTATAACTTTGATGTAAATTGGCAGGTTGTCGCCCGGATACATGTACAGTACACCGCAGTACATGAATGCGATGAGCGGTGTTGGCGGTAGCGTGGGCTCTGGCGCGGGCGGGCTGGTGCAGCTGCCACAGTTGCAACACGCCGCGGCAGTAGCTGCTGCCAACCACCTGTACGAGTACCAGGCAGCCGCAGCTCAGGGCGCAGCCGCGTACCAGCAGCAGTATGCCGCAGCCGGCTTTGACCCGTATGCTACAGCTGCCGGTTTGTACTACACTCTCAACTAAAGACAAATATTCAGGTGTTTAGATTATATTGATTATGTATTGTTGACTTTTAATTCATTTTCTTGCTTGCAACTTAAAAATCTTTACAATACACTATATAAAAATAATATTTCATGTGTCTGCAGCAGCGGCGGCAGCAGCTAGCGGTGCCGGCTATGTGTCTCCCTACTACACGCTCCAGGGCGGCGGCATGCAGGCTCCTCTATTGCCTCCACTACAATACCCTCCGCAGCTCCAAGAGGCACGGATGCAGTAGGATTGACGTAACTGTTACCGAAAACATTACTGATAACACGCGTGATGTTAGTATGAATTCAGATCTGAGTTTCAAAGAAAAATATACATAATTGTAACTTGTTAGTAATAATATCAGCATTCTCCAGTAATGAATTCGAAAACTACCAACTCGGTTATAGGTCTGAATGTGGTATGAAATAAATAATGACACAGCTGTTACTGCAAAATGTTCGATGTCTTTTGTCGAACGGTAGATAAACACTAAACAAAGCAAACCCATGTCATTAGAAAATTTTAATGATGTACACTCTGGTGGAAGCAAGGCCAAATATAGGTATAGACTTAACGTCTAGAATCTAGTTGAATCCATAAACCAAAAATGTTAAAGAATGACCAAAGGCTATGAGCTTTTTATTTAGAATTAAGACCTCGGTACTTAGCCAGTTTAATGGTGATGAAACTATGTAGGTAATAATTACGTACTTATTCATTTGTATAAACTATATAAAGCACCAATACCATTATATCATTAAGGTACAAACATAAAGATATAGCTATGTTGAAATATTCTTGCCTCATTCATTCAACTTCCTAACATCACATATTTTTATACGTATAGACGATAGTAAGATATATTTTCATATTAGATACCTCCGTATTCAAATATCTATATAATATTTAGAAATGAAACTAACATTTAAAAGCCTACGGCTGTTAAATGACAATAAATACAATATTAATAAAAATCTTTATTTTGATGGTAACATTATGAAAAGGGACAAAGTTTGGCAAATAGATTGTATGCATGGCTTAATTTTTTTTTAGAATTTGACATCGTGCGGCATAAAAATTATAGTTTCACGGGTCGCACGATATTTGTTATTCATAGGAATTGAATCAACTACTGCTGAATTGATCAACAAGTTGTTTTTTAAAACGATTTACGTTTCTTGGTATAACTCATCGAAAGAAGTGTAAAATCCTCATTATATTTATGGCATCTATCGATCAACGATTGCGAAAACGCATTAAACTGTCTGACAGCTGATTTTAGATGATCAGTAGGATCACCAGTAAAAGGAAACCTTCTGATTACATCATCACATACTATTGTCCTATCCATAATTTCCATTTTACGTAGCTTTTTATTTTAATAAGGTCTTTTAGAAATATTAATCCAGGGATTGATCTATCGGACGCCAAAGAGCGAAATGAATGCATCAGTCACGTTTTTTCTGATCGGATTTGAGGATTTCAAACTTTTTCTTTTTTTCAAGAATTTGTCCAGGTCTAAACAACATAAACCTAGGTAAATCTTCTACAAATATGTATGAATAGAAAATAAAATCATGATCGAAAACAACACGACTTGAGCATTTTATGTATGGTTTGGAATTCCAGTTCTAAGTATGCAAGATATGGAGACTATAACACCAGCGCTTCATTCAAAATGAAGCTGTCTTTAGTTGATTTGGTTTGGCTTTGTTAAAGACGCCATAGATAATTACTTAGGTTTCCTAGTTCTGTATTATCATGTCCATATTGCTCAATAAGTCCGAAAATGGACTTGGTTTAGCGTAAGATAGAGGGAGAGCAATAAAAAGTTAAGTAATTAATGTAATTTTAAGTAATGTACTTATTACTGTCTCAGTGAAAAACATCAATATTTTTTGTACACTACCTATTATGCCCTTGTAATATTAACATATTATTACTTATAATTTGTTCTCCACAGCGGTTAAGGGTACTTAGTAGTATTAAAATAGTTAGAATAATTCAATTACTAGTCCATGTAATTTTAATGTATTGAATTATAGGCGGTCGCCGGCCATTCTATCAAAGAAACCATTATAGATTCATAAAAGTGGATTATAATAAATGAATTACATCGTCAGAAGCCTTATAAATATACGTGCCATCTCTTGAACGCATTTTCAGCATTTCAGTGACTATGTAAAGGCTTAATACTAACTATAGGCTGTCTCAGAATGTTTTTCGTTTTTGATAATTAAAAAAAAGACACTAGAATTAGTTCAAACTCTTTTAAATTAAAGAGCAGTTTTTCTATTGTGTTTGTACAAAACAAAATTTAGTTAATTCGCACCCTCCAATTCCCACTCATTTAGCTTGGATCTAAATTTTTCTTTACTTATTTCGTCTGTGAGTCATTGCTTGATTTTAAACATTCAGGTTGGGTGGCACTAGTTTGTAAACTTTACTTTTTAAGTAGTCCCTTAAGGAAACATCAGCAAGCGTTTGATCTGGGCTTTTTGGGCTGCCATATCACGTCAAGGAATTGTCGGTCCCTAACTTAATTGCGTGTGATTGAAGATTTTAATTACAGGATAATTGAGTGTCAGGAAGTGGAGGGTGCACATTTACTAAACATCGATATTAATAAACAAAATTGAAAAACTGCTCTTTAATTTAACAAAAAATAAACCGAGTTTGAACTAATTCTAGTGTCTTTTTTTAATTATCAAAAACGAATAACATTCTGAGACACTCTTTATTTATTTCGTTCAGCAGCCATTTAAGTATTTGTATGGGAATGAAGTTTATCTCAAATGATGATCGAGCGAGCTCTTGGACGGCGACATAGTACAAGTTAGGGGCATAAGCCCAAGTAGATAGGTATCACTGATACTTAGTATATAAGCTTAATTCTAATTGTAATATTCTGTTATTCGTAATTTATTTTGTTGATATTTGTAAATCTACATGTTGATAACTATTTATTATGTGGAAGATAAATAAAAATTGTTGAATATTTACCGACCGAATCGAATCTCTTACCGCCCGGAGTTTCCGCAGTTTAATTAAAAACAAGATTCGGTCTAATATATTGAATTATATACATTCATTATAGTACTTTTAAATGTAAGTAGAATAATAATTATAAATAGATTCATAACAAAAGGATTATAGTTAGCCATAGACGTGGCCATCTTGCCTTATATATAGATGAAAATATTGAACCTAGTTATATATAACTCTATAATTATATATACACATATCATCAAATGTATAAAAATTTCAGAGCGGCATGACGCACTGAATTGTCCATAATAGTGCATTTCATTCATAGTAATTTTAAGCACAATTACTATTATATATTATGTATTACTATATGAATTCATAATAAATACTTAATAACTGTTATAATTACTTTAAAATTATAATATCGTACTTAATTTAGGTTAATATAAAATGGAAAATAAATTTTTAAGGTACATTTTACGTGTTTTAATCCTCTCTGAAAGCAGTGAACCCAATCTTTGTGGCACATCGAAATCTATTTATAAAAAAGTAAATATGTAGGTAGTTTAACTGTGAAAAAAATGTGTGTCGTCAAGCATTTGGCGCGTTTCCAACATTGCCTGTCCGTTTTGACAAAGTTGATGCACCAAAATAACTTATTTATAAAATGGTGCTTCTAGACAAAATTGTTGTTGAATTCTTTATCTGAATTATTTTCTTCTTGTGTAGGATTAGATTACCCTGAGCGATTTAAAACCTTCCTACGGTCCGGCGGTAGTATTCATTTTCCGATACAATAAGTACCTACCTACCTACCAATAAGGCCTATTGGACGATTCGCACGAATTTAACAAGCCCGAAATGTGCGAATCGACACTTTTCAATAATATTATTTTTTCTGTGGCGATTCGCACGAAGTTAATTTATTGGTGTGCGAATCGACCACTCCAAAATTATGTTGTCGTGTGTCTTTCCAGCAACTAAATCAAGCATTATCTGTAAATAAGAAGGTATCAAATATTTATGTTATGGACCAAGTAATTAATACGGCATTAATAGGCAATTTGAAAAATGCTCAATATGAGTAGGCAATATGATAAAAACAAATAATTAAATTGACCGGGCTTTCTGAATAATGCGCATCACTTAATGGGCTGGGTAATAAATATTTTTATTACCCAGCCCATTAAGTATGTGTTTTTTTAATTATTTTAATGTTAACATTGGTTTTAATATAGAAGAAGTATGATTTTTGATTGCTCGCTCACTTCTGCTCCCGTCATCGACTTCGAACCTAACCCATCCGTGTCGGTGTGCCCTTAGCTCCCGAGGTCGCTTCGCTCGCTCTTGGACCATAATTATCGAATTGCCCAAATGTTACTTAGTAATATTTATAATGACCAGACAATGTGATAAATATAGATGTTTAAATCAGTATTCACTACATTGCCCGATTTGACTTGACTAGATTTATAATGCCCGGGCATTATACATATTGCCCTGATTAATCACTTGGTCTATGACATATACATAGTCCTAACGCAATATTATTATTTGGTCTGCAGAATTATAAAATCAGTTAGTATAAAAACAGTATGTGTACTTTGTGAGAATTAAGAGCACCTCGACACGGATAGGCTAGGTTCGACGGGGATGACGGGAGACGGAGTGAGTGAATAAAGCTAGCCAACTAAGCTCCTGTCATCTCCTTTATGTTAGGTTTTTTTACACCCTGCAAAATGCAGAAAAATAGAAGCCCCGGGACAACTTTTTATCTACCGTAATTTATACAGGTTAGTCGCTGCAGAAAAAATCTGTCCAAATGGAGACTCATAGACCCGTCTCAAACACAGTGCCAGTGTGGGGTTCCCGTCGCAGGATGCCCCACCTCCTTGTCTGCCCTTCGTGCCCAGCCACCTGTACCTTTCAGGACCTGAATGTGGCAAATGACAGATCGGTCCAGGTGGCTACATTCTGGTCAGACAAAATTTGAGAATAGTCGAGTCAAAATTTGAGTTCATCGACACGAAAAGGTCTTTTAAATTAGATATATTAAATATAACAAAAAAAAAAAAAAAAAAAAAAAAAAAAATACAAATAATAATAATATTATATATGTCGCCGCGTAGGCGTGAATTTGCTAATTTATTATCCTAATTAATCATTTTAAGGGTCGATGTCTATTTAAGTTGGGTTTTGAGTTCAGCGCCATCTATTGGCTCACTGTGGAATCAGGTATTAATCTGTTCGAATGATCATTGTTATGCTAATTTTAATGTTTAATTAATACGAGATGTTTAAATAAAACAGGAACACTTATTGTAGGACTTTTGGCTTTGTTCTCATTTTAACTATTCCACATTTGACGAAGTAAATGTGTTTGATTATGTTATTCTTATTAAGTTGTCAAACAATGGCGGATGTTATAATTTCTATGACCAATAACCAGATTTAATAATTTAATACGAGAACTAAACAAATTTGAGTAAATGATTAAATACTAAGAAGTCATAAGACTATTTTACACAGCTATGTAATAATGAGATACTTTCTAATTAGTAAGATTGTTAGATCACCGGAAACTTGAATAGTTTTGTTATTAGATGACTATTTCAATAATAAACTACAAACCACTTTGTATTTGTGAGTATTGAGGTTGTTTAATGTTAAAATAATTAACTGATCAGCATTTTAGTATTGTTTGCTAACTTTACTCAACTATCCAAGTAATTAGTGTCTAAACAAAAACATTAAGGAAGTCCCGCCCACTTAGAACGCGCATCGCATGGCGCGTACGGTGCATGGTGTGTGTAAAAAATAATAACTGTAAAACTGTTTAATAAATCTGCTAATTGAATAGATGTTTGAAAACCTAATAAACATGTAACGTTAATTGTCATAAAGTGATTGTGTAATCTATAAAAACATTTAAAAAGAGTATCCTGGAGTTTCTGGCTAGGTCTTCTCCAGCGACCGACGAAAGCTTTGTGACCTAGCAAGCCACACGATGTGGTTTTAGCTTCAAGTTCATTTGAAAACTCAAAGTGCCTGTAACTAAATCAAATAAACACTCTTGAGTTTCAATCCAGTGTTGTGTGTTATTGAAGTAACCCGCTCCAGTCAAGAATAAAGGAATTGCCTCTAGACATTGGGGTTAATGATGGCGGTCCTATGATTCGTAGGTACTTCGACGTGACATATATTTAATATATTAAATATATTATATATTTAATTTCCTATGACATCAGCTTTATGGCGCCCAATATTGCAGTATTGACTTTGATTCCTGGCTTAATACATTTTGGAGCTGACCAATAATAACTTTTACGGGCTATCCGTTTAAATGATAGTCAAAAAGTATAAAGGAATAGCAAAAAAGGACTTTTTTTCCAGACTGAAGCAACAACAAAAACTGAAGCCGAGAAAACTGAAGAAATAGAAAAATTAGATAAGCAAAACCAAAAGCATCGTCGAGCATCGCGATTTCAAAAAGATTGAAAGGGAAACGAAAATGTTTACAGAATATCGAATAGTCATGCCATGTCCAGCAGAAGTCCACGCATAGCAAACGAAGTGATAAAAGCGCTCTTTTTGAAAATATTGGTAACTAGCTTTTCCATGCAGCTTCGCTGTCGTAGCCCTCCTCACGACACCCGTTTTCAGGATAAAAAATAGCCTATGTCACTCAGGAATAATGTAGCTTCTAGTGAAAGAATTTTCAAAATCGGTTAAGTAGTTTTTGAGTTAATCCATTACAAACAAACTTACAAACAATCAGATATTTCCTCTTTATAATGTTATATTGTTATTACCTATATTACTAAATATTATATTATAATATATACAATGTGTCCGAACATGTAGTAATAAAACTTGAAGGCCGTAAAATACAGTTCATTTTATCGACAGAAACACCTCACATAAGGGGTGAAATCACCACACCCTCAATTATTGAGCAATATTAGAACCTAACTTTCTTATTACGATATCCACATAGTCTAACAACCTAACCTTGGACCTAGGTCTCACAGAGGCGTACATCTAAAGTTATTTTTACGGCCATAGCATAGTAAATAAAAAAAAAAACAAATAACACTGAAAAGATAAGATATTTTTTGCATTTCTTAAAATTATGAATTTTTTTTATAGATTATCACATGTCTTTTATGGGTTTTTTTTTTAATCTTTGAGTTAGTCTGCACACTGAAAAAAGAATCACAGCTCTAAGCCAATTAGTTTTTGTTTGCCTTATAGTGATTGCATAATTTTAGTCAACAAAAAAAAATGGCGATTAAACCCCATAAGTGGGATGTTTTAAGGATAAAATTAAGTGTATTTTATGGCCTTGAAGTTTTATTACTACAACTCCGGACACATTGTATATTATGTAGTGTATAGTGTAATTTATCACTACGTATTAAATGGATTGGCGATTTGCGTTTATTTTTTCTATAATCAACTAATATTACAAATTGGTAAATATAGTTATTTTAGGAGGTAGGTATATAAGTAATCTCTGTATTATTCTGGATGCTCTGAAATAATTACAAAAAAACATTTACGTAGGTAACCGTAGGTAGGTAATGAAATCTACACTAGAGTATGCTAGTATTATAATATCTGTGACTAGACCTAAGTGCCATAAGCTTTTTTCCGGAAAAATGCAAGGTCTCTTTTAGAAAAGGTCAGGGGAGCGAAGCCGCGCGGCAAGGTTAATTGTTACGTAAAAAGGTTGTAGAGTACCTACTCCCCCTTTCTTGGCCGTACCGCGCACGTGGCATGACGTCAGCACTTTAGTATAGGCACGTGGTTCCGGGACAAAAAAAACAAAAAGATGACCATGACATGCTGACAAGTTTCAGAAATACCGTAATATAGTGTCAGAAAACACTATTTTGTGCAATGATCCTACATATTCATGGCACAAAATAGTGCAATCGCCGAAAAACGGCATAAAAGGGGTTTTATGGTGTCAGAGAGTACTAAAAACAACCTACTATACTATTTTTTTATAAATGCTGTGATCTATAATACCAGGCAACCATTTAACTGGAATAAATAGCGCCAAAAGAAGGGGTTTCCCAAGGCAGCATAATGAGCTCTATAAAATTTAGTTTTCTGAATCAGGTTCCCAGGGTTACCATTATCCTTTTCTATCTGTCTGTATAGTGCTCGCCAAACTACTGGGCCGCCCTGAAGTTGGCTTTCCGATGCGCAAGGCACGGATCGGTGCCGCGGTGCTGTTTTCGTATGTGATTTACGACTGCGCAGCCATTGTATCCAACTTCAAGGCGGCCAAGAAGTTTAGCGAGAACTGTACCCAGGTTAAAAAACAGGTAAAGTATGCAATTATGTTTTTTTTTTCCCGCAAAATTTCAAGTACAAGTTTACCAGCCATCCTCTCCTCGGTCTACGGTACTGATAAATTAACCAGGAACATCTTATCTTCCTCACTGGTTGATTTTGAGGTACCGTGTTTGACCGATGCGTTGAACGCTTGGAAAATAGCTTGTCCCAATACGGATCTGCCCAACAACCTGTCCTTCTAGAGACGATGGGATGTGCCGCTCTGCAGCATTATACAGAAAAACCTTATAAATACAGCGTCTAGTACTGCTGAGCGTGCGCGTCTACTGGCTGTGGGGGAATGGGAGTCGGGTTTGTGGCTTCAAGCACTCCCGTCATCCACTATAGGCACTATGATGGATGACTCTTCGTTTCGGCTCGCGACCTGTCTACGCTTAGGCGCACCTTGTGTTGCTCCACATCGGTGCCAATGTGGTGAAGCTGTCGGTAGCCTTGTGCACCATGGCCTGTCTTGTTGCAAGAGCGCAGGACGCATAGCACGGCAAGCCAGCATCAATGACATTATTCGTCGAGCCCTTATTACGGCCAGCGTACCAGCTGTGTTAGAACCTAACGGCTTGGTACGTGACGATGGGAAAAGACCAGATGGCATGACATCGGTGCCGTGGAAGGTGGGTAGGCCTCTGGGGTTGGACGCAACCTGTGTTGACACCCTGGCACCATCTCATGTTTCTTCTCGGCGGGCTGTGCTGGCGCTGCTGCTGCGGCTGCTGAGGCCCTCAAGCGGCGAAAATACTGTAACCTAATTGGTAATTACAGTATTGAGCCGTTTGCGGTCGAAACGCGTGTGTCATGGGGACCGAATGCACGTCTCCTTTTTAAGGAGATCTTTCGCCGACTGATCGAAACTGTGCGTGACCAGAGGGCTGGCTCGTTCTTTGCGCAAAGAATCAGAATTGCCATTCAACGTGGCAATGCTGCCAGTCTACTGGGCACGTTCCCGGATGACAGCGATGTGGAGGAGTACTTCGACGCCTAAAGTAGGTACCTTTCTTTTGTATATAGTGTAAGTAGTTATGTTTAGTATAACTTTGTACAGTTTACTTTTGTTTAGTGTTTAAGTATGTACATATAAAGCTTTTATAGATCACTATGTTATTATTATGCAGATTATAGAGATTGCATTTATAAAATATTTCAAAAAAATGCTACCTATATAGATATACCTATAACTTTGATTTTGATTTTGAATGAAAAACAAAGGACCTTACAATTTACAAAGTTTTAAACCATAATATTATTTAGAAAATACACTACATCACAACGCAATTTTATAATGCTAAACAGGCAATAAAAGATTGGATTTGTAAGGCACAACTTTTTTTTTATTTTTTATATTTGTTTATTTAATGATATTTTAATACAGAGGTGTTACTTAATTCTAAACTCGCCAAACTTTTACGTTTGATGGCTATCTACCTACCTACCTTTGGAATATCTGGTAAAAGATTACTGTGTTTTATGTAATACATATAATTATGTTGTAACTTTTTGTAAATACATAATTACATAGTTATATCTGTATCAACCACTGAACAAATAACTACTAGTTTTTTTTTTCTAAGCTATTAGTGATCGAAACATACAAAACTATACCAAGGCATAAGTTTAGTTGTATGTTTTTAGTTTCTTTTTTCTTGTATATTCTGGTGTACCTACATTAAAGTGTATAGGTACCTATACATATAAATAAGTTTAGTTGTTAGCGGTTGGGGTCTTCAAAATTGAAGGACTGAATTGTAGGGGAATAAGTTATGTGGCTGGCCATTCCCTATGATGGGACTACATTTGTTAGATTTTTTAGTAAGTAGTAAGATTTTATAGATTTTAGGTAGGTACCTGTCTTCATCAACACAGGTGTGCCTTCTCAAGTAAAATTTTATTTTTTATATTTTGTGAATTAGGAACATACTACCAGCTTTGTAGTTATATATCAGCTTTGTCATAACAAATGATGCAGTGCAAGGTTTAGCAAACTCAAATCAATTCCTGACGATGAACCTATAACGCACATTCCAGTGTAGATCTCTATGGAGAAGAACATGCAAGAAACTCCATGGGCTCTGTTTTAATCCAGAGAATAATTACATTTACTACTACGCAGCCATTGCAGCCAACTTCAGGGCGGCCAAGAAGTTTGGCGAGAACTATTGTAGGTACCACTTCGTGGGTATCATATCACCAACATTATGTAAGTTTACCTCTACTACTACAGATTAATTGTTGTGGAGTTATGTAAATAGGGATAACAACTATGTATATGACCTAGTTTTACTAAGGTGCTGTTTCGTTTGTAGAACAATGGTTTAATTAATATTATCTATAAAATAACTTCTTACCTTTATTTTAGTAAAGAATCTCTCAATCGTTTAATGTTCTTGGTGCTCGATGACGTATAACTTGTTAAAAGTAAATGTAGAGGTTAAATTTGAAATTGCTTTATTTCTTAGTGTGGTGAACTTCTTAGTTGCCACATTCAGACTCTTTAGGAGTCTATGCTTTCTAGTGTTTGAAGTTGACATTATATTACCTAATGTCTCGTTATATTTTAAAGTTGAATAAAGCCAACATTTGGTTCTAATTCGATATTGTTATTTCATAACAATTTATTCAACTTTATTATGCAAAACACTCTTCAATACTAACTGTAACGATGGAGAAATATCTTCGACCAAATATTCTCGACGTTGATCCGTCATCGCCTACTGCGGCTCAAGAATGGACCCATTGGGTATCTACTTTAAAAAAAAATCTGATTGCGAATGAAGCAGAGATGAAAATTAATGATGCGGTAAAGATGCAACTTTTGATTAATCATGTATCATCCAAAGTTTACAAATACATAAGTGAGTGCACATCATACGAAACTGCAGTAAGTACACTCAACACCATATTTGTTAAACCAATAAATGAAATTTTTGCGAGACATATTCTGGCCACAAGAAAACAGCAATGCCATGAAAACATTCAACAATATCTTCAGCACCTGAGAATTTTAAGCAAAGACTGTCAATTTAAAAATGTTGATGCAGAAAGTAATAAAAATGATTGCATAAGAGACGCCTTTATTTCGGGCATTATTTCGAATAAAATTCGCGAGCGCTTGCTAGAAAATTTTAACCTGACGTTGGATGAAGCTGCTAACCAGGCACAAGCAATTGAAACTGCTGAAAATAATGCGCAATCATTCAACAATCCGACTATTGGTGAATCTCTAGTCATGGCATTGCCAAAGACGGCAAAAGAAGACAAAAATAAACAACTAACACCAGAATACCATTTGAGACGATGCTTTTTTTGCGGCAATAAAGTTCACCGGCGGCAGAACTGCCCAGCGTTAAATGCCAATTGCCAAAATTGTCAAAAAAGAGGACATTTTGCAAATGTTTGTAGGAATCCTAAGACAAACATTAACGCTGCTACTGCTACTGATGCGGGATCTCCGGAAGATATATTCGATGATGTTACGGCTATTGTTGCTCCGGCTAGTTTAAAGAAATCAGTTGTGACCATTGAAGTTAACGGCAAAAAAGCAAACGCCTTAATTGACTCTGGAAGCTCAAAAAGCTTTATCAATTATGATTTTTATTCGAATTCTTCTTTTATGAAATCACAATGTACTGAATCTGTAACAATGGCCCAAACAACTCACACAATCAATTGTGAAGGGCTACTTCAAGAAAACATTGTTCTTAACGGCAATGTTTACGAAAAAGCTTCGCTTCTCATCGTTAAATACCTTTGCGCTGATGTTATCATAGGACATAATATACTGAAAGAACACTCGAAACTTGAAATTACTTTTGGTGGACCTAGAAAACCATTTCAAATAGTAGTAGTGTGGCTTCATCTGTTCCACCAGTTCCTTTATTTTCGAATTTACATTCCAACTGCTCACCAATTGCTGTTACACTGAAAAAAATAAAATGTTACTACCGCACATTAAAGCTATAACATTAAGATTTACTGACTTTTTACAGTCAAAATGAATGTTTGTAAAACATTAAAAAGCAAAACAGTAACGTTTAATGATTGAACGTTAAAACTGACTGATCATGATTCGAGAAACAGTTAACGTTATGTGGCAGTAAATTTTAATGGTTTGATCGTTGAAACTAATCGAATAAAACATTTAATTTAACAGATAGCGTATTAAAACTAACTGATCATGGTTCGACAAAAGTTAACGTTATATGGCAGTAAATTGTAATGGTTTGATCGTTAAAACTAATCGAATAAAACATTTCATTTAACAGATAGCACATTAAAACTAACTGATCATGGTTCGACAAAAAGATAACGTGATGTGGCAGTAAATTGTAATGGTTTGATCGTTAAAACTAATCGAATAAAACATTTCATTTAACAGATAGCACATTAAAACTAACTGATCATGGTTCGACAAAAGTTAACGTTATGTGGCAGTAAATTGTAATGGTTTGATCGTTAAAACTAATCGAATAAAACATTTCATTTAACAGATAGCACATTAAAACTAACTGATCATGGTTTGACAAAAAGTTAACGTGATGTGGCAGTAAATTGTAATGGCTTGATCGTTAAAACTAATCGAATAAAACTTTTCATTTAACAGATAGCACATTAAAACTAACTGATCATGGTTCGACAAAAATTTACGTGATGTGGCAGTAAATTGTAATGGTTTGATCGTTAAAACTAATCGAATAAAACATTTCATTTAACAGATAGCACATTAAAACTAACTGATCATGGTTCGACAAAAGTTAACGTTATGTGGCAGTAAATTGTAATGGTTTGATCGTTAAAACTAATCGAATAAAACATTTCATTTAACAGATAGCACATTAAAACTAACTGATCATGGTTTGACAAAAAGTTAACGTGATGTGGCAGTAAATTGTAATGGCTTGATCGTTAAAACTAATCGAATAAAACTTTTCATTTAACAGATAGCACATTAAAACTAACTGATCATGGTTCGACAAAAATTTACGTGATGTGGCAGTATATTGTAATGGTTTGATCGTTAAAACTAATCGAATAAAACATTTCATTTAACAGATAGCACATTAAAACTAACTGATCATGGTTTGACAAAAAGTTAACGTAATGTGGCAGTAAATTGTAATGGCTTGATCGTTAAAACTAATCGAATAAAACATTTCATTTAACAGATAGCACATTAAAACTAACTGATCATGGTTTGACAAAAAGTTAACGTGATGTGGCAGTAAATTGTAATGGTTTGATCGTTAAAACTAATCGTCATCATCATATTAGCCGAAAGACGTCCACTGCTGGACATGGACCTCCACCAAGCATTGACCAGTCCCGCATCCAGCGGAGCCCCGCAACCTTCACATCGCGGTCGAGCACGACCTCTGTGATAGGCTGGAGACACGCATTTTGTCACGGTTTTTGCTCCCAAACTGTGATAAAAATGTGTGACTCAAGCATGGTACAGTAGGCCATGCTCGCCCCGCAGGTCAACCTACAAGTAGTATAACATAGTAAACTCTAGTTTCCAACATTGAATTCTAAAGACAACATTGAAGTAAAGAGGCTAGACAGTTTTGTTTTGATAACCAAGACCAAAACAAAATTAATTGGAACTCGTAAGTTAACATCACTGTTGGCATTTCACATGTTGTTATGTTAGCTCCTGGCTGACTCTAAAATAAGCTAGGCTTTGCAAAGTTAGCTAAGCTCACAGTGTGACCTGCGCCTAACGTGTCAACCACTTAGAGTTGACCTCTTGCTTGTATGGAGAATGTGTGCAGTGTAAGGTCAAGGTTATCAGTAATCAATGTTATGTGAGAAAGTATTTTATTCCGTACTGTTAAACCTATGGCCAATGGTGTTAGTTATTAACGGTTAATTAATTTACACCTATGCCTACTTAGGTAGTTTTTTCGTGTGTCATTTATATCTGCTTCTGGCTATCAAAGTTATTTATGAATATCATGAATCGAAGTAAGGTGAATCGTGCATCAAAAGAAATCGCATTATCCCCAGTTTTCATTATTTCTTAATTTTTAAAATCTCGTAATAAGTTTCACTTTCTTTGCAATAATAAGCCTGAATGAATTCCTTGTAGAGTGTCCACATTAATATTATTTTAGGATTTACAGCAATTATAAAGTACATAGGGATTTAAAACCAGATCGAATATATATCGGAGTGTAGTGAAAGTAACTGTAGGCCTTTAACAAAACTTTGCAAAGGATAACGCATTAATCGTATCTATCTCTGTAATAAGAGATAAAAGATAACAAAATAAAACTAACTGATCATGGACGGATCTATAAAGATTCCATAGTAACCATTTGGCTACGGAACCCTAAAAAAAGACTCCTTTCACTTTCGTTACCGACTAAGTAGGTAAGTACTTAAATACAATCAATTGTCATACATTTTTGACATTGATTGTCGCTGAGATGATAATGCGACTGAACTGATTGAATTTGAACCTAACTTCGATTTGTTGGCAACGAGTTAAATAGATTGAATTTGAACCTAACTTCGATTTGTTGGCAACGAGTTAAATATGTAAACTGATTGTTTATACCTAACGATGAATTTCAAACGATTAAAATTACTGTCTTGACATTAAAAAGAACTGCTTGATTGAACCAAAATCATAGACATACTAAATAATATGGACTGGAAATACCTACGAAAAAAACGTGCCTACCTAAACCTCAAAATGTCTCATAAAATAGCCGCCGATTCTAAGGTTGTGTCAATCAAGCAACACACACACACTTACAAATCTCAATAATACAATATGTAAACAACCATTTGACAGCAGGACTACTACGAACACAACCACAAAATTCGTCTCATAAAATGGCGAATATGGCACGTACCTACAACCGTCACTAAAAGTCATAACAAAATGTTGCCATAATGAGCAAAAACTGAAATATTGTTGTCTCTTTCATCAAATACGTTTACTACATTAGAAAGAATGAAACAAATTGATGTTTCACATTCTGTATCGTATTTCACTCATATTTGTATGAGCTAATGTATGTATAGAACATCGCGGCGCCTCCATATATTTCCTATCTCAATGACCAAAATAGAACAAGTCGAAACTCGCTTCTTTCTTGGGTAAACGTCACGTGATCACGTCTGTTTCGGCAATTTGTGTTGCCAACCTAGTGGATTTTCCACTAAAACTGGTGGTTTCGATCCGGGGTTTTAGTAGTTAAAATAATAATATTGATTTATTGATTGTTAGTATTACGTAATCATAAAAGAAACCAATGATTATTTCTACTTATTGTTTTCTTTCATAATAACTAAAAATTGTTTAGTGGTAAATTTTGCAACTCTGAGAGTAGGGCAGTTTTTCGTTAGTGGTTTTCTGGTGGTGTTTGGTGATTTGGATTGCGAAGTTTTAATAGCATTGGTTTTTGCTAATTTATTTATTTATTTATTTATTATTACAATTACTCTCTGCACTTACAGTGTTACCCAAAACGTACAGAGAGTCAATAATTACATTATTTAGACATCACATACACATATAAAAATATTAAAATAACAAAATTAAAAAGCATAAATAATTAAAATAAATTCAATTTCAAAATAGCTATTCAATTATCAAATACGAGTTATACCTAATATTATAATAATACGTTATAATCATCGTTCATTCATTTAAAAATAATCATTTCAATAATTTAATCAATTACAATTATTATTCATGTGCTAAAACAATCTTTGCATTTAATCAAAAATAAACGTAGATTCGAGTGGAATATGTCCACATCCGGATGCTGAGCAGTCAGTGTATTGAGCAATGATACCGCTTGATTAGTAGCCACCATTGCGCCACCATTGTGGGACAAAAGACACAAATTATACAGCAACAAAAATATGATTGACAAATATTGGGAGGAGATTAGTAACTAATATTATATAATAACTATATTATCATCGATTCATCGAACTTTTTATGTTTGTGTTTTCTTTGTGTGTATGTGTTGAACTTTGTATGTATGTGTAATCTGTGTCTTTAGATGTTTTATTTTTATGTCTTTGTTTATTGTCCTTTTTTTTTAATGAACCCTTTCGAGGAGAAAAAACTCATCGTCCGACGAATTCGAAGACATCATGGACACTATGAACAGATTTACCTGTTTATCGATTGGTACTGCCCCGTATACGGATGTCAGTACTTTAAAAAATGCATTCTTTAATAAGAAAGAAGAAAGAAAGAAAGAAAAAGTGTTTATTCGCCACAAAAACGACATACAATTTTTTGATTTTTCCTTAAATTAAACCCATCGGTAGTATTAGTAAGTACTTAAATTATGTTAGTAAAGGAAGTTAAAATAAAATACCAATTTTGAGTACAGTACAAGGATGATGAGAAAATAAATCGATCGATCGTAAATAATCGGACTGCCGGACAGTAAAATTCCTTGTAGTGCACAAACGCCCTAACTGTTGGCAACACCGTTAACGTTCCCCGCCGGCCGCCGGCGCCAATATATTTATTTCTTTCATTTGAATCTTGTGACAGCTACGCGTACATACGTGCACAGAAAATAAAATGGTTGTGGCTGCAGTGTATTCGTCTATTTGATTAAATTGAAGAATCTATCATGGGTGACGAGATTGAGACCACAGCGAAGCTCCTCAGGGAATGGGGATTTCAAAAATACATTGATGTATTTAGAGGTAAGCCATTTTATGAACTATGTTACCTACTTAAATAGGTTTATCTAGGAATACTTAAATCATTTCATAAATAAGACCGTTATGTTTCTGAAATGGAAATACTTACGAAAGGACAGCTCATTCTAAATTATTATATATGACTATTCATATAAGTAATTTTGAATGATTTGTTCAAGTTTTTGTGTGGCTAGGTATATTCTATAATAAACCTAGCCACACAAAAACTTGAAAATTCAAAGAAGTTCCATTTGAAAATTTTAAGGAAAAACGGTTTTGGTTAATTAAATAGTTTACCTCTATATTGTTAGTTTGTGTGGCATTGCTAATGACAGATGTAATATGTGTTTAATATTGAGATAAATCATGATTGTAGGTACTACATAATTATTGTGTAATCGTAGCCATCTTGAAAAAAATGACATTAAAATGTACTAGCCTTCTCGTTAAATATAAATGTGACATTCATTATAGTTATCGGCACGTAACTTGGCAAGGTTTTGGCTAGGGATGATGCGTATTTACTGGTACAGGTATAAAAACCCAGTATGAATTTACCAGTACGCAGACCGCGTATGTACAGCTGAGACCCGGTCCGTACCCGATAGGTATAATAATGTCGAGCTACGCGCCAAACTTAAATCGTATTTACATCCGGTATGACGTCATACCCAGTGCGGCGGGTGCGGCGGCCCAGTAGTTCATAGAATGCGTTCAACGAAAAAAGTCCCGCGGAAATACATGGAACTAACAAGATTTGTTAGAGGTCGCATAGAAACTAGCGCCTTCGTGATGCGGCTTATGCGACTTCTTTCGTTGGACGGACTCTAACGCTCGCGCTCGACCGCTCGCCATTGAGAATACGAAGTTACCCGAAGGTTACGGCGCTTTCCGCGTACTAGGTAGGTATCGTTAAAAAACTGTTCACCCTTCATTATGTAATAATTTGAATTGAATTTCTTTTTCATGACTAGTGTGACTTGATGCGAAACCAATTAGTGCAAAACTGTGGCGTTTTATCGACGGAGTGTAAAACAGGAGGTACTTTATTCAATACTAGCTGATGCCCGGGGCCCGCCCGCCCGCTTAACATTATATACTAAAACCTGCCTCGAGAATCACTATCCATTGGTGAATACAGCATGAAAATCGTTTATTATTCTTGGTTTATCGCGAAAAGACAGACAGACGCGGCGGAGGACTTAGTTTTCTAATAAGTAGTGATCATTGTGTTGTGGTTATGGTGTCTTTGCTTCGAATGTTTCTGTTTGTGCTTAAAAATACTGTAAATCAAGGTCAGACAGTTCAAAATGGGCTGGAAATACACGTCAGATTTTGTTTCCGAATGGCCAGATGAGGCCAGATCAGACTGTGATGAAAAAAACTGACGTATATTCCCGGCATTAGGGGCGGAGTTAAGCTATGCATGCACATAGAACGTTCAGTCATAATAATACATCATTAAAAAAAACATTCAATTTAAACCTCCAGTACAAAAGCATGCTACTATTGACACACTTAAATGATTTAAGGGTGTATGTGTTAAGGAGTATAAAGAATGTGTATTGTTGTAAGTTTTTTATCTTACTGTTTTCAGAAAACGAAGAAGACGCGTTAGCTTTAAAATTATTAGATGATGCGCAAGTGAGGGCATTAATTCCTGCAATAGGACCGCAAGCAAAATTTAAAAAAGTTCTGTCAGAGTGGAAGGTGTCGCTTGAAAAGGTAATTTAAGACACAGTCTCAATAAGTCTAATGATAATATTTTCTGAGTTTTTACCTTTACTAAGCTCTATGTTAAAGGTCAGGAAAACATACCTGCATAGTTATTTACAAGTGTTTGTTACAGAGTGATGACGATTTAGACCAAATAATTTCAAAGTATGGAGACTCTTTAGACGGACTGACGCAGAGTTTCACGAGTCCAATCAAATCCCTTCCAGCGTCACCTAGCATCTCATCACGATCTTCTGTGTCTTCACATGCCAATTTTGTAAGTAGTTTTATTTGTACTGCAAAATCACCACAACCAGTCGCCTGGTCGGTACACATGGTAATATCAACTCACCATCCCCTATTTTTAACCAACACCAAAAAAGGAGATTAGCTATTCGACTTGTAAGTATGTAATACATTGAGATCCTGGATAATGTACACAAACGAAAATAGATTTCTATTACTTATTTATAGTACCACACTGTGCATTTTTGAGTAACACATCTTTCCAGTATCTAATTTTTTTCTAAGTTAGGTAGAATTTGAAGATACACACTAAACTTTTTAGTTAATTTATGCTTATACAATAATACAGGATGTTTGGAAGCTGGGTGCAAAGCCAGGTGTGATAGTTGACACCATTTGGAGCATTATGAGCGTTATACCTAGCTTCTAAACATCCTGTATAAAACTATATAAGACGATTGGTGACATGTTTTTATTTTTAGGATCTTGCTTTGCTCTTGGCAACTACTCCAGATGGTCAACTGCTACTTCAACATGATCAAGAAAAGTCATTGGGAGAACAATTTAGAAAAATATTAGTACGAGTAATTTCAAAGGAAATTCTTAGACATGACCCCAGGTCAAATGTAACTGCTGATATATATTTAAGTTGGCTTAGCGAGATAAGTAAGTAAGCTTCACTTTCACTTTTAATGGATTATACTTCTTTTGGTGTCTTATGTTTTTATATTTTGTTGTTGTTTTTCTTTTCAGAACGGTTATTTCCTTCAGAAAATCTACATTGTTATTACACCAAACCAAAAGCTGGAATACAACGAGCTCACGGCCGGCTCTACGACGCAGTGGTAAATTTAAAAGCCAAGTACCGAAGACAAAAAGTGTATCAACCGCGAGCACGACGGTCTCTAGAGAAGACGTTAACTCCAGAACCGTCTACATCTACATGTAACAGTGTTAGTTTACATAGTAATAAAATATCCATCACGCAAGAGGAAGAGGAGTGCCTGGAGTGGTTACGTTGCTCTTCTGATAATTATGCCTTGTGTGCAGAAAAGTGGCAAAGCACCAACCTGTATCGGAAGCAACGTGTTCTCTCAAATGAAAAAGAGTCTTATATCCAAGAATTCCCATGTTTGAAGCGCTCTTGGGGACATGAATTGGTAAATTTTTTCACTACCTACTATGAGTTCTTAATGTATTACTTTAGTCGTAAACTTTTAAGGTTTCTCAAACTACATCAATTTATTTCAGCTCACTGCTGACTTCAATCACTGGTATCCTGAAAATGAACATTCATTAGATGATAAACTACCGTTACTAAAGAGCAAATTACTCAATATATCTAAAACCTTATCAAGACGATCACCATTTGAAGAGGAACTTAAGAAACTAGTGCAAGGTGAGTTTGCTATACTCGTAGTATAGTTCCACCAAATAAAGTAACGTGTCAATCATTTATTTGGCTGGACTATTTCTAGCCGCTTAATAAATACCGTCGTATAACTAACTGCCTAGCCACCCAAAAGAGTTATATACACCTCTTTCAATACCATGCTTCAATTAAATGAATCATTCTAGTCTAGATAAAATTTTGGTTGGTCGGAGCCCTGCCAATTTCAAAGTCAAAATAATCAATTAAATTCAATATATTTATTGATTTTCATGGGTTTACAGTAGATGTTATAGTGTAATGTAGGTAGATTTAACATTCATTTCCAGACACTTAAAAATATCAGTGAAATTCATGGATTACTAAAAATGATTATTAAAAATAACAGTAACTAATTTTTGTTCTTGTTGCTTGACAGATCGAGATCCTGAAACGAGCGTTCTCGCTGTATTACTCCTTATTCCCCACATAATTGGACCTGTTCACTTAAAAAAGAAGAGAATCTCCGCTGCAGAAGTGCGTCAAAGCTTTATATTGCATGTTGAAGAGCAAAGACAAGTCTTGGAAGAGCGATTGAAGCGACACGACAGGTACAAGTCTTTGGGATTGACCATCCAACCTTATATGATAGTTGCAGGTCCATTGAAAAATATAATAGCACGTTACGTTGTTGTTGATGATATTCTCTACGAATTGCCAAACATCTGCAAAACAGTGGATACATGTTTTAAAATTATATGGGCTCTTAATTTAGAGTATCCTAGTGAATGTTTACCGATCTGGCAATTCTTAGAAAGGGCCATTTACAAGTTTTCTGCAAATGTTATTTCAAAAAACAGAGTTTCATCGTCTGTCCTAAGTTTATTGAGTGATTGTAGTATGTCTGCTGAGTAAAAATGGTTACCTGTTTTATTTGTAATACTGTTGTCATAAACGTACGAGCGTTAAAAGTGCATTTCCAAGTTTTTCATCAGCACCACAGGTTTGAACAATATCACTGCGTAGAAGGCAATTGTTTCCGGTCGTATCACCTCTTTAATTCCATACCCCACAATACGAGGGACCGAAATTTAATTTTTGGACGTCAATGTTCCGGCCACCCTTTATAAGGTCTATCTGTTCATACACGAAATTTCTTAAGGGATCATTGTACTCATCATTACGAACAACTTTTACTATGGGACCAAACCCTGAATGGCGAAAAATCATCATCAAATCAGTTATTCCATACATTTTGACGAGTTAATGCGAACATAATATTGTAGGGAACACCTAATTTTTTTTATCGCGATTCTGGGTTTGGTCCAATAGTAAAAGTTGTTCTTAATGATGAGTAAGTACAATGAGCATTAAGAAATTTCGTGTATGAATAGATAGACCTTATATAATTTATGTATCTTTAAATTATCTAAGTGTAAATATTTTGGCTTGTTTTCCATTTATTCTGTGGTAAATATAAGATTTTTTTCAGACTAAGTTTAGTAGCAGTTACCCTTTACTCGAACCTTGTTATAATTTACTTAATTCTAAATATTTTGGATATTATATTGTTTGGGTATTTTACTTAATTATAATATTTGTACTTAAATTTTGGACTATTGTGATTACAACAAGTTTTAAATTAAATTTTAGGTATAAAGATCAACGTATTAAAAACACAACAACACTCGTTGACAATTGACGATGTGTATACAACATATTATGTTTAAGTTATTTATGTGTAAATATTTGGGTTTGTTTTCCATTTATTTTGTGGTAAATATAAGAATTTTACAAGTTTAATATGTATGATTATTTTCAGACTAAGTTCAGTAGCAATTACCCTTAAGACTATAGAACCTTGTTTCAATTTACTTAATTCTAAATATATTCGATATAATATTGTTTTGGTATTTTACTTAATTATAAATATTGTACTTACATTTTGGACTGAAATGACTATGTGCATATAAGGTCTATCTGTTCATACACGAAATCTCTTAATAGGTCATTGTACTCATCGTTACGAACAACTTTTACTACAAGACCAAACCCTGAATCACGAAAAAAAAAATCTGCTGTTCTCTACAATATGTTCGCAATAACTCGTCAAAATGTATGGAATAGCAGTTTTTTTTTTCGCGATTCAGGGTTTTGTCCCATAGTAATAAAAGCTGTTCATAATGATGAGTACAATGACCCCTTAAGAGATTTCGTGTATCATGAATAGAATAGACCTTTAATAATAATTATCTTTAAATTATCTAAGTGTAAATATGTTGGTTGGTTTTCCATTTATTTTGTAGTAAATATAGGAATTTTACTACTTTAATACGTGTGATTATTTTAAAATAAATGTCCTAAAGAACATTTTTTTTTATTTCACGATACCTGCTACTGTACACGTGCAGTACTCGCTACTGTACTTGCTCAGTTACAGGTTATGTGAAGGATAATATTTTTATGTGTATGCAGTTGCGGGTACGGTTAGTGCCCAGTTACAAGTAACGTGAATAATAGTACTTTTTAATGTGCATGCATATTAAAAAGTACTATCCTTCACGTTACCTGTAATTGTATAACTCATTACCCGCTACTGTGCATGCACATTAAAAAGTACTATCCTTCTCGTTACTTTTAACTGTGCAATTCATTACCCGCTACTGTGAATGCACATTAAAAAGTACTATCCTTCTCGTTACTTTTAACTGTGCAATTCATTACCCGCTACTGTGAATGCACATTAAAAAGTACTATCCTTCTCGTTAGGTGCAATTGTGAAACTCATTACCAGCTACTGTGCATGCGCATTAAAAAGTACTATCATTCTCGTTAAATGAAACTGTGAAACTCATTATCCGCTACTGTGCACGCACATTAAAAAGTACTACCCTTCTCGTTAAATGTATCTGTGAAGCTCATTACCAGCTATTGTGCATGCACATTAAAAAGTACTATCATTCTCGTTAAATGAAACTGTGAAACTCATTATCCGCTACTGTGCACGCACATTAAAAAGTACTACCCTTCTCGTTAAATGTATCTGTGAAGCTCATTACCAGCTATTGTGCATGCACATTAGAAAGTACTATCCTTCTTATTAAATGCAACTGTGAAACTCATTACCCGCTACTGAGCATGCACATTAAAAAGTACTACCCTTCTCGTTAAATGTATCTGTGAAGCTCATTATCAGCTATTGTGCATGCACATTAGAAAGTACTATCCTTCTCGTTAGGTGCAACTGTGAAACTCATTACCCGCTACTGTGCACGCACATTAAAAAGTACTACCCTTTCCGTTACCTTCAACTGTGAAATGCATTACCCGCTACTGTGCATGCACATTAAAAAGTACTACCCTTCTCGTTAAATGTAACTGTGAAGCTCATTACCAGCTATTGTGCATGCACATTAGAAAGTACTATCCTTCTCGTTAAATGCAACTGTGAAATTCATTACTCGCTACTGTGCACGCACATTAAAAAGTACTATCCTAAACGTTACTTGTAACTGTGCACTTACAGTACCCGCTACTGTGTACGCACATTATTTTTTACTGTTTTAAAGAGTATTAAAACATTAAAGTTTTTTTAATGTTTAAAACATTATTTTATTTAAATGTTTCAAACATTAAAAAAAATTACTGTCTTAAACATTAATTTTTTTTTAATGTTTAAAACATTAGTTTTTTTTAATGTTTCAAAACATTAAAAAAAATTACTGTCTTAAACATTAATTTTTTTTTTAATGTTTGAAACATTAAAATTTATTGTCAAGCTTTTACTGTTTTCGGCTCATTAAAAGTTACTGCTTTGAACGTTAGGCTCATATTTTACTGTTTAAAGCAGTACAGTTCAATGTTTTTTCGATTGTTTTTACCGCTTATTTTTTTCAGTGTAAGTCTAGAAAATACAGTAACGATGATCTGATATTCATAGAAAATGAAATAAGTCAGCTCTTAGCAGACGGAGTTATTGAAGAGAGCAGATCACCTTGGCGAGCTCAAGTTCTAATCACCAAAAATGAAAATCACCGCAAACGATTGGTCATAGACTATTCTCAGACCATTAACAAATATACAGATTTGGATGCCTACCCCTTACCAAATATAGAGAAAATGGTGAACGACATTTCAAAATACGACTTCTTTTCTAAAATTGATTTAAAAAGCGCTTACCATCAGGTATGTATAATGGAAGCAGAAAAACAATACACAGCTTTCGAGGCGTGCGGGAAACTATATCAATTTTGTCGTATCCCGTTTGGCGTAACAAATGGAGTCAGTGGATTTCAAAGAGTCATGGACTGGTTAATAAAAGAAGAGTATTTGACAGATACATATGCCTATTTAGATGACGTCACTGTATGCGGAAAAGACAAGGCAGAACATGACAAGAATTTAAAAAAGTCATGGATGCATTTCAGAAGTACAGTTTAACTGTTAACAAAGAGAAATGTACGTTTTCAATAAACACAATTAACCTACTCGGATACAATATTTCGAAAAAGTCCATTAAACCTGATCCAGACCGACTCCAACCACTTATTAGCATGCCAATACCGATTGACAAAACTTCACTTAAACGAGCTCTTGGCATGTTTTCCCATTATTCAAGGTGGATACCAAAATTTTCAAAAAAAATACATTGCCTCGTGAATCCAGAATTTCCATTTAATGATGAAGCTATATCTGCTTTTGATGACTTGAAGAATTGCATTGCAATGTCTACAATATTTACTATCGATGAAAACAAAACGTTTACAGTCGAAACAGATGCCTCTAATAATGCTATTGCGGCTACATTGACTCAAGAAGGACGCCCAGTAGCTTTCTTTTCGCGCACACTATCCACATCAGAAAAACGACATTCAGCCATAGAAAAGGAAGCGTATGCCATTGTCGAGGCTCTCCGTAAGTGGCGACATTACTTGATTGGAAGATCTTTTCGACTTATCACAGACCAACGATCAGTTTCTTTTATGTTCAATCGCACACATACAAGCAAGATAAAGAACGAGAAGATAGAGAGATGGCGATTAGAATTATCTTGCTACAAATATGATATTGTCTATAGACCTGGAAATGAAAATGACGCTGCTGATGCACTGTCACGTATCTGCACTATTCACACGGAATCTAAATTGAAGGACTTGCATAATGAACTTTGCCATCCAGGCGTTACACGAATGTATCACTGGATACGAAGTAAGAATCTACCATTTTCGGTAGAAGATGTCAGAAAGATGACAAATGCATGTTCAGTCTGTGCAGTCGTGAAACCACGTTTTTTAAAAAATAACAGCATTTTGATCAAAGCGACTTCAGCGTTGAAAGACTGAATATCGATTTTAAAGGGCCAGTACCTTCATCTTCGCCTAACAAGTACATACTGACTATTATAGACGAATATTCGCGGTTTCCATTCGCATTCCCGTGCCAAGACGTTTCCGCTGCGACTGTAATGAAACATTTATCGACTCTTTTCTGCACATTTGGATTGCCAGCTTATATTCATTCCGATCGTGGCTCCGCTTTTATGTCAAAAGAAGTAAAAGATTACTTACACAATAGAGGTATATCAACAAGTCGAACGACAGCATATAACCCACAGGGCAATGGGCAAATAGAGCGCACAAATGGAACAATTTGGAAGACAATACAATTTTATTAGCTCTAAAATCACAGGGATTTAAAATAGAGCAATGGGAAATGGTTCTAAATCAAGCTCTGCACTCAATAAGATCTCTGCTATGTACAGCAACGAACCAAACTCCTCATGAAATGATATTTGTACACAATAGAAAATCTAATAACGGACATTCGGTGCCAACTTGGCTTCTAACACCCGGTCCTGTCCTACTCAAGAAGCATAACAGAACCAACAAATACTTTCCCATAGTCGAGGAAGTCGAGCTGTTGAAGTCCAACCCAGACTATTCTTTTGTGAGACTGAGCAACGGCCGAGAAACGACCGTGTCTAACAGACATTTAGCCCCAACAGGGTTAGAGAGCGGGGAAGAAGGCGAACGTACTGAAACTGTAGAAACAGAAAGCGACTCCTCATTTGTCTCTACAGAGAGTGCTGCCCCAGATACTTCTTCAATTCTACAGACTACCAGGAATAGAAGACCACCGGCCTATCTGCAGGACTACGACGCCTCAAGCTAGAATGCAGCGGGGAAGAATGTGGTGAACTTCTTAGTTGCCACATTCAGACTCTTTAGGAGTCTATGGTTTCTAGTGTTTGAAGTTGACATTATATTACCTAATGTCTCGTTATATTTTAAAGTTGAATAAAGCCAACATTTGGTTCTAATTCGATATTGTTATTTCATAACACTTAGTAACTACGTACGTAAATATTTGAGCAAGTTGTTTTATATTATTTAATTTTATATAAAATTTTAGTTACTCCCGCCATAATGTCTGACACTGACAGTCAGTGTTGCCAGTGGCAGATAGTCAAACAAACTCAATATTACATGAGACATCTCAAAACGTTACATTTTCATGAGAAAAGCAAAGACCTTATACGTATTTCGTAGTAAGAAGTATAAGGTCTTTGGAGAAAAGTCACATTACCTTATTTTATGTGGCATTCGACACTAATACGCTCACTCGCTCGCCGGAGTAAGTGGGATGACAGATTTAGAAATACACGTGAGTGAGTGAGCAATACGTCAATCGTCAATCGTGTCACAAAATCAGGGCGTCTACTCCCTAAGCTCGAAGTCCGTGGTTTCGACCTTAGTTACGGGCGCTTCCTACTCCCTAACACCTACGGACGGATGATTAATTCGGGTCCCGAACGAAGAATAAATGGCAACACAATTTGACAGTTGAACCTACTCCCTATGCGTTTGAAACCGTTCGAAAAATTAAATTTGACACTTGTTATTAAGGATCGTTGTGTCAGTTACGACATCAAAATAGTTATCCTGCGGTTGACGAAACTTTTGATTCCCAATGATGGCTGCTTTTTTAATGCTCGCAGAAGATGTAGAGGAAGAGCGGAGGCAACGTCGACTACATTTGCGCCAAAACTTACAGTTGGCAATTATTCTCGACGTTGAGTTCATAGGGAACTATAGGCTCACTCGGGAATTATTTGAGGACTTATGTGAGGACCTAATACCTCTTTTGCCTCACCACATTATGACGAAGTGGTGTTGATCCAACAATGAAGGTAAGGATAGCTGTATTAAAGATTCTGCAACTTACTGTTACTGTTGTTATTGTTTTGTTTCAGATCCCCTCTGCTTTTAATTTGTATGCCATTATCTCACCTGATGGTAAGCGATGACGTGGTCGACGGTGAAGCGTCGACCACATCTCATCAATCTTAATGTCACTCTTGACTTAAATACCCCTAAATTGTAGTTATCGGGAAACACAGACTACGGCAGGGAATACCAGACCTTAGCGTACTCCTGTACGCATAATAAAAGTGTCCTCGAAACGATTTGTGCGTATGGGTGGGATGTCCATCATGTACTGATGACGCATCGCCGTACGTCTGGTCGTCCGATGATGGAACGGGCTGGGCGGAATTAAATCAGGCAACTACATCAAGCCAAGGGGGTAGCCAAGACAGTGAGAAAGGATGAGAGCAGCTCCATGCACATACGCTCTTTATTTTCTTTTATAATCTCTTTTTTTATTTCAGTACCGAGATGAGAATACTCCAATGAATGTGGTCAATGTGTTGGTATCCAAAGCCGAAAATTTTATAAAAGTCAAAATTGACAGCTGTCATGAGATGTCTGACACTCTGACTGACTGACAAATGACAATGACATTATGATTTGTTTGTGACTGTGAGTTGTGTTGCTGATCATAGAATATTATTTTATTTAGTCTCATCTGATTTGTTGGCTATAATCGTTTGTTTAGCGTATAAATACAGACATAACGAAAGTGTAAATAATATCTTAGCCATGGCTGGGCAAGGACATCAGTTCCCTGGTAATTTCCAAGGCAATGCTGCCGGCATGAGATCTGGCTTCGGTGGGGGACCGATGAGCGGGCAAATGCAGTCAATGCCGAATCAGCTAGCAGGTATAATAAATGCCATTCTTTTTGTATTATTTTGACCTGCGTCGTGATATTCTTAGCGTCGTCAAAGCCAGTGCTTTTGGGTATTCAGACTTTCAGAAGTCTTTTTGTCGAACTTCTTCTTGTGTGTATGCCTGTATCCTCCTGAAGCTTAAATGTAATGAACAAAATTAGAAAGCAGGAGGTAAATATATAGAATGACTGAACTGGACTGAAAATACTACAGAGTAAATAAATTTATAGTTCCATCTTCATGCTAAGAAGAACCTTAAAATAGATTAAATTTACCTGTGGTGCTTGGAAGATACCCAAAATTAGCTGAGTCTGAGTCACAGACCATTTTATTAAAAGCTGGTATTGTCTAAGTACTACTAATACAGTAATAATAGATTTTAATTTAACCATAATTTATAGGCATTTCAATTTTTGTGGCAGTAAATGCTTTTTCTTTCAACCACGGGTATAAAACTTTCCTCTTATAATTAATCAACCTGTCTTTTTGTAAAGAAGTTCCTGTAAATATCATTGTCCTTTTCAAATATTAATCATTATATATTTCAGGAGTGATGGGTGGGCCTATGGCTAATACTGGTGGTATGGTTGGCATGGGTAACCAAATGGTGCCTCCGTATGGAGCTACTATGCAGAACCAGATGGGCAATATGGGCATGGGACCACAGGTTTGTAATATAACATCAAATCTTCATCATCAACATATCAGACAAAAGACGTCCACTGCTGGACATAGACCACCCCCAAGTACATTAACCAGTCCCGCATCCAGCGGTTCCCCGCAACCTTCACCAGGTCGCGGTCCACTTGGTGGGAGGCCTTCCAACACAATGTCTTCCGGTTTGCAGTTGCCACTCCAGAACTTTCTGCCCATCGGCCATCCATTCTGCGAGCAAAGTGCCCTGCCCACTGCCACTTAAGTTTGGCAATTCTTGGGCTATATTGGTAACCCTGGTTCTCTTGCAGATCTCTACATTTCTGATTTGATCACGCAAATTCCAAGCATATCCCTCTGCATTGCTCTTTGGGTGTCTGTAAACTAACTGATGAGGCGCATTGTGAGCAACCACGTCTCAATGCCATAGGTTATCACTGGCAACACACATTGGTCATCATATCTTAACCACTGTAATATCTGATAAATCCAAGTCCAGCATCAGAAGATTCTACTTGATTCTGATATATGATATTAAATACCACACGTAAATTAATTGTATTAATATTTTTGTTTGTAATTGTGCACTTCAATTACACATAATTTGTTTTAAGTTTATTTACAACAATCTTTTGTTAATTTTTTTAGGGTATGGGTGTAGGTGTCAGCGGTGGGCCTGGTGGTCCAGGAATGGGGCCTCAGACAGTTCAGCAATCAGGTACATATATAATTAATTTACAATGTGTTTGTGTATTGCAGTACCTGACAATGTGTGTATTTATTTAGTTATTACTTGATGATGAACCAAACACATAGCCTTAATGCTGTAAACTCACTGCCAGATAACAAAAAAATAAGAGTTGTTAACATCTGTCTACCAATATATTCCAAAATTTAAAATAATACGAAAAAAATGTAAAGTCAGTGTCGCTAACACAATCAAAACAAACGTTTCACGGTAAGGGGCGTCCTTGCCCCTTTCACTTGGCATTCAGTAATGAGTTAATATCTCATAAAAGCATGGACCGTTTTACATGATTTAAACAGATAAAATGGTTCTACGCTTATCTTTATTTGAGACCAAAATTATCAAAATTTGTATCTCAATAAACAAATAAATCATGTTTCCAAGTTACGCCATTCACGTCTGGAGTGAGGCTAACGAGAGGCACGGGGAAGCGCTTCCTGTCGCCCTTGACAAATTCAAATTCATTTTTTAATTTTGTGAACATAGGGTAAAATTACAGAGTACCGACCCCTGAGGAACACCGGCATTAATATCCAGTTGGTCAGACGAGCGGCCATCAATAACCGCTCGGATGGACCGGTCCCTCAGGAAGTCTGCAATCCAATCGCACAGACCACTGGGCAGACCGAATGAAAGAAGCTTACGAATAAGGCTTTCATGCCAGACCCTGTCAAAAGCCTTCGAGATGCCCAGGAAGACGGCAAGCGATTCCCACATGATCGCGTCAAGTGTCTCATTGTTAAGGCGCGATTTTTTTTTATCACAGAACATAGATAAAGGCTCTTGTGGTCATCAATTTGATCTATAGAATAAAAATAAAACCTTAGCCTCCCAATTCAAATATTATTCAGATTTGCGCATTAGAATAAGTTAATATCGATCTACCGATTACTTAAAATGAAAATTTGTGGATAAATAAAAATATTATACGTTAGAATTAGTTTTGAAATAAAGCCGGAAAAACCGGCTTTCTGTCTTAAAAACCGAATTTAAAATGCCAAGAAAATCCGTTTTTTTCAGTTATTTTCAAATTTCCAAGAATCCGGATTGCAATCCCTAATACCACCCATACGTACAAAGCGTTTTGCGAATACTTTCACTGTGCGCACGGCTAAGGAGTGAAATTCCCTGCCGGAGTCTTTGTTTCCTGATAGCTACAACCTTGGGGTCTTTAAGTCAAAAGTGAATAGGTTACTTCTAGGCAAGCGTGCTTCACCGTCGACCACATCATCGCTTACCATCAGGCGAGATAGTGGTCAAACGAGAATATCGGAAAAAAAACATAATGTTATTTTTTTTTATCTGGCGGAGACTTTACGCATTTCTACCAGTCAACCTTTGGTCAACCATTTTTTTACTGTTCTGACATATTATTAGTTAGGAAACTTATAATCAAAATTTTACAGAAAAAGTGTCTATTAACAAGTAAAACAAGTAAAGTTTTTTTTTTTTTGATGTACAATAAAGTATATAATAAATAAATATTAAAACTTGATTTATAGTACTCTCGCTAAAATCACTAGGTTGATACTCTGCACTATGTCTTCCTTATTAGGTCTGTCACATTTTCTCTGTTAATCAAAGTGATTTCTGCCCTTATGAAGAAAACTGATGGACATAGGACCTTTGCCCTTCTGTTCTGTTAGACGTTTTTAAAGTAAAACTTCTGAATCTATTTAATTAATTAGTAATGGTAGGGACTCCCTTTGCCGCATTTATACACCAATTTGGTCCGTTATGCGTTGGGGCACTTGCTAACATAGCCAGCCTAGCTCCGTCCAACAGCACAGAAGCTTCTTGGGAGCTTCACAGGCTACACGAAGCGACCTCATTGTCCCGAGGATTTCTTCGCGTTGAGATGCCACGGTCTCGCATTCCAGGATTACGTGGGCGGCTGATTCTTCGGCGATAAAACAGCCCCTGCAAAGTGGGCTGTCCGTGGTGCCTATGTTGAGTAGATGTTTGTTTAGAAGGGTGTGGCCCGCTCCTTTCTTCTTTGTCCAACCCTTTGCCCAGTTCAGCTGGGGTCGGGTCTCCTTGTACGTCTGCGCCAGAGAGCTCTATTCCCTATTGCTAGTCGCTATTGTCCCTATTATTATTTTTAGGTAATTTCTACTCTTGCTGAGGAGTTTATTTGTAAGACGCGGGTGTACGTTTGGCAAGGCCATTTTAGACAGTCTGTTGCCCGTGACCATCTGTTAGTATGTAGTTCTGTTGATCTTTGCCGATGGCTTTAATTAATGAATACGCCTTGATCTTCAGGTGCCATGCAGGCTGGTGGGCCAGTGTCGAACAACACGGCGCCCCCTCCCGCGCAGCCGCCCCCCGCTCAGCCACCGCAGAACAAGGAGTTCAATACAGCGTCGTTGTGCAAGTATGTTCTGATGAGAAAGCATTTCTTTCAAGCCTCCTATCGTGCAGTCTGTGCAACAACACCTGCACCATGAAAGACCTTTATGAGGCAAATGAAAACGCTATTGCCGTGGCTGAATTCTGGTCAAAACATATATAATTGAGGAATCATCGATACGACGAAGAAGAAGAAGAAGCATTTCTTTGTAGTGACATCTATGCTACCATGTACGCACTACAAAGTGACTTGAGGTTACACAAAATCTTACATCGTGCAATCAAGTTTCACACACGATTTCATAGGAATTTGAAAGAAAGAAAACTAGTTTGCAGAACTTTACTGTTCCGCATTCTTCTGGGTATATCTATGCCAAAAGAAATAAAATCTTGGTTGAGATAATAGTTGATTCTATTGGCAAAAGGAAGCTAGTTACTGTGTCTTATGGACATAATTATGCTCATGCAAGCACTAATTTCTGGGATTGGCTCATCATTAACAATTAATTCAACAAATCAAGATCAACCTTTTGAAAATTTCTCTCACTAATTTTTTAATAATTTTCGTTGCAGAAAGTATAGGTAAGTCATGCCTGGTCTCGTGGCAGTGTTGAGTGTGTTAACAATAAGTTACATGTAATAAATAACTGTATCCTAATTCTGTCTTCATAAATTTTCAGATTTGGACAAGAGACAGTGCAGGATATTGTGAGCAGAACCCAAGATGTTTTCCAGACATTAAAAGCCATACAAGTAAGTTTCAAACAATTGGTACCTATTTATTTATGCAATCAAATTGTACACAAATATACCTAGGAGTTTATATATTGCTCATCATCATCAACATTTTACCTGGAAGACATCCTCTGCTGGACATAATAGGAGCCCTATTATGTCCAGCAGAGGATGTCTTCCAGGTGTCACCCCAATCCTCGTTATCTCAACCAGCCCTCTGCTGTTGACGGTACAATAACATAAACATATACTGTAATCATTTGTGTTAAGTTTATTTCTGATTATTTTCAAGACAAGTTCTGACTGTTCTGTTATTTCATTTATTCATAATCTTTACATATAAAAAAAAAACTATAATGTCAAAGTCAAAATTATTTATTTCAATTAGGCCACTACGCGGCACTTTTGAACGAGGATAAAAACTACATTTAAAAATATATAAAATAGCAACCCACCGGTATCAGGAATAAGGTCCTAACTAACGGTGGGCAGGGCTCCTGAGAGAGGAATCTCTTAACTATATGCGGCGTGTCCAGGAAAACCGCTTTCTGGATCAAGCTCTGCTCGTTCGTCGAGGCTCTTGGCTATTATGCCATTGGCCGTCACGACTATCGGCACACTGACTGCTGTATTCACATCCCACATGTCGACAACCTCGCGATCCAGATCAAGATACTTACTTTGAGGGACCACTATATCAACAATCATTGCGCGACGCTCTAGACGTTTTACCAACACTATGTCAGGCTTATTGGCAACAATAGTCCTGTCAGTCTAGACCGATCCCAATACAATGTGATATTGCCATTTTCGAGAACTTGGTCGGGCATAATTGTACGGTACTTCCGATTCCAGAAGATTGTTTATAAGGGCAAGTTGCTGATGAATAATCCTGGCTACAAGGTTGTGTCTATGCAAATAGTCTCAGTTAGCTAGACTAGAACTACCGGAGATAATGTGATGGATTAATTAATATTATGATTTCATATAAAATTCTGTTTAATTTCAGCCGCCAAATGGTACGCATAACGGCGAAAATGCAAGTAATGACAAGAAAGCAAAAATGCAAGAACAACTGCGCACAATCCGTCTGTTGTTCAAGAGACTTCGGCTTATCTACGAGAAGTGTAATGAGACATGTCAGGTCAGTACTAATAATTTTTACTACTGGACAATGTGTTCCTTGTTTTGTGGATATAAAGTGCAGTAAAGTGTCCTATTGTGCCTGGAATTCACCCAAAATTAGCTGGTAATGTAATATATGTTTTAAAGTGGTTGCACACTGTTGTGCATCATGCAGGAACCAGTACCTCCTCATGCTACTTCTGTAGAGCTGGAAAGTTCCATTATCCAGTTCAGCTTTAAAGCGTAACAGGTGGTCGTAGTGACTCTTAATGCGGAAAAGAAAGCTTATGTTTCCCTTAACCATATTAATTTTTGGCAGGCAAATATTCATGACGTAAAAATGTTTTCAGGGAATGGAGTACACCCACATGGAAAGTCTAATACCACTGAAGGATGAAGCAGAGAACAAGGCGTTGGATGAAAGGCGGAACACTGAATCTTACAGACTAGCACTAGAAGAAAATAGAGAGCTTACGGAACAGGTGATCAATTTTATTTCTTCTTTTATTTTGCTTGAATTGCGTACCCAACTAATACTCGTGCGAACTAGCTTCTTACTGCTCATCACAGCATCTATTTCTTTCGCAGGTGTTGTCGGATAAGATAGCATGCATTTTAACCCCGCGCATAAAATGATTCGTGCCGTCGACTAGTTCAACCTTAATTCACATTTCAAGGATTATTTGAAAGGATCATTTAAAATTGATGCCAATAGATGGCGCATTTTTAAATTTCTGAGGCATTCCACTCGATTGTTAAAATTTTCATTGTAACACATTTTGGTGCAAAATAAAACTGTAAAACTTGCAAAAAAATACTATAAATCGAACCTTCAATGTATTTAAAGAATAAAATATTCACGAACCTGGTAAACCCTTTTACTTGTAAGTCGCTGCTAACACCATCTATCTATCACCGGGAAACAGAACCGAACGCGTTCGATGTACAAAAAAATATCAGATTAATCAGACGATAAACGCTAATAACGTCGGCACGGTTTCTTTGTATGGGATGAGGCATCTGTATGCTAGTATTATATTATCTGTGGTAGGACCTTCAAAATCAGAAAAAAAAATCATCTGTCTCGAAATATAATTTTGTCAGATAGTGACATTCTAGCTAGATAGGACGGCAGTGGGCCAGGCGTATGTCTAGCAGTGACATCTTGCTGAAATGTATGAATTTTTATTATGTGTCTCGCAAGCTTGATCTCATTTAAAAAAGTTTTTAAGTCAATCTCTAATATTGTTCCCAGGTGGTGTTAAAAAACAAACAGCTGAAGGAAGTGATAACTAACTTAAGGACAATCATATGGGAGATTAACGTTATGTTGACCATGCGGAGATCATAATTAAGTTCAAGTTAGTTTTAAGTTATGCTGTAGTATTTTAAGCTTTATGTCTTTGACGTAAAAGTCATAACGAACGCTCTTGATGTGTAACTAACTACTATATTAATGTTATTCCCGTTTTGGAAATCACAATAATGTTATTGTGTATGTGCTATCTTCACCATATAATATTGTCAATGGGTGTCAACTCATGTGATGGTTGCAGAATTCCCCAGTTGTTTCGGACTGAGTTGGAGAATCCTAAAGGTTGTTTCGGACTGAGACGGACCCAGCTGTTTCGGACTGAGTCGGAGAATCCTAAAGGTTGTTTCGGACTGAGTCGGACCCAGCTGTTCTGGACTAAGTCGGACCCAGCTGTTTCGGACTGAGTCGGGCCCAGCTGTTTCAGACTAAGGGCCGATTTCATCAATGAAATTAATGGCGATAAGTTCAACTAAACTCAGTTTAAGCAAATACAGCATTCTGATTGGTAGTTTCTCAGCTGTCTCAACCAATCAGAACGCTGGCAGAAGTTTCGTACTGGGTCGGTGAATCCTAAAGGTTGTTTCGGACTGAGTCGAACCCAGCTCTTTCGGACTGAGTTGGAGAATCCTAAACAATCATAAATACTGAATTATAACTGCTCAATAAACAGTGATCACAGTAAAAAGAAATGCGACCATTTTTGACCATGTAATGATTGGACTCCTTTGTCCACACGTACTCTCCGTTTCCCGAACGAAAATTATCGGAATCTTTAATACCTATTACCAATCAGATCAGTTTATAATCAGTTTGCAAATGACAACATTTCACATAAATTTACGTTAAAATTGAGAGTATAATACTCACAGCGGATCTTTGTGTCTCTGAAGTTAGATCTGTCAACTATTGCGCAAGAAACAGTTTAACTGCATAGAGTAAGCGAGATAGGATAATGCGACAAACGTAAGCGAGTGAAAGAGACAGTTATACAATGCTATCTTCACTTTCAATATGGACACAAAAATAGCTAATGCGCAGGCTCTTGCAGCCAATTCAGAAACACAAAGATCCGTTGTGAGTATTATATGCAATGTATGGACTGCATTGTATGCATTTTGACTTCAATTCTATTCGTTGGCATGGGGGTCCTGGCTAAAATAGCTAGACCAGCTCCACCGAGAAGCACAGGTGCTTCCTAAGGACTTTATAGGCTACGCCGAGCGATCTCACTGTTCCAACAAATTGTACACTTCGGAAAGTAACGGCCTGGATGACGTGGCCAGCTTCAATTCCTCGGCGCTAAAGTAGCCTTTTTTCCATAAACCAAACACTCCGTGTTTAACTGTTTATTGTGAAAATATTTCTGTAAATAGTTGTGTAGTAGATAAGTAGTTAGTTATGTATTGGTGTATTATTTATAAATACAATTTAAGTATAATAATAAGAATCTTTCGTATATCGTCGTTTTATTGAATAGACTGACCTTTATTGTTTGACAATAGTGTCATGGCTACTGATGTCATTGCAATGGGGTCATGATGCTCACAATGCTTTTGTAGTCAAGAATATTTTATGGCTGTCGACTTTAGTAGTAATGTGCACAGAAGTTACAGTACAACTATTTTGTTAATGTCCCTCGGCAAACTTCGTGTTTCGTCAGTCGTCGGATTTCTATCAGAAGCCCTTTGCACTTGGTGCAGACAGGATTATTTCAATCAACTTGGAAGTATATAGAGTTGTTAATACTCTTTTAACTTAGTGTATTTTATTTTTAAAATGCGAGGAAAGCTGCTAAAGTAAAATAATTTTACAGCTCTATATAGTTCAAACTAATAGAATTCAAACGATTATACACTATAAATCTAATATTTGATGGACATGGAAATTAGCATTCGTTTGTATTCGGCAATGCAATGATAGCCGAGGGACATTGAGAAAATTGTTGTACTGTACTTAATTTGCATTTTTAAGCTACAATAACTGCTTATCAAGAGGTCGGGGTATCGAACCCACATTTTTTTCTAAGGATTTTCAGGCAATCAATAATCCCTACATCTGACATTCCTTTTCTAAAAATTAGGAGGTCTATCCCCAAAGAGATTTTATGAGGAAGCTGGCATCAGAGGCAAGCCGGTTTGTGACCACAAAAGATGACCTTGACAGGATTGAGTCACTACATGCCAAGCAGTATTGGTCATCTTTCCCACTAGCACAGCCTTTGACCCATATTGGTGCCAGGGATTGGCAGATGTCTCCACCTTAGTTATAGTGTTGACTAGCTTATCAAAGTCATTTCGACCTTTAAAACTGACTGTCGATCAGCAATCTACAGATTCGGAAAATGAGTATTGAGGACACAAAAGAAATTCAAGACACATTAAAAATAAATTATTTACTTCAGTAAGATTCGAGAGTAGGTATTCTAAATACAAAATGGCAAACGGCAACGATTACACATTGTGTTAATAATTAATAAATAAAGCTAATGGCAAGCTTTTAGGAAACTGAGTATTTAAAATTTGAGTTGAGTAGTATTTAAAATTAAAATCTTAAAACTAGGACTTAAGTACGTTTCATCTATCTACGTTCGATTGGTTTCGGGATTTCGGAGCTGGCTTTCTTTTTCTTTTCGAGGAGTTTCTTCTCGTAGGGGCGGCGGTCGACAGTTTCGTCTGCAGGTGCTGGGATTTCGTCTGGTTGGGGCTGGTCTGCTTGTTCGGGAGTCTCCGGGGAAGCCTCCACCTGCTTGCCTACGCTTCTTCCGGAAGGCATTTCGTGGAACGCCTCTGCCAAGTCCAGGTTGATCTCCTCAAGCGGTGTGTCGCCCGACCTGATGTAGACGGGTACGTATCCTGGCATTGGAGGCAGGACCTGCCATTTGGGACGGGCCTCTGTAACAGAAAAGTTTGTTGTTATTTTTGTGAAATATTACTTAAACATATTCTGCTTGCAGGTGGGATGCTTGAGCCAAGGAACATTATAGGGCTGTCTAATGACTGATCACAGATGCAAGACACGGTGCTACCTTAGTTACAAAGCGTTGACACATACCAGTTAAGACCAGTTTTAAAGCAGCCTGGTGACCTGAGTGTTTAGGTTTAGGATTTTGATTGAATAATAGTTAGCTAACCGGCTCAAGCCACCAGGAGTTGGGATAACTGACTTGTTTGTCTAGAACCCCTTATCGTCTAGAACATCGCAATAACCCACTTCCTGAGGTTTGGCGACCTCAAGGCAAGTTAACAGTATGATAGCATTTTTTATAAAAAAAAAGTAGGGCATTCGAAGCAGCGGACTGAGAGTTCGTTTTTTAAATTGAGTCACAAAAGCCAGTGCTTCAAATACGTGTTGCCTGCTCGAAAAAGAAACGTAGACAAAACACCCGAGGCTACCACGATGGACTAACCCAATAAGCCGTTAAACGTCAACCGAATATCAACTACTTATTCCGAAGATAATTCACACACTGAAGAAATCTTTTTAATTTAACGGAACTTCACAAAAAGACCTACCTACATTTTTAAATCAGTTAGTAGTCGGTGGAGAGAAACTATTTGCGAAACCAAATACATTTTTAGAAATAGTTTTTTTGGTTATTTATTTAAACTTCATGTACAATGGTGATACATAGGCGGACTTAATGCAGCAAGGCATTCTCTACCAGTCAACCTTTGGGTTAAAAAGAACACAACAGTGGTAGGAGTCCAAAATAAAAATAAAACAATAAATAAAATTGGATATTAATAAACTATCTAACTAATAAAATAATAATAAATACTATATTTTGTTGTTATTTTTTATATTTATTTTTGTATGATTTATGAATTCCGAACGCATCCCCATCAGACAGGCATTTGTTTTAATTCAACATGGTATTTAATAGTATATTATGCAACTAGTGAATAAAAGACGGATTTAAAGCGAGGGCCATAGATGAATCACGAGCAAGTGAAGGATTCTAACTACTGAATCACGACCGTAGGGAGTGATTCATGATGATTGAATCACGAGCATAGCGAGTGATTCAAGTGTTAGAATCATGAGCGGCGCGAGTGATTCATGGTCCTCGATATAAATCCGTTTTATTCAAGAGTTGCATACTATAGTTTATACCATGACTTCGAGAAAAAGAAAGATCTAAGCGAAAAGCACAAGGAATATTACGACCAATAAATAAATGGTTTATTTCCTTCAAAATCTACAAAAAATGTGAAACCCTGACCCCTGAGCTAGGTAACAGCACCTGTGTTTCAGAGGGGCCAGTGACCACCTCCGTTACGTTACATAATTATAATTAATTAAACACCATTGTAATTAATATAAGAAATTACAATCCAAATAAGTATTCAATATATATCCCAGACTAAAATCAAAATCATTATTAAAATCCTAAATAACAAACTCAAAATTAAAATCGAGGTAGGAGTTTGAAAGTCGAATATTCTCTGCACAAGAAATTTGTATCGAGTATTTTTAGCGCAAGGCGGCGCAAGGAGGTTATAATAATATAGCATTGAGATGAAGGTTGTTCCATTGGTGTGTTCCAAATTCAAACACCAAAACAGTGATTAAAAGTGCTTTTTATTCACTGTTTTCAGTGAATAAAATAAGCTTTTTAGAGGAGGAATGGTATAAAAAATATTTTTTGCACCCACAATTTAAATAAGCGTCTTACCCAATAAGTTATATGTTACATCTGACCTCCAACTATGATGTTGATGAACGACATTGTTATTAGCGAAAAGTCATGACCGATTACACTTGTACAAATTATAGGCACCTCATTTATTTTACTCATGTTAAACATAATTTATTTAGGTTTCATAATATTTACATAACAAAAATAATGTGATATTATAAAAAAAAAAAAAAAATACATGCACCTTAACACAATATAATATTTGCATGCCAACTTATGGCGAAATGTGTCATTGTGCTAATAACTTATTTATACCATCTTTTGTACCACATTTAATGCAAATAAATGGCTTTGACTTTGACTTTTTATCACGCGTGTATTGGTCGGAGGTTTGGTCAGAGGTGCTCCTTCAAGTAGACCCTACATATTAAACACATTTTGTTATGTTTAAGTCCCCCTAATAGGTAGGCGAGCCCATTGCCATCAACCGTGAACAAGACCAGCAACCTAATTGTTTAAATGAATTCGGCAAGGCAAAGAGTTTGACAGCCATCAATCGTCCAATTACATAGACGGAAATCCACATCGCGTCTTTTATCTCGCATGTGATTGGTCGATTGATGGCGATCAAATTCTTTTCCTTGCCAAATTCACTTGCGCAATAAGGCTGCTGGCCCTGAGAAATTCTAGATGGAAAAACCGAATAACATTATGCTTAACCCGGGAATCGAATCCAGGACCTCACGATCAGCAGTGCTTGAGACCACGATACCAACGAGGTAGTCATAATATTTCTTGTGATTTAAGGCGCAGATACCTATTCGTGATTCTCATTTTAAAATTAGCTACTCAGTAGCTGATTTTAAAATGAGAATCACGTCTACACACCCGTAACTAAAAAAACTAAAAAACGTCTACCTGTAATTTAAAAAAAAATACGTTTTATTAGAGCATTTTCTTAATAATTTGATCTATGAAAATTTTGACTTTTATTCGTTTATCATAGTATAATTAATTTGTAAAGTGATGTCTAAAACGGACATAAAAACGACAACCGCCGGGCGTATTTTAATGAAATTGACACCATCTCTAAGGCAATTTAATTATCTACATTTAAATCTAAGGCTTTTTTTTAAGTAATAGGATAATAAGGAAAGTACATAAAACTACTGAATTTTGGGTCGCGCGGGTATGAAACGAGTGCGCGTTTTGCTCCCTCAAGGTCGTTGGCGACTGTTGTTGTCTTAAACGCCTGCGTGTGCGACTCGCTTAGATAGACAGACACATCAAACGATCTGCCGTGACAAGCCAAGCGTGTTATGCGCATTGAATATATTCAATTTATCAACTCTAACATAACATTTATATCCACGACGAATGATAGCTACTGCACGCGAACTCTTGACAGTCCTAACTTTATCAAAACGATGTATTGGTTGAAGTCGGGGTGAAGAAAGTTTTTCTTCCTCATCTGCCTACTCTTTGCGCAATGTGGATTTCCGTCTAGGTTGTCTTTGCCCTTTGCCTTGCCGAATTAATTACACAATAAAGTTGCTGATCTCCACAACCTAGTTAGCGAGCTAAACGATTCCCTTTGCCAATTTATATACTCAGAAATAAATAAATCTTTATCTTTATCTTTTATCTTTATCTTTAAGAGTGGTTGTTAGACTTTCGGACTCTCCTTCGACTGTCAAAAATCAAAAATCTACAAACACATGACAGCCGGGACCAACGGCTTCGCATACTGCCCTTCCTAGGCACGGAGACCGAAGTGGTCTCGTTATGTAGGTAAAGGACAGGCACCCAACCATGATCCGACTTCTGCAAGCGTTGCTTATTCCTGAAGATCGTTCCGTGCGCCAATAATTTAGCCAAAAGCTTTTAATTGAGCAGATATCCGCTCGTAAAAGTGTCTGATGTATGAAGAAAGTTAACAAAAACGAAATTTATCGGCTTTCACGATCACAGTTCGCCTGAAGATCGCGCGTGGCAAGATGATATCGCATGCATCCGCGCGTCGTAAATTTACTAATACCTAGAGATAATGGCTAGGCCCCGCTTGTTTAGGTCGCTTTCCTTGTTACTGCGGTCATTCAACCGGCTATTAAGTGCAGATGAAATAAGATGCCGATACGCAGATAGGCAGTGAGACAGTGGGAAGCTTTTATGGTCGTGTCTTTAATAGAGAATACTTAGTACCTACAGATAATGAAATGTCTTATTTTGAAGGCAGCTTTCAAGCCTGAAGTTTTCTCTGCTTTTAAAGAAAGAAAAAACGTTTATTTGCGCCAGGCACGACGCATACCATAAAAACAAAGGAAATATTAAATACAAATACAGAGTATGCGTCACAACCACGCAAAACGGTCATCGCTCAGCCTAGCGAGCATGGGCGTACCCAAGACATTTGTGACATGACATGATAAATTATGTCATATCTTACAATTTGTCTTAAATGCTAGCACGGGTCAAACATGTGACATATTTTAAAGGCGCAACATGCCTTTCTTGTTGCTGCCCGGCGAGCACGGCCTACTGTGACATGGTTTGAGTCACACATTTCATCGCATTTTGGGCGATAACGCCATTTTGTCCTAAATAATAGCACCGGCGGCGTGAGAAAATTTCCTGACGTTTGTTTGGGACTCATCGGGTCTTAATTGCTAATACGGGCGCACCCATTTTGTCACAAATGTCACATTTTGACAGATGATTTAGAAAAATGTATCTCTTTCGTTCGGAGGTGGTGATAAAATTTTATAGTTGAATAAAATATATTTGCCTTCTAATTACGGCACCAAATGGCAATAAATTCATTTTGTGTGTATGGTGAATTGGTGATCAATGCTTATTAATTAATTGAAATGTTACAGGATTATTAATAAATTTTATATTATTACTTTTTCATAATTGTATTTTTTTTATTGTTGTTCTTATTTTAATTATGATTATTTTCTTTTATACCATATTCTTCTTGCTTAAGAAACAAATAAAATCCCCATAAAACATTCAAAATATAAAAAATAGGGGCCCACCGGTATTGGTCCAAGCTATTATATTTTTTAGTAATTATTAAATTTTCACAATAATTATATCTTTCTAACAAACACTTAATATAGTATCAAACAAACAAAGAAAAATAAAGTGTGCATAAGTCTATGGTCGTGGGTCAAATATTAATTTATTCCCAACAAAATTAAAAAGTTGTTTAGCTGTATGAACGGCATACTTTTTTACGTATTATTTTTTTTGGTCGTCTATTCAAATTATTTCGCACTATGAAGTCAACAACAAGAAAAGCAAGTCGCGCCTGTAAATTATGTCACATGGTTGTCCCGTGCTAGCATTTAAGACAAATTGTAAGACAAGAAATATTTTATCATAACTTGTCATGACCGAGTCGAAAACCAAGCAATGTAAAAAAAAAAAAAAACTTGTAATTCATGTTGGGATACTGCTAACATGGGGGTAGCAAAGGGGGGGGCTAAATTTTGGTTATTTTTGGCCTAGGACATACCGTTTTCGAGATATCATTTTGGAAATATGCAAAATAAAATAAGATACGGAGGCCCATAATTCGGCAACAGTGCGTCGTAGGGCTATGCTTCTCAGAACATAAATGGTTTTTATGGCCAAGGTTAAACCGAAACTACAATAAAATTGGAAAATTTCCGAAAAAGAAAAAAATAAACGTCAAGAAGTTATGCCACAAGTCAAGAAAATATCTCACGCCGCCGTGCTAGCATTTAAGACAAAATGAGTTTATCGCCCAAACAGTGATTAAAAGTGTGACTTAAGCGATGTCACAGTAGGCCATGCTCGCCGGGCAGCATAATGCTGGGACTCGCGTGCAAGACAGAGCCACAGCGCTGGTTTTCAGCGATAGCCGGTGTCGACTGGGTGACGCCGAAACAAATAAACCTTATGCGCGTTGATAAAAAGGTTCTAAGTACCTACTAATTAGGTGTAATTTTAATAGCTTAAACCGCCCTAAAAGTTTGCGTTTTGAATTGACGACAATCAGCGTGTTACCTACGCAAAAACCGCCGACATGGAACCTTAACCTGAGACAGAATTAATGCGAGAGACTTGTAACTGAGAGTTTTGTTTGTGGCGCAAGTGTCCAGCGAACTTCAATGGGCTGAGTTGAGATGTCAATGGCAATTTCGCCTCCTCAACCGATTAGAAGAGTACCTACGTTATGTGGAAATTGATAGACCCAGTTTAATTGCAGGCACAATCAGGCATTACTGACTCTCCGTGTAAAACTGCGGATAAGAAAAGACATGGAAAACTATTGAATGTCACTTTAAGATCTTAGAGAGTCAAGAGCTGGTTCGCGGATAAAGAACAATGGCGAACTCCGAAACAAAATTTTGCAGACATTTTTTTTACAGAGTTTGAATTCCTGAACAAGAAAGAAAAAGAAAAAAGAAAAGACATTACAATTAAAGACACATCCAGTTTGAAGTTCTAGAAATCTACAGGTTATGATAATATTACTTACACATGCCATTATGCTGGTTGACAGATGAATGGCAACACAACTTAGCCAGAAGCCATGATTTTATTTTATTATTACCAATTGAGTTTTTAATTATGACGTTTTTTTGCCAGACTTTGATAGGCTATAACCCTAATTAACCTAATTTGATTAGTAAATTATTTCATCGGTATCTATCACGGCCACGTAGAGTTTAATAATACCATCAACAATTTTCTCGCCATTGTTCTTTGAAAGAGAGTTACCGCAGCCCTGGCACAAGCAACTGAAGGAACACAGGTGGGTTTAAGTCAGTAAAAGTCTGACACGCGCAGCCTTCACCGCGAGAGAAGTCATTGGATGATTAAAAAAGACAGTCAAGAGCTTGAAGATTGGATTGCTTTAAGCATTTCCTGGCCTTTTATAATGCTAGTCTATTTCTATTTCCTTAGGTCTGCTATTTACCTAGTTTTGTAACTCGACTTAATTTTAGTTAATTCTTGGGATGTCACCGGCCATAAGAAAATTTCCTGTTAGAGATACAAGTGCTAAATGTCACCTAAACTGCGAGTATCACGGTCACGAGTGGTCACGATCCAGCCACTTGAGCGCTTGACGTAGACGAGCTATTCTCGAGATAACTACGTACAAGTAGTTCGCCGGGGCGCAACCTAGCTGTTTCGATTAGACAATTGCTGCAATTCAGTGCAATAAATAGAATTTTTGCGTAGCTACATAGAGAGCAAGATATAGTTGTTATAAATGTGGCCCCTCGAGGGGCACCTTGACGAGCATATTTTCTCTAACATACCTACTTATTTGTAATTCTAATGGAGTCACAAATTTACAATATTTTTACCTGACTGCTCCAAAAGGAGGATTATGTCTTGGACACATGTCCAGTTTAAAAGCTTTACACATTTGCTCCTACGTAGAGATGCCGAGGTAATGATAGATTCAATCTTCACAAGACACCATATTTAGAGCTTCTAAGGAGTTCTAAGCAACGATTTGTGATAATTCATAGCATTAGAGGGGTTGAATAAGGGGATAAAGTGGTATGGAGCATTTTTCTGGGTAACCCACAGGCAAATATGCAAAAATTATAAGGTGCGGATACTGCTATTCAATTGCAGTTCCATTTAAACTGCAAGCCGACTACAACATGACCGAGGAAGGGCAAGGCAGATTATGTTCTGATACTATTTGACTTTCAGCATTTCAAGTGTCTACTTGATGTTGGACCTTCAAGGCTTCAACCGCGGGCGGGTTGTAATCCCTATATAGGTACTAACTGCATAATGTTGATACGTACTATGAGGACTCTGCCTATGTAAAGGAAAACTCCTTGCCTATATTGAGATTGGCAACAGATATCGTAGTTTTGAAAGGCAACTGAAATTTGAACATAAAGTAGGTGAAGATAATTTTGCTAAGCTTTGATTGTCAATTCTAGAGAAGCCGCCTAAGAGCAGGCACATTGTTGCTAAAATATATCAGATAAAAGTAATTTCTGATTTTTCATTCGTTGCACCCTGGCTACCCCGAGACAGTGGTGTCTCATACCATCATACAAAGAAACAGTGCCGACGTTCTATACTGATTATTCTATTCGTAGGGGCGTAGCTCATGTGAGGACTCTGCCTATGTAAATGAAAACGGATGGTATTTAAAAGTACTTCAATTTATTCCCATTTCATTTACCTAATTTTGCCTGTGTTCCACCAAATATACTTAACTAGCTGACCCAGCAAACTTTGTTTTGCCATAAAAAGACCAAACATTTATCTACCCTACCTACCCGACCCTACACTACCCTACCCTACCCGACCCTACACTACCCTACCCTACCCTACACTACCCTACCCTACCCTACACTACCCTACCCGACCCTACACTACCCTACCCTACCCTACCCTACCCTACACTACCCTACCATACTCTACCCTACCCTACCCTACACTACCCTACCCTACCCTACCCTAACCTACCCGACCCTACACTACCCTACGCTACCCTACACTACCCTACGCTACCCTACACTACCCTACCCTACACTACCCTACCCTACCCGACCCTACACTACCCTACACTACCCTACCCTACACTACCCTACCCTACACTACACTACCCTACACTACCCTACACTACCCTACCCTACCCTACCCTACCCTACCCTACCCTACCCTATGTCCTTCTCCTGGTTCTAAGCTACCTCCCTGCCAATTTTCAGCTAAATCGATTCAGCCGTTCTTGAGTTATAAGTGAAGTAACTAACACGACTTTCTTTTATATATATATACTTAATGTGCACCAAAATATGTTCATATAAGTCGACGTATCCCCGCTGCGCGGGACTCCTATTTCTGTCTGCAGGGTCAAAAGTAACCTAACACGAACGAGATGACGGGAGCTGAGTTTGCTCGCTTTGCTCGCTCACTTCAGCTCCTGTCATCTCGTTCGAACCTAACCTGTCCATTTCGGGGTGCCCTAAGTTCCCGAGCTCGCTTCGCTCGCTCTTGGACTGATTCTTTGACCATAATTTATTCGTAGATCAACTAATATTTGGTGCACGATCAGTATTTTAGATGTACCTTTAGATTTTTGGTGAACACAAAAATATTATCCAATGAAAACTCCTTGCCTATATTAATACTTGCAACAGATAACGTAGTTTTGTAAGGTAACTGAATACGAACATAAAATAGGTGAAGATGTTTTTGCTAAGCTTTGATTGTCAATTCTAGAGAAGCCGCCTAAGAGCAGGCACATTGTTGCTAAAATATATCAGATACAAGTTATTTCTGATTTTTCATTCGTTGCACCCTGGCTACCCCCCGTACAGCACCTACCTATGCCATATCAGGTAATCGGTAGACCCTTTAGCACAGCTAGGTTACGCTTATGTCTTACCTCGGCTAAGTTTAAATTTTATTTTGTAGTGTTTTAGACACGTTTTTATACATCTTTGGCCATGGTTAGATGTTCAGCATAATACAGTACCTATTCAATTATTTTTTTAACTACTTACCTACATCAAAGCTCTGTTAACGAGGTGATTGTGTTCAATTCTACCTAGCTATATTCTTCAAACAGTTTGATGGGTAGGTATACTCATTCTTCATCAATCAAGAAATATTTATATTGCTTTAAAATATAAAGTTTGATCTGCCCAATTAGTGTTCTTTGTTTGCGCAACAGTATATAGGTAGCGTTTTCAGGGATTAAGTTTTATCAGAAACGTGTTGCGGACATATGGTCAAACAAAAGCTCTTGCGCATTACTTAGTAAACATGAGTGTTTTTTCTAAAATATGAAGATTTAATTTAAAGATTTGGAGTATCTAATCGTATTTTAAAATACATTTATTTGTGAGGGTACAACCGTTTTTTTTTAGGAAAATCCTAATTGTTTAGGTAATTTAACTTGCCGGGCCTTTTTACGATGTTTGATCATTATTAAGTAACTAACTAGTCTATACGTATAAAATACCATAAGATGCCACATTATCGCTATTAAAATAGCTATGTTTAGTTTTAACCACAGACATAATTCTTACTAGATAACGCAAGTCCCTACATCTGTATGAAAACTAGCAGCCTAATTGTGTAAGTGAATTCGGCAAAGGAAACAATCTGTTTCTTTCCCAAAAACGACATTTTGTATTGCGAAAAGTCGTTTTTGGGAAAGAATCAGTTTGTTTCCTTTGCCGAATTTACTTACAGGCGTGTTTCTTTTTCACACACAATTTAAAAACAAATTTATTTAGATACCAATGTCAGAAAACCAACAGTAACAAGTAAAGCTTGGAAATTTTGTACTGTGCTGGTGGAATTTCATCACGAGAAAAATAAAAAACAACAAGAAAAGAAAAAGAGTAAGACAGAATAGAAAAAGACATTAAAAGTACAGTTAACCAATGAAAAGAAAACTAAAGGATTAAGAAAGCAAAGAATACCGTTGAAGAAGGTTTGACTTCAAAAGAGTCTGATGTGGAGATTTTATACGTTAGAAGTGATATTAGTTATAATTTAGCGATGTTTACCTTACGGGTAATAGTCGGTAACTGGTAACTGTCGATAACTGGATGTTGATTATTGGAGATTCAGTGTCGATGATTGGTGATTTATACACTTTTTTATTGTTTGGATTTTTTTCTAGTCTATGTATAGTTAATAAAAATAATACACCCTATTCTTATCTCAAGAATATACTTTACAATACTCAATTGTTACTTTTGGTTTAAAGATGACTAAATGACTTTTAATTTTATAAAGAAGCCCACTATATCTCCTAAAAGTGTCGAGCATTGGTGCCACTACGTTAGTCTATACGTATAAAATACCATAAGATGCCACATTATCGCTATTAAAATAGCTATGTTTAGTTTTAACCACAGACATAATTCTTACTAGATAACGCAAGTCCCTACATCTGTATGAAAACCAGCAGCCTAATTGTGTAAGTGAATTCGGCAAAGGAAACAATCTGTTTCTTTCCCAAAAACGACATTTTGTATTGCGAAAAGTCGTTTTTGGGAAAGAAACAGTTTGTTTCCTTTGCCGAATTTACTTACAGGCGTGTTTCTTTTTCACACACAATTTAAAAACGAATTTATTAAGATACAAATGACAGAAAACATTTCCAATGCCTCGGCCAACTTTTTCTATACAGTCTTTACAGCTCAATATAGCATAATTAAGATATTTCTAGATTTCGGTGGATTTCCAGTGCCGATAATGCTAAATGAAAAGCTCAAAGTACGATCATTGATCGCAATTTTACTCCGAATTCCGTTTATTGACACACGAAGTAGGTAAGTACATACAATTGCGTCATCTAGTTACATTTATATCTGTGGTTTTAACACTCAAAATTATTCCAAAAAGAAATTTTAAAACCAAAGCTGCATAGACATCTCGCCTCTCGCTGTACATACAGCTTTTTACACTGATTGCCCACAAATAACGAGAGGCGGCTGGCTGCCGAGTAAACCGTTAAAATTAAAATGCCTTCATGATTACCTATAAAATGTTCTAACAAGTACCAGTTTGTTTGTGTGTTAGCGTTGGAGATGTGTATGTATGTCCGCACCGGCTTTCTAACGGTGGACGCCGGACCATCCGACTCAAGGCTGACTTTTTGCTTGTCAAAACGCTAACTGTACCTGCTTCATTTGTCCAGTACATTTCACCTAAATATACCCCGTAGCACTCATCGATTTTCATCTCAAACTTAACTATATAAGATTCAGAATCCAACGCTTTCTGCAGATACAAGTGAAGGTGTCTTCGTCTCATAATGCTCTTTAATTTTATTGCTTGCCCTAGTTTTGATGTTCAAAAATCGGAACAAATTGTCTCGAACAAATATTATTTCTGTGGGGCCTAGATTTGGAACTTAACCGTCTGCTATAATACCTGCAATTTGTATGTATTTTACTTCGTATATTTTCCTTATTATTGTTTAAAAGTACTAGGTATAAAAATACAATATTATCGGTCTTGTGTATGAAGCAAATAGACCGAAAACAATGCGACTAATACGTAGTTAAACGGCATGAACTTAGGTAGATATCATATCTACAACGGTCATACGCGATCATTAGTATATTGCGCATTTAATTTTTTACAAAGATAGTGTAAAAAGTAATGCAATTAATGGATGTGAGTAATTACAATTGTTCCTCCTATTGTTATTCACACTACTAATCTTTATAGACACGCGAAGTAGTATTTTGATACAAAAAACCAAATGATCCAATTTGCCGGATTCTATTTTTGTTATAAATCCTACCTATGTTAAAATATGTTGTCATATGTTTTGACACACAATGGAAATGAAAGTGGCAGTTAAAAAAAAGATGTATTCGAAAACGATATTTTTACTCGAGCGCTCCCGCAGACAGATGCGATGCAACAATACGACAGCGATTCGACTCAATTTCATAGAATTAGAGCTTCTAAATTTCAAATTATAAAAACGCCCGACGTATTTTTATTTCATGCTACATAGGTAATTTATCTAGTAGTAGACAGGCTTTGTTCGACAATCTATTGAACACGTAATTATGACCCGATGTCTTGCAAAAACATCCCGATTCAAACAGTAAAACGCACATAACTTTAGAACGGCTGAACCGATTTTCATCAAACGTAGCTAAGAAGACTCTCGATAAAGTCACCTTTCAAACAAAAAAAAAACGAAATCAAAATCGGTTCATCCGTGTAGGAGCTATGATGTCACATATACACAAACACACAGGTACACACGTCAAACTTATAACACCTCTCTTTTTCCGTTGGACGTTAAAAACATCGACACATCTTTGTCGTATTTTCGCGTCGCATAAATTTGTTATTCTTTGCTAGACGTTCGCATAAGTTTTCGCACTCCGTAAGTTTTCCATTTACGAATGTTTTCGATTAATTAAGAAGATAGTAGTGAAATGCAGCCAGTCTAGCTACATGACCACGAAAGTGGGTCAATGAAGAGTCAAGTCGCAAGTTTCTTATCTATATAAGTCTAAACAACTTTGGATAAATGGCGACAATCCCGACTACGTCGTATTATTTGACGCTGCCAATTTATCTCAACGTGCGTCTTAATTATTGCAGAGTTAATGATCGATTCATCGAACGACTCTTGGTATTTTTGATCGATTGGTTTATAAACCATCGATCCATCAAATCTCTGTTAGAGACTTATGTCCTAGAGTCTTATACTTATGTCTTAGAGTCTTATGATGCGTGTGTTTCAAATGGCTTGGAAATTATATATATCTAGATATATGTATCTTTTTGAAATCCTTGGATTATTTCAAGTTAATTGCAAACAGTATTATTACTAATTAGCTTTTCTTTTAAACCGTTTCTTTGATCGTCGACCGAGCTGGACTAACCGTACGCACGGGAGAGCTTGCTGATCTGGAATTCGTAAATGAATATGTGGGTTCCATGATTAGCGATCAGAGTGGATACGATAGGGAAATTTGGAGGCGTATACACATGGCCAAAGCTGGCATGATCAAGATGTCGAGAATATGCCAAGACAGAAATATCTCTAACAGTACCAAAAAGAGACTCGTGAGAAGTCTGGTATTATTAATATTTCTGTACGGCTCCGAATCTTGCGCAATTGCGCAGGATTCACTGTAGATCGAAGAAGGATTGGACCTTTGAGATGTAGTGTTGGAGAAGAATGTTGTGCATACCCATACTGTCCACCAGTAAAGCGCACGAATAAGTCCATTCCCAGACTCTCCCCGATCTGCTACCAATGATTCCTGAGCTACTTTGGTCATATCGCTCGGAGACAATCGGACAGCCTGGAGAAACTGGTTGTGGTGGGGAAAGTGGATGGAAAGAGACCGCGTGGACTACTCGCTGGTCAGATCAGATAAGGGATTCCAGGACTGACAGTGACCACTGCCTTCAGGAGAGCCGACAACAGAGTGGCATGGAAGCAGCTCGACAGTGACTCCGTCAAAGCGTTCCAGACGGGAATGACCTTTAAAATTATGACAACGAATAAGAAGAGCTAAACCTACAATGTTATTGTGGTACAGCACTGGGGATGTTGTTTTGATTGAAGCTGTCATCTTTCAGTTTAACTCCTTTAATATTTTCTTTGAATTGTTCTTCAATAGATTTCCATATTTATTCCTAATGACTTTTACTAACATTCTACATACCTATATCTCTCTACATCATCCATTGTTCATTAATATGTTTTTTAGAGAAATTATTTAGACGGTATAACCTATCTATGATAGCAATATAAAAGCTTTTTAATCGCGACGGGTCGTTATGTGAGAGTCATTGTCCTGTCCTGTCCAGTGGTGTGTAACCCAGCACAACCGGACCGGGCCAATCGTGTTTGTTTTTGCATTATTATAAAATTCCATCCATAAACTTTTCAAGTACTACACTATTGCCATGTTCACTGTCCAATGCTTTTTATGTTCCGCTTCGATGAGCTTTGCGGGGACTTTCTGGTTGGTGTAGACTGAGACGAATTTTTCGTCGCTTTCTCACCTGTCTATAGCACTTTTGTTTTTATTTTCAGATAATTTCGTTTTAACGAGCATCGTTGTCAATTCTTTTATGGTGCCTACCGTGATCTTTCCCGGAATCAATTTGCCCTGTGGGTCGATGATATCATTTTCCGAAGTTTCGTTTTTAATAAAAACAGGTGTGCAAAAAGTTCTTGCGGATTCATGACTAATATTGATGGCCAGTAAGATAAGTCTGTAATCATGAGAATTCTTAGCCAATAAAATCTTCTAAATGAACGTTAGTCAGAAGTTTTTTTTTAAATAATTGAATTTTATTCGTGTCAATGATCGATTGGTTTTACGGATGTCGTAATTAACAAATATAAATATAAAGTCCGTTAGGAATGTCTTGTAATTATTCGATTCCTGTTTCTGAATACAGTAAAATTAAAGCTTAAGATAGACTGTGCAGACGAGTCTAACTAGTTCGTAGAAGATCTTAGGCTTTTTGCACAACTGGATCAAAACTGTATTTTGAGAAATTTGTCATCTGATTAGCTAACTGTGCTGAGGTTGGCTTCCAGTTTAACCAGATGCAGTTAAGACTATCTCCACAAAAAAGATAAATCCTCTTAATAAATCTCGTTATCTTTTGTCAGTCAAATCGCTATGAAAATAAACGTAGTGTATACTTGAAAATAAAAACAAGACACGCCTGTATTTAGTCAAAGCTTTTGAAAATCTACTTGAAAACATTCCTAATGCAAGTTTTACAAAGTCATAAAAGTTTTGTGACTCCACTCAGAAGCCACCCGACTTAATAAGTCGTGGATACAATATTATCATGAGTACGTACTACTGGTGTGCCCACTGTCTTAGATTCTTTAGGTGACTACATCATGCTAGATTTGAAACCTTTTAATAACATCCTCTATTCATCCGATCCTTCAGGTTTTAAAATAAGTCAATTGAGTTTTTATCTCGAATAAATTAGTTTTAATATAGGCTTTATAAACGAACTAGCTTCTGTCAGCGGCTTCGCCCGCTTGAAAGTCGAAAATTATCCCGAAAGAACATATTCCCTTGATAAAAAGTATCCTGACTTTAATTTATGTCTTTGCCAAATTTCATCGAGATCCGTTCAGCCGTTTGAGCGTGAAGAAGTACCAAACATACAAACACACACTCTTGCAAAATTTCGCCTTTATCATATTAGTGTGATATATATATAATAACACACGGCTTGTATATATAGTAGGATGTAACAAGCCGTGTCTTTTATGTTTTATTAAAGGTACATCTCGGCAGTATTTCCCTTAAAGTTTTTTTGTTTTAATTGCAGACCTACTGTTTCGTTTAATTACATTAGGTAGATATGCTACCATAAAATTGTTAACCGGTACATTAACTTTTTGAGTAGCTGGAGTTAACAAACAAGGTAATTGTTAATCACGGTAACTTAAACGTGACTTACGCGTTAACTATTAACTATTTCGGTAACCGTAGATTAAATTTGATTAATTAATCGAAGTGTTATATTATAAGTAATACAATTGCACTGGAATGAGTCAACGTTTATAATTTAATTGCAATGGAAACATTGCGGTTTTGGGTTTTAATTGGCAAGACCTATTAGCATCTTAAAAAAGGTGTCAGACAGAATTTGAATCATCTTCTAGTTTGTTTATAAAGAAACTTGTTAACATTTATATCTTTTTTCAATTTTGTTTAAATGTTATGAATACTGAATAGTCTTTAATTGAATAATGTGTTTTATGAAAAAAAAAAACAACTGTTCTGGGCTCACGATCACGGAAAAGGATCATCGCGTCACGATTTGATCCACGCCCGAGATCGCCGTGACTATACGTGACTTAGCGATGACTAACAAAGATAATAAGTACAAAATAATTAACGTCGGAATTAGTCGTGAACTGTTTTTGTTTTAACACTTAATTCTTTTGCGTTTTTTTTTACCGACTTGAAAAAATTAAGAGGTTCTATATGTAAGTTAGCTTTGAAGTATTTTTTTTCTATGTCTCTCTAAGTAATAATTACGATCATCTGCGTGATTACAGTTTAAATTGAGATTTATGTTTGTTAAATGGTGCACACGACTATGTTAAATCATAAAGATTTAATAGCCTGTTAGAATAAATTGATTTCATGTATTGTATTTCAATGCAATGCAGTAGGGAAATTAATAAACTGCATTACACGTTTTTTTTTTACGTTTGAATTTATATAATGAATTTAATATTGTTATAAAATAATAGACTTACCAATAACAACACAGAAAACCACACAAAGAACTATCAAAGACTTGTACATTTTGTTTGAAATTAAAACGTAGTAATAAAAAAAAATGTTTTAAAAATTCGCGGTCTTTGTCGAGTATGCTTGCACAGTTGACGGGTGGCGCGAGAGACTGCGGGCTAGCGAGTGATGCGCGGGCGCACACATAACCGGATTAAAAGGACTAGGACGTGCACACACTGCCATTGGCAACTGGTGCAGTACTTGGGATAGATAAGTTCTAGTACTACCATTGTTCGTGAGAAAGTTTAGGTCTGGTCACTTTCTCGTGTACTTCGAAACGGTATTTTCTCGTATTCCAGGTTTTCTGGTGAAAAACTTTACAGCAGTACTCAATGGATGCTCTATGTCTACGCCAATTACTACTAAGTACCTCTGTGCATTCGATAGCATAGGGTTGCTGACCCCAAGCTTGGCCAAGGTGCATGATTATTATGTCTCCTCCAGATCAATAAACATCTTACTGGGAGTTGCAGCGATTGATGCAAACTTATTTTTTTTTCAATAAGCGTTGTATCAATTAATAAATGACTTTTAGATTTTAAAATTCGAATTTCACCTGTGACTTACAGTAAGGTGGTGTTAAACTTGGAAGTAAGAAGACACAGTTCTAGCCAGGAACTCCTCTGGGAGGGAGTGTGAACACCAGCAAGAGCCGTGCAGAATAAGGAGTTCAACTCTCTGCCGGAGTCTGTGTTTTCTGATAGCTATTACCTGAAACTAGTATTATATTATCTGTGCCTGAAACCATTAGGATTGCAGGTAATTGTTGTGCGTAAGTGAATTTGACAAAGAACATGTATAGGTAAAGGTGACGAGTGACGAAACCTTTAAAATAACTACATTCGTATTGCGTAATATACTCGCGAGCAATGAAAAAGTTCCAGTGACATAGCACCAAATTACTCCTAAACGGGAAAGGCTAGCTTAATGACGCCGTCTGCAATATTGAAGTACATTTAACAGCGCATCAGAATATTACCAACAAAAAACGTAAATATTGTGTTCAAATTTTAAATGAAATGTTTTAAAAAATTGGGGCCATTTGGCAAATAAAACCAAATCTCTAAGTAGGAGTTTTATTAGGTGTAAACGTAGGTTTTGATAACTCAGTACTTGGTGTTTCCTCCATGTGCTTTCAATACAGCTTCTACGCGATTGGGCATGCTGAATACTAGATTCATCAGCATATGCTGAGGAATGTTCCCCCATTCTTCGATGAGCGCATAATTCAAGTCACGAAGCATAATTGGAGGTGGAACTCGTTTTCTCACACGTCTGTCAAGCTCGTCCCAAGCATGCTCAATAGGATTCAAATCGGGGCTCCTTGCTGGCCACTCCATTTTGTGGATTCCTACGACCTGAAGATACTCATTTACAACTTGAGCAGTGTGGGCCCGTGCATTATCGTGCATGAACACTGCATTGTCGCCCATATTGGCCAAAAACGGACCAGCATGTTCATTGAGAAACTCATTGATGTATCTCACAGCAGTTAGTTTCCCGTTCTCGATTGGAACTAACGCTGTTCGACCCTCTGCAGAGATACCAGCCCACACGTGAACGGTACCTCCGCCGTGTGCCACTTTTTCTTCAAAACATGCTTGTGCAAAACGTTCTCCTAGTCGTCGGTATACTCTTTTCCTCCCATCATGATGGTACAGCAGCTTGTCTCATCAGAGAACATCACTCTGCCCCATTCGTCCGCAACCCATTCTGTATGCTCTCGGCCGTATCGCAATCTGGCAACTTTATGATGCCGTTCCAGTTTTGGGCCATTTGTTGGCCTGTAAGGCTTCAATCCTCTTTCGGCAAGACGTCTCCTGACTGTCCACTCGCTTATTGGCTCTGTTTGAACTTGCAGAAGTTGTTGTTGAACCGCAACTCTCGTTTGATGTCGATTTCTTAACATGGCTGCCGCAATTAAACGATCTTCTCGGACTGTTGTGCACCTTGTCTTGCCAGTACCTGGTCTTCTCAGGTTTAATCCAGTCTCCCTAAACCTTTGGATCACTCGTCGGACAGTAGTATGTGTCACGCCCATTATTCTGGCCGTATTTCTTTGGCTGGTCTCCAATTCCACCATAGTGATGATGCTCGTACAATCCTCGGGTGATATAGGCATGATTTATGGGTACGAGAGCCGTAAGACTTTACAATTTAAGAATTCTTTCACAACGGCGAAAACAAGGCTGAAATCAAAAGCAAAACAAATGTATTCCGAAATTTTCAAACCCCAGAATTTTGTTTTTCTACTTTTTTTATCCATGGCTTCAAAAATACCAGTATTTAAAAAGGTTAAGTTTGAATAATAAAATAGATTCTTAGGATATTAAGGTGTTTGTCGGCATTTTGTGGGTGGAACTTTTTCATTGCTCGGCAGTTTACATTCGAAAGGTCATGGGAAAGGATATGTGAATTCAACTCATAGGGTGGAGGACGTACCCTTTCTAAATTATTTATGCAATACCTAAAACTGGTAAAGTAAATGTGTCATACTCTTTCGTGAAGGCGTTCCCTTCGCCCTGCTGAACTCTCTTATGCAATTACGCTGCTGGTTCTCGACCACATCATTGACCATCCGGAGATAAAGATCAAACGCGATCCTATTCAATAATAAAAAAGCCTGATTCACTTGTAATTTCTTTATCAAAGGGCTTATTATAATAAACCTTGTCAGGACCTATCTTTAACCGAATTTAGCCATATGCCAAGAACGCTTCAGAAAGACACAGGATAAAAAAAATTACGGTATCTAGATCGAACTAGTTCGGAATCTCTGGATTAACCATGGAACAACATTTACAGCGGCAGAACATGGAAACAAGTTAAATACAAGTCGGCCGTCCATTCATCCGAAATGGAAATGTCAATGCATCTGTCAATGAGTGAATCCGTCCATCCATCCGAATCGGAATTTTCAAAAAATATTTCCGAACCGGCAATTTCAAACAATCCGCCACGTGAAAGGACATTGGCTCAAAGGATCTTGGTTTTAGTCGATACTTTAATAGACCATAGTGAAAAAAAAACGCCGCCGCTGTCATTGAACCCGCTCCGACGCCATTAAATAAATTTAGAAAATAGATAATTATTAAGGCTTGTGAGAGTGAGAAATTTTCCAAAAATAGAATTAAAAACTGAAGCCCACTACAAGGAAAAACCTATGATAAACAACATCAAGCTTACGCCTGTGTTATTAAAAATTGTTATGTTCAACCTTCACCAGAGCGGTTCATAACAATACTTAGATATTATTCTGGATAAGGTATTAATAGTTATGATTACGATTGTGTTTTTTCCGGCAAACAAAATTCACAATGTTATCTCAAAAATGATTCATAGCAAATTCCAATTAAATATGTTGTTTAAAATTCATTTTAGGTATTATTGACAATCGGTCAATTTTATCTAGACCGTTATTTTGTTCAGCACCTCTAACCTCGGGTTTTACAAAATATTTTTTAGGACAGTAGGTACTATTTAATTCTTATTCTTTATATAATACATGAAACATAAAAACAGACAAGTAAAATTACAAAATTCAAAAAACCCCCGACATATATATCTTGCGACAAGTGATATTTCAAAATTAAAAAAATCCCCGACACGTTATTATTTCATGCTACATAATTTATCTAGTACATAGTAGTTACGAACACGTATTTATGACACGATAACTTGCGAAAACACCCCGATTCAAACAGTAAAACGCCCATAACTTTTGAACGGCTGAACCGATTTTATTCAAACATAGCTAAGAACACTCTCGATTAAGACACCTATTAAACCAAAAAAAAAACTGTTCACCCGTTTGGACGCTATGATTCCACAGATAGATACACAGACACACAGCAACACACGTGAAACTTATGACACCCCTCTTTCTCCGGCGGGGGTTAATAAAATACAGTAGGACAGCTTATGTAAAAAAAGTACCTAAATTTAAAAATCATAAACCTGACTGCTAAGGAGGCGAACCTTAAAGATGTAAATAAGAATAAAATCAGGCTGTGCAGTCGTAGAATACGTAACAATATGGTTTTGGTAAGCCAGCTCGCGAAAAGCCACCAATATCCACCCTCCTTTACGACGCACAGTTTGGTAAAAACCCATAATTGGGTTCTCTAACAGCAAACCTCAGTTTTCAAGTAGGTACCTACATAAAAGCGTGATTAATCAATCATATAGGAATGATTATAACATGTGGGTCCCAGAATGAGTAAGATGGCGGGACGAACTTGACACCTACAGACCGGGCTGGTGCTCACTTTCCCAAAACCGGCGTTCATTTCACTCTACTCTGGACCACAAGGCACTCAATAGAGTCGTTGCATTATTGGGACACGCAAATAGCTAAAGTATTCGAGCCTGGACTATAAAAAATATAGGTTGATTAATAGTAATAATGAAAAATAATAAATGATGGGAGAGGTTACTTATTTTTATATAACGTCTTAAAGGAACCATACCATAAGCCAACCGTACGATAATACCTATTAGTATTGTACTATATTTCGAGTCTGCGTATTATATAATGTTGAAGAAATATATAATAACCAAAAATACTATATTTTCAACACCAAAATCCAACTAACAAATACTTCGGGGAGTGTGCGATGGATTTACTAGGAGGGATCAAAAAGTAGTGAGAACGACATACTCCTTGGTAAGAAAAAAAATACTGGCAGGCATAGCTCAGATACATATTTGTAATATTAATAAAGAAAAATCTTCGATTCACTTTTGTTTTTTTTCTGAATGTAGTCATTTGTTTGCTTCGTGTCGGAACACATCACATCATCATCAGCTTATTAATGTTCCCACTGCTGGGCACAGGCCACCTCTCTGTGAGAGGGAATGGGCCGTAATCCACCACGCGGGCCCAGTGCAGGTTGGTGGATGTCACATGTCTTCGAATTTTTGGTTCTAGGACATGCTGGTTTCCTCACGATGTTTTCCTTCACCGTTTTGAGAGCAGTGGTGAAGAAATAATTAACACAAAGTAAAGCGCCTGCCTGGGCTCGAACCCACGACCTACAACTTGAAGTCGCGGCCGATACCACTGGGCCACCACTGCTGCACTGTGTCGGAACGTGTTCTCTAAAATGGAGAAAAACGAAGTGCGAGCTGTTATTAAATACCTCTGTTTAAAAAAGTTAACGACGCAAGAGATTCATTGCGATTTGGAGGCAACATTAGGAGAGTCTGCTCCACCTTATTCCACTGTCGCAAGGTGGGCTTCTCAATTTCGGGTAGGGAGAACGAGCACGGAAGACGAACATCGTTGCGACAGTCCATCGACGTCAGTCACCCAAGAAAATGTTGCGAAAGTCGAGAAAATTGTATTGAGCGATCGAAGAGTTACCATCCGATACTTAAGTCAAGAAACGGGCATTTCATATGGACGTATTCAATCCATATTGAAACAATCTTTGAATATGAGGAAAGTCTCCGCAAGATGGGTGCCGAGAATGTTAACCAACAGTCAGAAACAAAATCGACTTGACATTTCGAAGATATTGTTGGCAAGTTTCAAGAAGATTCTGAAAACTTTTTGTCTCGTTTCGTAACAAAGGACGAAACATGGGTCCATCATTTTGATCCCGCGATAAAACAGCAATCTTCGCAATGGAAACGGCCATCATCACTGACCCCGAAGAAGTTTCGTGTCGTGGCATCGGCTGGCAAGGGTATGGCCTCAATATTTTGGGACTCAGAAGGGATATTGTTGATTGATTACCTGGATAATGGAACCACTATTACAGGCCAATATTATTCAGCTTTAATTCTCAAGTTGAGGAATGCCATCAAAGAGAAAAGGAGAGGGAAGTTTCGAAGGCTGTTCATCACAACGCACCCGCGCACAGGTCGGCAGTTGCGATGGCTGCCATTCAGCAAGCTGGCTTCGAATTGGTTGACTACCCCCCTTATGCACCAGATCTGGTGGCTAGCGATTTTTATCTGTTCCCCAAATTGAAAAAATACTTAAGGGGAAACAGGTACGAAGACGATAACGAGGTGATGGATGCCGTGGAGAGCTTTTTGCAGGACCAAGACAAAACTTTTTTTGTAAAAAGGATTGAAGCCTTGGAAAAGCGCTGGACTCGGTGTGTAGACAGACTCGGATACTATGTAGAAAAATAAATGATTAAGTTATCAATAGTCATTATATTCTATCTCATTCTCACTACTTTTTGATCCCTCCTCGTACATGATCGAATTCTGCCTAGCCCGTGTCATCATCTATTTGGTATACTCATCGAAAATCCCTTATCACTTACTTGCATCACTTAATGGGGTGGATCCCCTAAAACCATTATAAAACCTGTTGAAGTGGCTCAGCGAGCCATTCTAAAGGTTAGCACTTTTAAACTAATCCTGTTTCCCACGGCGCCGGCGCTTTTTCACGAATTTTGTGGAGTTCTGGCAGTGAGCATGACGAATAAATATGATGCCTTAAATATTTATGCAACTCCAAATTATGGCAAAATTAATTAGACCAAATGAAAGTTATGCTAACCTTTGCATTGTGCCAAAGTATTAATATGCCGCAGTATTATTATGCTGAAAAAAGTTATGCAAAAACATTATGCCACATGCCACGTTAAACAACATTAATGTTAAGGCTTAAGCCTTAAAATAGTAGATTGTTGCATCGAGCGCAAAGTGAGTTTACAGGGCACCAACATAACACTCGTGCATTAATTGCACGAGTGTTATGTTGGTGCCTTGCGCAAGCGAGGGCACTAAATTAACACGAGTGCATTATTTACTCACTTTAGCGAGGTGCGTAATCTACTTTTCTTTCAACTACCAATCTACCTCTCATCTATTTCCATTTTTTTATACTTGTCTTGCCAAATATGAAGTACCTACCTATCAAAGTTTTACATTGGTACAAAATGCGGGGCATTTTTTTGGTTTTATACGCCGATTTCTTTCTCAGCCAGTACCTTTTTCGATCTACTGCATACATTTTATATTAAACTTAATGGGAAACATTAAACCTCTGTGGTAAATTTATATTTAAACTAGCTAACCCCCGCGGCTTCGCTCCCGTCAACTGGCTACCTATCTACCTACCACTATCTACCTACCCTGCCTTCCCTACCTACTCTGCCTACCTTGCCTAGCCTATCCTGCCTACCCAGCCTAGCCTAACCTGCCTACCCTACTTACTCTACCTTCTCTACCTACTCTACTTACTCTACCTTCTCTACCTAATCTACTTACTCTACCTTCTCTACTTACTCTACCTACTCTACTTAATCTACCTACTTTACTTACTTTACCTTCTCTACCTACTCTACCTTCTCTACTTACTTTACCTACTCTACTTACTTTACCTTCTCTACCTACTTTACCTTCTCTATCTACTCTACCTACTCTGCTAACTCTACCTACTCTACCTACTCTGCCTTCTCTACTTGCTCTACCTTCTCTACCTACTCTTCCAACTCTACCTGCTCTAGTTACGCTACCTTCTTTACTTACTCTACCTACTCTACTTACTCCACCTTCTCTACCTACTCTACTTATTCTACCTTCTCTACATACTCTTCCTACTCTACCAACTCTACTTACACTATCTTCTCTACCTATTCTACCTACTCTACTTACTCTACCTTCTCTACCTAATTTACCTACTCTTCTTACTCTACCTTCTCTACCTACCCTACCTACTCTACTTACTCTACCTGCTTTACTTACTCTTCCTACTCTACCTTCTCTACCTACTCTACTAACTCTACCTTCTCTACCTACTCTACTTACTCTACCTAATCTACCTACTATACCTGCTTAACCTACTCTACCTGCTTAACCTACTCTACCTACTCTACTTACTCTACCTTCTCTACCTTCTCTACCTACTCTAGTTACTCTACCTTCTCTACCTACTTTACCTACTCTTCTTACCATACCTTCTCTACTTACTCTACCTACTCTACTAACTCTACCTTCTCTACCTACTCTACCTTCTCTGCCTAATCTACCTACTATACCTGCTTAACCTACTCTACTTACTCTACCTTCTCTACCTATCCTACCTTCTCTACCTACTCTACCTATCCTACCTTCTCTACCTACTCTACCTTCTCTACCTTTTCTACCTACTCTTCCTACTCTACCTTTTCTACTTACTCTACCTACTCTACTTACTCTACCATCTCTACCGTCTCTTCCTACTTTACCTACTCTACCTACCCTAACTACAGTACCTACTCTTCGGCTTTATAATATTAGTATAGATAAAAATACAAAACAGTGCATTAATGAAAAACAGTGCAACAATGAGATTTCATATAACTTTTCTGCACTGTTTTGGTTCTAAGCAATAAATACGTCCTTTGTGATCAGTTTTGTAGTGATTAATGATAACATTACAACGTAGTTGGAAGAAAATAGTATATTATACAACTAGTGAATAAAAGACGGATTTAAAGCGAGGGCCATAGATGAATCACGAGCAAGTGAAGGATTCTAACGACTGAATCACGACCGTAGGGAGTGATTCATGATGATTGAATCGCGAGCATAGCGAGTGATTCAAGTGTTAGAATCATGAGCGACGCGAGTGATTCATGGCCCTCGATATAAATCCGTTTTATTCAAGAGTTGCATACTATATTTTATACCATGACATCGAGAAAAAGCAAGATCTAAGCGAGAAGCACAAGGAATATTACGAGTAATAAATAAATGGTTTATTACCTTCAAAATTTACAAAAAATGTGAAAACCTGACCCCTGAGCTAGGTGCTGTTACCTGTGTTTCAGGGGCCAGTGACCACCTCCGTTACTTTAAATAATTATAGTTCATTAAACACCATTGTAATTAATATTAGAATTACAATCCAAATAAGTATTCAATAAATATCCTAGACTAAAATCAAAATCACTATTAAAATCCTAAATAAAAAAAAAAAAAACTCAAAATTAAAGTCGAAGGAGTTTGAAAGTCGAATATTCTCTGCACAAGAAGTTTGTAGCGAGTATTTTTTGCGCAAGGAGGTTACATAGCATTCAGATGGACGGCTAATACATTGGTGTGTTCCAAATTCAAACTCCAAAACAGTGATTAAAAGTGCTTTTTATTCACTGTTTTCAGTGAATAAAATAAGCTTTTTAGAGGGGGAATGGTATAAAAATTTAAACGCAATTTCACAAGTTTTATTAACACATGCCCTTAATAGTTTTTTTGTTAGTGTTTGAGTTGGTTTACACACAGACAAAAGAATGACAACTCAAAGCCATTACATTTTAATTTTATTATTGCCTAAAAAGCACCCCTGTGCGTTTTTGCCTTATTATTTTTGCTGAATTTTAAGAAATGCAGTATAATCTTGTGGGGATTAAAACCTGTTTAAATACGTTGTTTATGTGAATTTTTATGTAGAATAACCATTTTACTTATAAATTCACCAAAACACTTACATATTAGGGGTTAAAGTATGAAATTGCCGATTAGTACTGAAAAATTGAAATTGTTTTTTTTTTAATTTAACATATATATTTAATCAAAATAATTACCATTATTATGTATACATTGCTGCCATCTAATAGGAAAGTCATTTATGCCTTTGCGATAGAATTCTAGAACGTGTGAAAGAATTTTGTACTGCCTCCTGAGAAGAAAACTTTCTATCACGTAGAAAATAGTCCAAATCACGAAAAAAAATTGTAGTCCGTTGGAGCAAGGTCTGGCGAATACGAAGGGTGCCGAATTGTTTCTAATTGCAGTTTCTCGTGCTGTATGAGGTCTGGCGTTATCATGGAGCAATAATGGTGCAGATCAAATCATGACTTAAAAAACCGGCCAAGTGCGAGTCGGACTCACGCACGAAGGGTTCCGTACTTGGTAAATTGCGGTTTACGATTTATGACGTATTAAAAAAAAACTACTTACTAGATCTCGTTCAAACCAATTTTCGGTGGAAGTTTACATGGTAATGTACATCATATATTTTTTTTTAGTTTTATCATTCTCTTATTTTATAAGTTACAGGGGACACACACACATTTTACCACTTTGGAAGTGTCTCTCGCGCAAACTATTCAGTTTAGAAAAAAATTACATTATAAACCTCAATATCATTTTTGAAGACCTATCCATAAATACCCCACACGTATAGGTTTGATAAAAAAAATTGTATAGTTTCAGTTTCAAGTATGGGGACCCCCAAAATTTATTGTTTTTTTTCAATTTTTGTGTGAAAATCTTAATGCGGTTCACAGAATACATCTACTTACCATGTTTCAACAGCATAGTTCTTATAGTTTCGGAAAAAAGTGGATGTGACATTCGGACGGACAGACAGACAGACAGACATGACGAATCTATAAGGGTTCCGTTTTTTGCCATTTGGCTACGGAACCCTAAAAAGGAAAAAAAAAATTCGAAGTGAACATTACGGTGTCAAAATCGAAGTTTTTAACGTCACATATTTGACGAATTATATCACGAGAGTAGTGGTGGCCCAATTGTATCGGCCGCGACTTACGCATATACACAAAAAAGTTGAATATTTATTCAACTTTTTTGTATGTGCGTAAGTCGTGTGTGTTTTTGGGAAAGAACCAGATTGTTTCCTCTGCCGAATTCACTTACACAATTAGGCTGCGGGTTGCCAAGTCAAATCTACCATCAACACCTTAATTGTAGGAATCCGTCTAGTAGCCGTTTGAATAATACGAGGTAGGTAATAAAAGATACATAATACGCGCGAAAAACTTAACTCTTTCTTTTTGGTAACACCTGTACTCCATTTAAGCAAACGAGACATTTAAATAATCCCATTTTACAGCCCGTTTAACCGATTTTGACTTCTATTGCGTTGGTGATATGACAAATGGCAGCTGTATTTAAATACAGCTGCCATTTGCCTTAAGGCGGTACCCCGAGCAAACGCCGCGCTAGCCGTTTTTGGTGCTGTTTTTAGGAGCTATCTACTCGTTATTAAAAAGAAAAATCATCTAATCAAAAAACATTAAATTTCTACATATTATTGATTCTAAAATGGTCGCTTGCTTTTTTTAAAAGAGGTATATGTTTCACTAATCTCTTACCAATAAAACCATGAAAATGAGAAAAAAATATTGATAGCATCCATTTCCTCGTAAAGTGTTCATTAATTATTTTTGTACTATCACTAATGGATAGACAATTTAATAAAGAACATTTTTGTCGTATTTCTTTTTCAAAAGACTACACTAAAAAAAAACCGATTTTATAAAGACTTTATCCTAAAATCTGGGCGTATTCACTACTGTAATTCATGCGCCACCAGTGCCGCTAGGCCAATAGGAATGCTCAAATCTCATACTGATTTTTTGGTCAGGGTACCGCCTTAACAGTTAATTTTGGTAACAGGTTTATGCTTTTTATGCTATCCTTATTTTACAGGATAGAACTCAAAATCGGTTGAACGGAATGTTAAAAAGAGTTGTAAAAAATTCTAATGTTATTTCAAATGGAGAATAGTCAATAAAGATGATGCTGAGACTCCACTACGCCATACACGCTAGCATTGAATCTAACAGATAACACCAAATTTCGCACAATTTTAAGTAGTTCTTAGGTTATCGTTGTGTCCGTGCGAGGTCAGCGCTAACAAAGAAACTGGATACAATGTGGGTGGCCTAGTAAAGACTTGTTCTTTACGGTTCCATAACCAAAAGGTGCAAACGGGAATCTGTCTCGGTGGTGCTCTCTAGCCTCTGTCTGTCTGTTACAGCCTTACAGGGCCTGATTCTTTCTAACTGTAATAGGTTGCTGGCTTCTGCGCTGTTCTTATCTGATTAATTTGGTTGCGGGATCCAACACAGTTAAACCGGTTTAAGGCCGTAATTACCAAAACAATTAAAAAGCTATTGTGTCTCGCGTGGAACCACGTTCTGGGTACTCAAGGGGTCATTCGTGTCCCGGGACTCGTTGAGCTTCATCCACTTGTAGTTTTTCTGGTACTCAAGACTATTGATTCTGGGTTTCAGTAGTTGCAGTAGTTGTGAACTTGTGAATAGTGTTGCGTGTTTCGCCTAATCAAAAGAAGGTAGCCGACTGGGATTTTCCCAGTTTTATTTTTATTTATTTATAAATAAATAATGATTAAATAGAAGGTATACTACTAGTATTATTTTTAGTGTTACATGATCCGTGTACTAGCCAGACTTGCACATTAAATTAGCCCTGGTTAAAACTTCTTGTTTCTTATTTTGTGATAGCAGAAGCTTTTCACATGAGACATGAGGCATCCATCAAGTAAACCTGCAGTCCACTCTCGTAATATCCATTATCTAAATACATTGAAAAAACAAACCCTAAACTGAAAAAAATGTGATGTGGCTGTGGAAACACCCCTAAATACTTAAAATAAGTTAAAAAATAAAAACCAGACTGCAAAGATGTAAACAAGAAGAAAATCATGCTGTGCAGTCGGAGGTTACATATTCGCAAGCTGGCTGACCAATACTATAAATATCCTCCGACTGAACAGCATGATTTTCTTCTTGTTTACATCTATGCAGTCGGGTTTTTTTTTTGATTTTATTAACTTTTTTTATTTAGTTACAACTTTTTAGTTACACTTTTTTTTTCAAATGGCTTTTAAACATATAAGTGGTATTAATTTTTGTAATCACCTCTAAAAACCCTTCATTTTTATACCCCACAGGACGGGTTTCGAAGAAAAAAAATTGCAACCCTTACAATATGGCACCCAATTTCCGCCACGTTCCTTTTTTTTAACGGCACTTATCTAAGAACACTTGGGCGGCCAAGAAGTTTCTAATGATGTCTTAATTATAAAAATCCGTCTAGTGGTTTGAAAGATACGAGGTAATAAAGAACATACATACAAACATACAAGATACGCGCGAAAAACATAACCCTTTCCTTGCAGCCGGGTAATAAAAACTAAAACCCGACTACTCAAAAATCACGCTCCAAAAAGTATGAAACAAGAAAATATTCTCATCTCAGAGGATAACCGTGGTCGTATGCCACCTACAATACATTCTGCAAAGTATTAGCATTCGACCACGGTTGTCCCCTGAGATGAGCATATTTTTAGTTTTCGAACTTATTTTTTTGACTGTACAAATTTTCGAGTCGAACACCACTTTCTTCTCACCAATGGAATAACCCTACTTTCAAAAAGGGTGTGAAAGCTAGAATTGCGTCAAAACAAGTTGTTCAATTTGTTGTTTCCTCACAGTTCATTCCAGTTTTTAGTGCAAATAAATGGTTTCAATGAGCTTTTACATTCACTGAGCCGACCTGAAAGTACCGGGAAAGTCGACAACACCTAACATAACTTTAGCTTTCTGCTAGCCTCATAAAATATTAGCATTCAAACTTGAACATAACGACTGCCTTAGTAATAGAGTTGTTATAGAAATATAAGACTGCTGTCAATACCCTTGTAAAGATTTGATGGCTTGGGAAAAGTTGAATCATCATCTGCTAGCCTTTTCCCAATTGTTGTTGGGGTCGGCTTCCAGTCCTACCGGATTCAGCTGAGTACAAGTGTTTTACATGGAGCGACTGCCTATCTGACCTCCACAATCCAGTAACTGGGTAACACCATACCCCTTGGCAAGACTACCCGTAACGACTGTCAAAGATCTTCAAATGACAGCCGGGACCAACGGCTTAACGTGCTTTCCGAGGCACGGAGGAAATTCGGTATGTTGAAATGGTCATCCATCCACGGACCGACCTAGTCAAGCGATGCTTAACCTTGAAGATCGACCCGTGCGGCTGTTATTCTTTAGCCACGAGCTCCTCGCTCGTTTGGGAAAAGTTGAATTAAATATGTAATTTAGCTTTTCACGAGGTTTTTGCAAGTTCATTTTAATTGAAGGTGTGTTATTACAATGCATTTAATTTTTTGTCTTATGTTGATCTCATAATAATTTGCGCAAAAGCTAACTAACTATCTACCTACAATTTTCCTTTTCGGATAGAACCCTTCAAAAGGCGCCTGGGTTTTCGAGCGAAATACAGGGAGTGCGATTTTTACCTCACTAAAAAGCACCCCGGTGATCACCATCAGCTCATAGCTCCGTGGCCTCTTAAAAGATCACCCGGAACCGTCTCTGATGACTTGTTAGGGCACAAGACAATTTTTTTTTTCGTGTTTGATTGCTCATACTGCCGCCCGCCGCGGCTGTCCGTCACCGGACCCTCCTCGAGGACCCCCATCACCGGCGCAACAGAAAACACTGTATGACTGTACGCCGTGACCACCCCAGGGACCAAACCAGCACATGGGCGCCAGACGACCTCGTCTATGGCACCCGTGGTCCCTAGGGCACATGCCTGGGGAGACTAAAGGAGCGACTTCCTGAGCCCCACTGAGCACGGCACCACGTGATCACGGTGCCCACCAGGACACTACTTGGTGGACGGAGGTTATACCTAGTAGAGATGCTGTTTATGTTTGATTTTATAAACTACCTAAATTAATATCAAGAGGTAACATTGTTTGTTCGGAGGGCGCGATATAAACAAGAGCTGATCGAAGTGTGAGATCCTGAGTGTAAAATTGAACTTTTAATCCCGGTTAAACGCAATGTTTCGGTGGGATAAACAATGGTAGCGAAGCCACGTGAAAAAACTATTTACCCCCAGTTTCCCAGCTCAAAATTATCGGAGAATTAATGTGACAAATTGTCAAGCACGCGTTATCTGCTGTGATTGGTTGAATGAATTTTCAACAGCCAATCACAGCAGATAACGCGTGCTTGACAATTTGTCACATTAATTCTCCGATAATTTTGAGCTGGGAAACTGGGGGTTAGTGTAATAGTAAACATTTACAAAATGATAACATTTTACGTAAATAAGTAAGTGTTTACGCCGTATTTGTTGGGTTTTCAACGAATTACTCGTGTTTTGCGAATTCTGATTAGGTACCTATGGCAAAATATTGATATCGCCTGACTGGCTTGTACTTTTGCAGAAACAGTAAACACTGGAAATACGTCTTAGGTATCTGTTAATAATCTTCAGAATGTGGAGGCCTTTGCCCTGCGTTTGGATAATGAAGCGTGTGTACCTATAATCAATCTGCCTAGCCTTTTACGTACTATGTTGGGGTCGGCTACCCTTCCAGTTTCCCTTCCCCTTCCGTGTTTAGCACGCATTGCGGTTTTTAGCCGCGCGAATTTTACTCGCGTGGTTTTTAATCCGCGTACTAAATCATAGCTAACACGCATGGCGGATAAAATTCCGCACGTTTTTGTGTATTTCTATCTGTTCATGGAGCACAAAATATTTGCGCGAATTTAAACCACGCCGCGTTGCGGTGGATTCTGTGGAAAGACAGATTTGTTGCGGATTTTTATCGGGCGGTTTTTTTTACTGTAAGTTTATGTAGCTTCATACAATTCCATGTCTCAAAACGGCTGATAAAACTCGCGCGGCATAAAACCGCATTCCGTGATAAGCCTAACCCGCGGGCTTATTACGTAAGGAACAGCAAGTAGCAATAATTGTAAAATTATTGCGCGATCAATTTAGTGACCTGGCTACTGAGGCCTTTAAGTCAAGTCTTTTTTTTTGACAGTCACTTTGAACAGAAGCTATTTTAACTGTCTGATGATTTATAAAATGTATCGTTTGATGAATTAACCAGCTTATGAAAGAGCAACACTTCGACGAGGCTGTTTTTTTACAATAGTCAATTTGATTACGATTTAGCACCAATATGCCGATAAATTACTATTCGGAGATGTAAAGTATTTGTGTAAAGTAAATATGGCAGTGAAAATTGGATATTTTAATTTTATTTTCATATTATAATAATTGAATTGAAAATTGGATGACTAAAATATTTCGGCTATAAGAAACACTCTGAAAGAAGTACACTGATCATGTTTTAAATGATGAACATCAGTACAAATTAAGGGACCGTGTTCTTGAAAACGCTTGAACTTGAACGATCCTTATTGCATGTTGGGGACAGTAGCATCAGCAGCAAAGAAAGCAATGAAGCTGATTCAATATTGTCAGGTTTAGAATTCTTGGAATCCGATTTCGACTATGACTCATAATCCCATGTTTTGTGTTGATTTCACTGTGTCATCTTATCAGTGTCTGCATTATATAAACTTATAGTAATAACTTTTTCTTTAATTTAACCTTTTCTATATAATGCCATGCCAGGAAAGTTGGAACTGTGAACTTCAATGTGCGCAGAAGTAACAAAATGCCATATGCTTATGGTCTTAGTATATAAATCTGAAATACTGATGTAAATATCGCATAATATCATAGAATAATAAATAGTATCAACTCCGTTTAAGCAGTGTATCGTCAGGGTTGTCAGCACTAGATTTTTTAAATTCCCGCCTTTTTCCTTCGACAGCTTTCGTTGGTCATTTTAAAATGTCAATGTGTAAAAGCCATTAAAATTTCTTCCAATTGTCGATTGTTATAAGAAATCGAATCGATAACGCATTAGGACATCACTAAATAAACTACATCATCTCGTATTTAAGCTGTGAAATGTAAAATAGATTTTTCCAATTTACTTTAGACATTGGTAGAATAGTCGACATCGGTGCTTGCCACATAAAAAAATAATATAATAGAAGATACATATTGCGGACTTATCACATTCTAATGTGTTTGTAAGTATTTAGTAGTTAACATATAAGCTTCGCTGAGGTAGCCAACACTACGGTATAAAAAATCCTCCACTTTACCGAGATCACGTCTGTTTCAATGATTCAAAAAATAGTCCAGTTGCGCAGACATTAGAGACACAAAACAACACCAATTTGTCATTACAATATTCACTAGGAATTTATTATTTCAATTTTTACTTTTATATTATTATTCTAATTTGCGGATAATTAAAGTAACCGCAAAATAACACACGAAAAAAGCCGCCAAAAACTCAAAAACTTCTGTACCTACTCAGCCATCAGCGAGCGATTGGCAATCGACCAACAACAAGGAAAAAAGTAATCGCAATTTGACAGCCACATTTGCTCGCCGATGGCTGTCGCTCTGCTGTCAAAAACCATACGTAATACGAAATGATCGCGATCACCTTGCGATAAATGCACATTTCAGTTAGCAGATTTTTATTGTTAGCAGTGCTGTCGTAAAATTAGTATGGTGTGGCTATAGCTCATTTAAAATGCGGATTCGTGATTGAAGAGCAATTATTTCGCAAAAATAAGCTTTCCAATTTTTTGACGTAAAGCTATAATTGCGCGTTGATTGTACAATCTCTGCGCAAATATTGCTAATTGCTGTTTCATACGTAATAAGCCTGCGGGCTAAGTTTTAGTATCCAGTTATGCCAGGATAAAGGGCCGGTTTCTGAATTAAGTATTCGACGCTAAGTATGAGACCCTGAAATAATACAAAATGTTAGTAGGTAACGTTATGGGTGTAAGACTGGTTCCATTCTTCGGTCCTTGAGGCACCCGCAGAAAGACGCAACGCGACGATGCGACAACGATGCTACAAACATTTTTAAAGGAATTAATTGATAGATTAAAAAAAAAAGAAAAAATAGTGTTACGTATTTTAATCGATTTTACTGTATATGTGTAACAATAATTTATTAAATTATAATTTTGTGTGACATCTTATAACAATTTATTATATACCTGTATTTAATCAATCTGACATTTAGTCTAACATTTTATGATAATAATAATTTAATATGACCTGTACTTAATAAATCTGACATTACGACATTCTATGATAATTTTATACGAGTATGACAAGTATAAATAAATCTGACATTATAATGTATTATTTAAATGGTGTAATGTTTGTACTTGATTTTGTTGTAATACTACTTGATTTTTGAGTCTAAAGTTCTATTAATTTGCACACCATCAGGCAATACAGTGTATCTATCGAATATTATTTATAACACCTTTATGAACGTGTATTATAAAAATAAATGATTTGATTTCATCACGCTTGTAGATATATCCTGAGGTATGGGTTGAGGTGCAGCTATAGACATCCCGCACGTTTCGCCAGTTAATGTAAGTCTCATGTCCCGTTCTTCAAATAATTTCTATGAAAAAGCTTGTCGCATAATCATAGCATTGTCGCATCGCGCCTGTCTGCGAGAGCCATTACAATTGTCGTTTCGCTTTTAACTGATTCAATTGTCGTTTCTAAGAAATATCAGGTCTCACTTTCATCACTTTGTGCAAGTAAGTTGAATGATAAAGTATATACATAAATTAGGTGACCAGTGCCATTGATAAGTCAACATGATGTAATTTAATTTGTAACTTTCATTTTAACACTGAGACTGCGATAAACTAGGTTTTCCTCTACAGAGAATCAAACAATTAGGAATTTTGTTACTTAAGATTAATTGGTAAGATTGTGCTCATCACAATAGTTATGCTACAAGTGCGGAAGGTAGGTGATTTCCGATGAGTGGTATTTTTATTCACGAGCGAGCGAAGCGAGTGAGTGGGTAAATCGACACGAGTCGGAAATCATCTTACGTACGTGTATCATACAACATTTTACTATGCATTGTGCGAGGAAATAAATAAATTAATAAAATGAAATTAATAAAATGGCGGGCTTATTCAAGCGCGTTCAGCATATCCACAGATTAACTAATAGTTCCTCGGGCATATCTACTGCGCATGTGCAAATAGCTGTCACATCGTAACGCAATAAGGCACGAACAAAATGTACGTTCTGCCAAACATATTTAATTAATATTTAAAATAATTTTATTGATCAAAATCTAAATCTAGAGTAATTAAACACGCCTGAAATGAAGTATTAGTTTTATTCTACCTTATAGATGAATGATAATCTGTACATAACTAATTTTTTAAACTTTTCTCAAATAATAAAAACTCTATGCGTCGGGCTGACGTTGAAGTTAAAAATTAAAAAAAATACAGGAAAGTAAAAAGCACTAGTGAAAAAAAGTGACACTTTCCGCACAGTTTGGCTGCTTGGAAAACCGCTCTTTTCGAGTTCATGCATTGTAAAATATATTCTTGACTACAGCCACCAGCTAGGCATTCTACTCTAGTTTCAAGTCAACTTAAGTCGTAGGAAACGTAGGTTATAAATAGTACTCGTTGTAAACGTATTGGACAACCCCTTATCACCTGACTACGAGGGTTATGACTCTGGCAGTCTATGTATCAATGCGTTTATGGATGTTCATCTGTTCCTCCGTAGCTCCGAATGTACTTATCAGATTTGGAAAAAATATGTATCGTTGGATTTGTATGATCACGCCGTGTGTCATGGGAATATAGCAGATAAGTAACACAATACTGGACCGAAAAAGATTAGTGCATTGATTCAAATTAAAAGTTTAAATACACATTTACAATTTCGCGTACCTAAAGGTTGAAAAGTCTGAGATCTAGATACTATCTCGCTTTTTAAAAAAAGATTAAAAGAGCATTATCTTTCCTCTCAAATCTGATCTTTATAAGCATATTTATATATATTTAGTATCTATATATTTTAGAGTTATGTATTTGTTAATTATATATAACTATATGTGTAGCTTTTTGTATGTTAGGTTAGTCGTTCACTTTTCTACTCTTCCTGTTCTCACACACCATTTCTCCTTTTTGCTTTTTGAAATTTCTACCAGCAGTCCCTGCTGGCAGAAATTTCTCAAGAAATAAGCGGTACCTTTGTACTCCTTTGTCATGATGTGTTTTCTGTGTGTACATTAATAATAATAAAAAAAACACATTTTTATTTTCCATTTATACATATATATTTTAGTTTTCAAACCATTGTGTAGAAGTGTCCGATGATCACCTGTCGCCTACCTACATGGCCTGTTTCGGTGCGCCGTGCGTCTGCAAGTGGTCGTCGCAGGCGCAGGCGCCGGTGCCGCTCGGCGGTCAACGCTCGCTCGGGGTCGACGCACCTGCGGGGCCTTGTGTGGCCTTCTGGCTGATGCAACCCTCATGCCCTCATCCTACTTGCTTTACTACCTTTTTTATGATAAGCTAAGTTGTTAAGCTTTTCCTGTTATTAAGTCGGAAACCTATTTGTAGAGTCGTAAAGGTAGCTTTAAGGTTTCCCTAGTCGGCGGCACGAACAATTTTGTGCGCGGGGTTAAAATGCATGCTATCTCATCCGACAACACGTGCGAAAGTGATTGAAGATGCTGTGATAAACAGTAAGGAGCTAGTTCGCGTGCGAATACACACTTTTGCAAATTTGTTGCGAAATGGATGAAATTTTATAAAAAATTAGGACAAAAACAGCCGCGCGAAATTTTATAAACAGACCTTTGGCCGTGCTTTGGGAGTATGGATACCTATCATGAAAAAATTACTAAATGTATCTGTTAAAAATGATCTATCCCTGTATGGTGACTGTTTTACAATTTTCCTTCGATCAAAGTTACGTTAAAATTAGTGTTGAAATATGGAACTTTCGACGCGCATAACTTTTTGTTTTGTTTTTTTTTATTCAAATATATTTTATTTACTTTTTTGTTTCCATACAGGGCTAGATAATGATAAAACAAATTGATATCATTTTTTATTTTGAACGTACAACGTCAGACATTGGAGTAATCGCCAGACTACGTTTGTATGGAACAACCAGACTAGGGCAACCTTAAAGAGATTTTATTACAGATGTTTTGAGCTAAACATAATAATGATTAAATGTTTGGTGAGTTTTTCTTATTTCTAGTACCTATGTATTTCATTATTTCCGTTGTTTATTCTTATCTAACTACAAACTTTGAATAGGTTCCATATTACTGTTAATGGTAGTCCTAGCAGTACCTATTGCTATTTACCCGGTATTTTATTGCAAATGTGACCACTCTATGCGAAGTCATAAAAATGATGCGTCTACAAGTAGTTGTCAGGTACGGTTTAGTCACGTTTCTTAGCTATAAGATGTATTGGCAAAATCTAGGACGCGACTATAAAATACTATTCAAACGTTGGCCACTAAATACGAGGTCTCTGTTAGCTCAGTTTATTTCCAGACTCCTTGAAGGCTGAAGATTTTTCATACATACTTACATAAACTTATATAGACAGGTGTTAAAATTGAAAAATATACATCGCCATAATCAGGCTCACGCCATGCAAATTTAAAAAGCATATTGATAAATTACAAATTAATGAATTATACATACTAGGAGGGATCAAAAAGTATTGAGAACGATATACTCCTTGATAAGAAAAAAAAACTGGCAGGCATAGCTCAGATACATATTTGTAATATTAATTAAGAATAAAATATTCGATTCTCTTTTGTTTTTTTCTGAATGTAATAATTTGTTTGCTTCGTGTCGGAACGAGTTCTCGAAAATGGAGAAAAACGAAATGCGAGCCGTTATTAAATACCTCTGTTAAAAAAAGTTAACGACGCAAGAGATTCATTGCGATTTGGAGGCAACATTAGGAGAGTCTGCTCCACCTTATTCCACTGTCGCAAGGTGGGCTTCTCAATTTCGAGTAGGGAGAACGAGCACGGAAGACGAACATCGTTGCGACAGTCCATCGACGTCAGTCACCCAAGAAAATGTTGCGAAAGTCGAGAAAATTGTATTGAGCGATCGAAGAGTTACCATCCGATACTTTATTCAAGAAACGGGCATTTCATATGGAAGTATTCAATCCATATTGAAACAATCTTTGAATATGAGAAATTCAAAGATTGTTTCAATATGGATTGAATATTAACCGACAGTCAGAAACAAAATCGACTTGACATTTCGAAGATATTGTTGGACAAGTTTCAAGATGATTCTGAAAACTTTTTGTCTCGTTTCTTAACAATGGACGAAACATGGGTTCGGTTTTGTCTCGGCATCATTTTGATCCCGAGACAAAACAGCAATCTTCGCAATGGAAACGGCCATCATCACCGACCCCGAAGAAGTTTCGTGTCGTGGCATCGGCTGGCAAGGTTATGGCCTTAATATTTTTGGATTCAGAAGGGATATTGTTGATTGATTACCTGGAGCGTGGAACCACTATTACAGGCCAATATTATGCAGCTTTAATTCCCAAGTTGAGGAATGCCATCAAAGAGAAAAGGAGAGGGAAACTTCGAAGGGGCGTGCTGTTTCATCGCGACGCCGCACCCGCCCACAGGTCGCCATTTGCGATGGCTGCCATTCAGCAAGCTGGCTTCGAATTGGTTGACTACCCCCCTAATGCACCAGATCTGGTGGCTAGCGATTTTTATCTGTTCCCCAAATTGAAAAAATACTTATTGGGAAACAGGTACGAAGACGATAACGAGGTGATGAATGCCGTGGAGAGCTTTTTGCAGGACCAAGACAAAACTTTTTTGTGAAAGGGATTGAAGCCTTGGAAAAGCGTTGGACTCGGTGTGTAGAGAGACTCGGCAACTATGTAGAAAAATAAATTATTAAGTTATCAATAGTCATTATATTCTATCTCATTCTCACTACTTTTTGATCCCTCCGCGTAGTATCAAGTAAATAAGGCAATGAATTACAGCGGAAAATGTCATGCATACAATACTTTAGTTGAATTTTTTGTGGTATCTTTTATTTTTTTGGGGGGAAGGCAGAAACTACAGAAAGCAACCTTGGCTGGTACGATATACCTGATAAGATCGATCGATCCAAGATTTTTCGTAAGATACTTCTTCATAGAAGACTTGATTTATTTGCATCTGACATCTTCTTATTTCCTGAACGGCATTATATCACCAACTAAGTACCTGACAGACACCATCAATCTTCGACAGAATCACGTCTTTACATAAACATCAAACAAACATGTTTAAAAAGCTTCTTTTTTTTAAGTCGGTTGTAAAAGCCGTTAAAATATTCAAATACAAAGCAAATATTGGTTCTATCGAATAAAGTTAAGTGCGTACTACACAATTTATCTCCATTAGAACATTATAGCCGTCTGAGCTGCGCAAAGGCAATAAAACAGACATCTTATGACTCTCTAGATAGCAATGAGCCTAAAGGTGAAGGTTCATAGTTTCATATATCACCTATATATAGTATATAGTATCACCTACGTTATTGGTAGGTACAAATTCACTTCACAGAATTTTAAATGATAATATGTTGTTGTTGCACCTAATGATAATATTATTAGTATCCACTTGGTGTTCGTTGCTCTATAGTCAAAGTCCACGAAGACTTTTCTTAAATTTCTGGAGCAATATTTGACATATTTTAGTTTGATATTTACATTGGCTCATTCTAGCTGAATCTTTACCTTTGTCATCTTATCTATTTTTTTTTGGAACCATCCCGTTTTAATTTGAAACTCCGTAAAGCCAGAATGAACATTGGTGACCTCCAGAAAAGCGCTGAGTCAATGAATGAAACTTGACGAATCCCGGCGAAACGACTCAATAGTCTTCGATCCGTCAAATAAATTAATTATAAAGAAAAAGAGGAGGAATAAGAAATAAAAAAGCAAAACCCTGTCGTTACAAAATTGTCAGAGGCCCCATCATTGACTATAACTTACGATTTCCTTTTGCGTGGGCATCCGCGTCAATATAGACTAGCCAAGCAACCAACATCAGCTACATTGTCTGCAAGACCAGAACATAAGGAAATAAACTCTTGCATCTCAGGTCTTAGACCTGTTACGCTTTCGATAGTCATTAGTAATGGAAAGATGAAAGTTTGTTTATCTGACATTTTTATTTTTTTTATTTTGCCTGGAGAAATGCTCATGCATACTGCGCTACGACGGGGAGATAGTGCAGTTATGTGGGACTCTAACCCACTAAAACTCCACGGTGTCCTCCTGTGCCACTCATGGCGGGAACACGTGCACGCGTTAGCACTCACCGCGAACCCGCCGCGGCTGTCCGTCACCGGACCCTCCTCTGGGGAGTACCCCCTATCACCGGCGCACCAGAACACAGTGTACGCCGTGACCACCCCAGGGACTAAATCAGCACATGGGTGCCAGACGACCCCGTGAATGGTACACTTGGTCCCCCTGAGACGGGTCAAGGTCAATGGCCCCTCCACCTGTCATTTTGCGGCCGCAGGGGATAGGGAGAGCGGCTAACGCTATACCGGCACTCCTCTTCCCCTGCGGCCCCACCGCGTCCGCCATCAGACGGTGGCGACCCCATCTAGGCCGCGGAAGGTAGGGAGAGCGGCGCATCGCAATACCGGCACTCCTCTCCCGCCGCGGCCTCCAACCCTCAGCCGCGATATCGTATGGGAGCTGGGACGCTCAATAAGATACGCCGCTACGTCGTCGGCTTAATCGGAAAAAGCCCTGACGAGCGGCCCCTCCTTGGGTTCCTCTTCGCTTCACCGTGGGTGACCAAGCCACGGTTACTGAGCCCCCCCCTGCCTCGACAATGCGGGAACCCACCGGGGGGGTTGTTTATCTGACCTAGGAACTTGAATATGCGTCAATGAATCGCATGTGGAGATACGTAATAAATGTAGCTCGTGATGGCTATGCGTGTTGTAAGGACAGCTCAGTACAGTGAGACTTGATAATTAGGACTCCGTCACATTTATTTTATGCACCGGCAAAGTGTGAAACACTGCCAGCATCTGTGTTAGCTGTTACCTATGATCCAGGACCCATGACAGGAATTTTCTGGGCTCAGTCATTTCATCGTAGACCTCATCTATCGCTTACCGTGTAAGCAGAATATGGGCAAAAGGAATCGGCAGTAAATAAAAAACCGGCCAAGTGCTTGTCGGACTCGCACACGAAGGGTTCCGTACCATAATCGCAAAAAAACGGTACAAAAACATGTTTGGTGTATGGGAGCCCCACTTAAATATCTATTTTATTCTGTTTTTAGTATTTGTTGTTATAGCGGCAACGGAAATTCATCATCTGTGAAAATTTCAACTGTCTAGCTATCACGGTTCATGAGATACAGCATGGTGACAGCCAGACAGACGGACAGACAGACAGACGGACCTCGGAGTCTCAGTAATAGGGTCCCGTTTTTACCCTTTGGGTACGGAACCCTAAAAAAGGTTAAGTAATTCAATAAAAAAAGTTAACTTCGAAATCACAAAACCCGACTGCTTAAGAAGAAACTTAAAAGACGTAAACAAGATGAAAATCATGCAGTATTAAGATACTGCATGATTTTCATCTTGTTTACGTTTAACAGTCGGGCTTTTCGGTTTTTCAAATTAAGTTTCTTATTTATAACTTTTTAGTTATCATTTCCTTTTTTGAATTAGTTTTAAACAAATAAGTGTTATGTATTTTTGTAGTCACCTGTTGATACCCAACACGAAGGGTTTGGAAGAAAAACTAATTGGGAACCCCACAATATGGCGCCCAAAAGCCGCCATTTTACTTTGATCAAGTTTAATGTACTTAGTCAGTGATACTCGCAAGGTTAAGACGAATCGATTGACGTGAGAATCATGAAAATTGGCCCATGTATTTGGTCTCAAGAACGCAACATAGAAACAAACATACATAGACTGGATAAACACATTACCCTCCTTCGGTAGTCGGGTAAAAGGGGAAGTTCACTTATGAAGAGACTAAGTACAAGTTTTGCAGTTTGCTTTAATTTGCTGTAAAGTAATCATGGCTACTAACCCGGTGCTCATGAGAGGATTATTGAGGTACTTCTCTTGTGATTACCCTTTTAATAAAATGCCATTATACGGTTAATAATTTACAGATTATGAAACGTTAATAAAGATTGAAAGTCATCATCATCATGCAGTTGATAAGAATACATAATACAAGAAACCGTTGACTGCACATTCAGTAGTGAACTTAAAGCAAATCGTTAGTGTAAGTAATTACAGTAAATGCTAAATACACTACTGATTACAATAAGGAAATTTAAATACTTTGATCAATTTTGTGCATTCAGTAGGTAAGTAGTTAAAGGAGAGTAAACCCATTAGTAAGTAAAGTTCTGGGGTGGCAACCGCGAACCGAAAGACGTTGCGTTGGAGGGTCTCCCCACTAAGTGGACCGATGACCTGGTGAAGGTTGGCTGGGATCCGCTGGATGCGAGACGCACGAGACCGGTCACTGTGGCGACACTTGGAGGAGGCCAATGTCCAGCTGTGGACGTCTTTCGGCTGAAATTATAATGATGATGAAACCCATTCGTGTATTTTAGTTTGCACACTGGTCCGCAATCCGCGCAACACTAGAAGTCCGCTACTCACTGCCTATAGAACTCTTTCTCTGAACCCTGCCGTCATGAGAATTTACCACTAGATAGCGAGTCCTCTCGTGTTCCGATCCGCCAAAAATTTTAAAAGTAGACTCATCAAATCATTAGATCGGAACCGCAATCAAAATATTCACGAAGACGGAACAATAACAAAATAAGTGAACTAACTGTTAAATCATCGGAAGGTAAGATTTGCCGGTTGTAAAACTATTTAGATAATTGTATTACGCGGCCGTGGGAATTAGCCATTGTTTTTATTTACTAAAGACTAATACATTACTAAAACTTTCTGTCCGTCCGTCTTTTGGCCTGTCACAAAGGACTGTTTATTTTTAATCGATTGCCAAATACATAAATGTTACTTATGCTAGTCTGTGGTTTCTACTAGGGCAAACAGTCGGTTTGTTGTTTAATAGATTGCGTGTAACACATTGATTACATTATTTAATCTATAAAAACAAATATCTTAGTGTAAATATGCTCAATAACTCATTGAAACTAGTTTGTAGTAATTTTGTAAATTCAATATTTTTGCCACTGGACCAGGATAATTTTAGCACGAAATTAATTATTCCAAAATATATAAATACAATACAAGCAACTAGACTAATTCATAAGGAAATACTTCGTTCAAGATACAGGCATGACTATGTAAATTATATTAAATTGAAAAGTAATGACCAGTATGGGTTATGTGGCGAGGTACAGAAGTGTTATATTAATAATTATACACAGACGGACATTGAAACTTCATCAAGGCGTTTCTTAGCAGTTACAAATAGCATCGGCACTCAGACTGATGACCTAGGAAATAGTGATGACTTTTTTCGAGCCTAAATGGCTCAACCACTCTCGTGGTATGCTACCCATGTCTGAAACCCCTAATAAACACATCGCGCTTAATATTTATCTTCAGAATTTGTGTGGTGTAGGTAACAAAAAAGAGGAATTAGAAGTTTATTTGCAAGACATTCATCTCGATAATCTATATGTTTGCATAACGGAACATTTCTTAACCATGGAGTCAGCTCCTCAATTCAACATTAGCAATTATAAAATGGTGTCGTTTAATGCAAGAAAAAACAAAAAAAGGGGAGGAAGCCTTATCATGGCGAGAAACGATATTGTTTGTGAAGAGGTACCTTTTTGTAAAAAAATATACAAAATCGAAAGCTTTGAATTATGCGGTGTTAAAGATGTAAGCACCAACATTTACATCTTCTGCTGTTACAGAAATCCAATCGATCAAAACTTTGAAACATTTCTATCTAAATTGGAACAATTACTACAACACTTCTTTAACAAAAAATGTATTATCTGTGGCGATTTCAACATTGACTTGCTTAAAAGTGACAAAAAAACCTCTAATTTTTTGACATTGCTGACATCTTACAATTTTAGACCCATTATAAACGAAGTGACATATAAACGGAATAATTCGAAATCATGTTTGGATAATTTTTTGACGAATTTACCAGATGACGTTATCAATGAGCAGTTTGTTGATCATAATTGCTTGGCTGATGGACACGCAGCGTTATTCTGTTGCTTAAAACCTGAAAAAGTACAGCCGGATGGTGACAAAGACTTTTTAAATATAGAGTTTAGGCAGTTTAATGAAAAAAATTCAAATAGTTTTAGACAACGTATTCTGAATATAAATTGGTTGGAAGAAGGTATAAATGGCTTCTTAAAGAAAATTGGACAAATATTCCGCGTTAGTTTTAAAAAGAAGAAGAAACGGGTAAATTTTAAGAAATTTCAAAAATCCTCCTGGGTAACAAAAGGAATTAGAGTGTCTAGTAAAATGAAGCGGTTTTTGCTTCAAAACATAAACAATGTCACCTGTACGGAGAATATAAGAACATATACAAAATCATACATTAGAATATACAGACTAGTCCTAAAAAGAGCTAGACGCATTGCAGTCAGTAAAGAACTAACCAAAGCAAATAAATCTTCTAGGGCTATATGGCAGGTTGTAAATAGACATAGAAACACAAAATCAAAACGCGAAAGTAATAAAAACTTACTCCTTAAAGTTGATAATACAATTATATCCAATCCCCAGCAAATAGTAGACATTTTCTCGAACACGTTCGACGGTACAGGGACTGTTCGCGAATCTAATTCTTTTGATCAAGCTATAAAATCTTTACAAGATAGCGTCAAGAGAGTAGATCAAGAAATGACATGCGATCTAGTCACTGCCTCCGAAATAAAAAAACTGGTCAATGTTATGGCTACCAAGAAATCTTCGGGTCATGATGAAATAACTATAAAGTCTGTCAAAGATCACATTGACATACTGGCAGGACCTCTGGCACATCTTATAAATACATGTATAAATATGAATATATTCCCTGAACAACTAAAGATAGCGAGAGTCTTACCAATTTACAAAAAAGGTTGCAAATTAGATCCTAATAATTATAGACCGATTTCTTTGTTGCCTATAATCTCAAAAATTTTTGAGAAAATTCTTAAAATAAGACTTCTACGACATTTGAATCGTAATAAAATTCTTAATCACAGACAATTCGGCTATCAGAAAAATGTGGGAACAAATGACGCAATTAATACATTAATGGATCAAGTAGTTGACAAAATTAATAACAAATTGAAAGTCGTAGGGTTATTCCTCGATCTTAGTTCCGCTTTTGACATGGTAAATCACACGTTACTCTTAGCAAAAATGGAACATTATGGAGTAAGAGGGCCGGTCTTGGGTCTATTTAAATCTTACTTAGAAAATCGAAAACAATATGTGGAAATTAAAGTGGATCAAGATAATAGTCAAAAAGTTTTCAAATCGGGACTTAAACTAATAAAACAAGGAGTTCCACAAGGTTCAATATTAGGACCAATCTTTTTCATTTTATTCGTTAATGATTTAATTAACTATATGATGGAACTAAGTGATTCTGAACTTGTGCTTTTTGCTGATGATACGAATGCAATTATAGCCGCTAAAGATGTAGATACTCTCAGTAGTAAAGTAAATAAAACTCTTGCTCTTTTTCATCATTGGTTTACCATCAATAATCTTAAGTTGAATGTCAGTAAAACGTTTGCCATGTTATTTAGGACGACGGCGAGAAATAAAGAAAAAATAGACGTAGTATTGAATGAAAATACAATAACATTGGTAGACAGCGTAAAATTCTTAGGTATTCACATTGACGCAAACCTTAGCTGGAAAAAAGAATTGACAGCTGTAGAAAGCTCAATCAGCTCGGCTTGCTATGCCCTAAGAAGTCTTCGAGATGTGATCGCGATTGAGCAATTAAGAGTGGTATATTACGCGCTTGTAGAATCAACACTTCGGTACAGTATCACTCTATGGGGAGGTAGCTACGCATACAATATAAATACAGCTTTCGTAATACAAAAAAGGGCCATAAGAACCATAGTACGAATTCCACAGTGGGAATCGTGTAAGGACTACTTTAAAGAGCTTCAGATACTAACGGTCCCATGTTTGTATATTTTAGTTCTTCTTACTGATCTTATGAAAAAGCTGCAGAATTCTGAAACACCAGAGGAAAGAAGTAACCGGGAAGCTACTAGGCGTAAGGATCTGCAAAATAAGATGCAACCTCATTTAAAAGTAGTGAGTCATGCTGCAGGTTATCAATCGGTTAAACTGTTTAATAAACTACCTGTACACTTAAAATCAGTTTACAACTTACATCAATTTAAGCAGCAGTTAAAATCATTTTTGATAGAAAAGTGCTACTACACCCTTGATGAGTTTCTCTGTGACAAATACAACTAGACTTACATTATATACTTACCTACTATTTTTATTGACATTGTATTTTTATTTAATTTTTGACGACTTTTGTATGTGTTTATACAATATTTTTGACATGTGTATGGGAATTAGTAATATTTTTGATTTGCCACTATTATTTTTGATTATTATTTGTATTGGATGATTCTGAGTTAATTTGTTTTTACATTCTTTATTTGACATTTACTTTAATGAATTTATTGGGTTACTGTTTTATTGCTATCTTTATTGTAAATCTTTAATTTTTATTTTATAATTTTGTGTAAAATTTCGATACAATGTAAAAATTGTTAATGAAATAAATGAAATGAAATGAAATACCTCAATGGTGTAACAGTGGAATAACGCTAGTTTTCTATCAGAGATTTCACTAGTTTGAGTTTTGTCTAGAGATGAGATTAATTCGAATCGAAATAGGGTATGTTTTGGTACCTGAATGGAACAAAAAAAGGAAAAGATGGATATCTCAAATATCTATACAATAATATTGGAACGAATCAACATCATCGACATCAACAGCCTTTTTAAAGGTTCCCACTGCTGGGATTGAAGCCTCCTCTTATAGAGGGAGTGGGCTATAATCCATGACGCGGGCCCAATGCAGATTGGTAGATGTCAAATGTCTTCGAATTTTTGTTTCTACTATATGCCAGTTTCCTCACGATGTTTTCCTTCAACGTTTTATTACACAAAGTAATGTGCCTGGTCGGGTTTGGACCCACGACCTACAACTCATAATTCGCGGCCGCAACAACTGCGCCACCACTGCTCTTGGAACGAATAGAACCTACCAATTTATTTTTTTGTATTGCTGCGACCCAAGTCAAAGGCATAACCGTCATCATACAATTAAAGCTGAGATTTTATGAGTCACTGTTTGCCGGTAATCTACGTTGAAACCTATCATTGTTTATCAACAACAGCGCCCTGTGAAGTGGAGATCACGATCGCCAATTAAGGCAAATTGTTTTTCATCAAAAATGCCATTGATTTGCTGATTGCAATCATTGAACCTACGAATTTCGTTTTTAGTAAACTATTGGCTAGCAAAAAACGTTCAGTTCGAAGCTAAACAATTTGGATATTATTTATTTTTTGAAGTAAAACTTCGATAACACGTTTTTTTCATCGTCATCTTCCTTCTCTTTTCCCAATTCCTATTGGGGTCGGCGCTTCATTCCTCATTCCTTTGTCAAGACGTATGATGGAAGATGAAAGAAAAGACGTGAATACATAAATATGACGGCATATTTATGTATTCATGTCTTTTCTAGACGTAACAAAGTTAGCTTTTGGGCGGAGCTAGGCTAGCTATGCAATATTTGTAAGTATGTGAGAACCATGTTCCTATTTCTCAAATGGAGTAATTTACTTGTTTGTGATTGTAATACTTTAAACCTATACGTGGTATAGTAGTGCTGGGTTCATCGTCCTCACGTATATGAATTTATGTATGTATGTAAATGTTTTAAACACTTTCTAAAAGAGTAAGTGTGGAGTTTCGTGGCCGTTCTTCTCCATAACAAGCTACTTTTCCGAATGGACGGTAGAATCAATTATTATTAAATTTAAAATTATATTTTTGACGTTCAAAAGTGCTGCTTAATAACCTAGTTGAAATAAAGAATTTTTGTCTTTGTATTTATGTTAGCCAGAAACCCCGCACAACGGAATCTGGGGCGTCGCACTAGTACTACTACATCGAAATTACATCATTACCTATTAGAAATGATTGTATTTTCTCTTTCTTGGATGGACGAATAAGGATCACCATAATATATCGGTTTCCCTCCGAAGGTGAATAGATCTTGCTATTTTATTTTATGATTTTATTGTTAATTGCTTTTTCTACTAACTATATTCTTCTTATGTATAGAACTGTATGTAGGTATGCATGTATTAAATAAACGAGATTGCAAAAAACGCAGACCGGACGAAAACGTTTAACGAACAACGGTTTTATTGATAGTTCTAAATTATAGACTTTCAAAAGCTGGCCATGATTTCAACAGAACATCAAAATAATAGTACATATAACAGGATCAGGAAATAAGATCACGGAAACAATAATTTTGATTGATTCTTCCTATATTGTGATCTGCTTGATCGGTATGTTGAATATTGTTATTTGTGTACATATGTGTACATATGTGTTTATATATGTACCAATTGTGCATAAATTATAGTAGGTGTTAATTAATTAATATTTGCGATTGATTTATGGAACAGTTTAAATTCATGATCGTGATGTTTGAATTAATAGTTCTGTTAATCTTTTAAATTTCATTTCAAAGTTCAGAGTTTTGACTCACAAATGCTTGTCTAATTGTAAATATGTATAATGTACATATTCATTTTTCGAAAGTGATAGATAAAATTCTTTCGATAATCTTCATCATCATCAACTACAGACCGCACCCCAAATTTGCCCACAGCTGACTTCTCTTTTCTTATTTATTTATATAATAAAATATACTTTATTGTACACCAAGATGAAAACACTAATACATAGGGAAACCCTAAAATAAAAACAAACATACAACAGGAGACTTTATCGCGTTCTTCGATCTCTTCCAGGAAACCCAGAATGGATAGAGATATCCTGGACACGACATGGGGTTGCACTTGGTGCAAGTTTAAATCAAACAATAAGTTACAAAAAGTAAGCACTAAATATAAAATAATAAAATAGATACAGAAAATATACAGGCAAGAAAAAATACATCTCCAACAAGAATAAGATCACAGTGACGGGTAGTGCTCCTTTACCAGTCTTTTAAAGATCGGTAGAGATTACGCGCGTTTTCGCGTGATTTCTTGTGCATATCCCCACGCTCTTATTATGTCAACAACAGAACAGATTTATCTGTTCTGTGGTGTCAACCTCACCCAGGTTCAACCCGCAGTGGCTACAATGTCCGCTGCCCATTTTGCCATCGGACGTTAGTGCTCACTTGGTCGTCGGCGACATGGACAGACATCGTAAGTACAGTCGTGGGAGATGGTGATTTCAGATATTACCTTCTTTCTTTTATAACCGTCTTCAAAAAATAGGGGGTTGTCATTTTTTTTTTGTTATGTTTGTTTTCTCAGAACGTTTTACTAGGTGAACCGATTTTGAATATTTTACTTTTATTTGAAAGCTGAATGGGACCACAAGATATGTGGTCCCATTCAGCTTGCAGCATTTAAATTTAGTTAATAGTTAAGATTTTATGAAAAGAAATACGAGATATACATCAGAACTCTTCAATAAATGACGGCAAATCTCTCGGAGTTGCTGCAAAAACATGTCTGTTTATTGTTCACACCATTTCATAACATAACGTCACGCCGGTAAGCTTTTAAGGTTAAAAAACATTGAGATAGGAAATATATGGAGGCGCCGCGATGTTCTATACATACATTAGCTTGTACAAAATGAGTGAAATACGATACAGAATGTGAAACATCGTCTTGTTTCATTCTTTCTAATGTAGTAATCGTATTTGATGAAAGAGACAACAATATTTCAGTTGTTGCTCATTATGGCAACATTTTGATATGACGTAGTGACGGTTGTAGGTACGTGCCATATTCACCATTTTATGTGACGAATTTTGTGGTTGTGTTCGTGGTAGTCCTGCTGTCAAATGGTTGTTTACATATTGTATTATTGAGATTTGTGAGTGTGTGTGTGTTGCTTGATTGACACAACCTTAGAATCGGCGGCCATTTTATGAGACATTTTGAGGTTTAGGTAGGCACGTTTTTTTCGTAGGTATTTCCAGTCCATATTATTTAGTATGTCTATGTTAAAAAACGAAGGAACGATGTACGTTCACACGGAGCCACGTTTTGCCGAATCTTATTTTCATCGGATCTGGAAAAACCGAATGTTGTATTCACACAGCACATCTTGCATTGCCGTATCCGACGGCCTCGTATCGAGATAAAATCTAATAACCGAATCTACCCCTGCGTGTATCGTATGAACGCATGTATTGAATGCGCTATACCACTGCACCGGATCTTACATTTTGCAGTACGGCCGGATCGGTTTGTAGTCGCAAAATCGGATGTCAACTTCAGCAAGATTCGGTTTTTTTGTCGTGTCTTGAAACCGAATGCATGTGTGAACTCCTTCATTGAAATACTTATGCCACTAAACCGAATCCTGCAAAAAACCGATTCGGTAGAGAAAAACTCGACGCCGTGTGAACGTACCGTAACAGGATCACCGACTGCTGAAATTGAAGTTATTTTTCACTTTGTAATATTTTTATTTGGAAGTCGGTTGTATTTATTTATAAAACGTTTTTTTGTTTGAGCGATTCATTTACAGCGCTGTCTACCCCTGTCTCGTCTGCAGGATACAAGTCAAAACTACATCAACAATTATCTCCAGGTTTAAAGGTTTATTGACTTCTCAGTCTCAGAATATCTTCACATTAAAATCTTAACCGTTTAATATATAATTAATTGTCTAGACTATGTACAGACGATAACCCCTCATTTGAGCTTTTGATGTTTTCTCGTGATTATAACAATTAAACTAAATTATTGCTGCAAATAATCGAGTGGATATTAAAATATGGTTATTCTTGGAATGAATGAGGAATTGTGCAAGATACGGACATATTTACATGTGCATGCACTGGGATATTAATAGCATATTTTGTTGAGATAACAGAATTAAATGCAATAGTCGGCATCATAAACAGGATGTGCGTCAAGTTTAAGAAGATGTCTGCTTGACCGTGAACCAATTCTGAGAATCGTGAAACATTTGATTGCTGTGGAGGGTGCCGCCGGTGACCGGTCAATGTGGCGACGCTTGGAGGAGGCCTATGTCCAGCAGTGGACGTCTTTCGGCTGATATGATGTCCATCATGGGTACCTAACACTCGACTTGCGTGAAATAAGATGTAGGTCTTTTAAGCTTCTGTGGACTTAATTAAAGTTAAGTTGGTTGCCGAGAATAATATTGGACACACAGACTAAGCATCAGGTGCTTGTAAGACAGTGGTCAAATGTGAGCATACTATATTTTGGTCAAAAGTGAGTATACTGATTTTTTGGTCAAAAGTGTGCATACTGATTTTTTGGTCAAAAGTGAACATACAGATTTTTTCTCTTTTGTCGGTCGTTACCGTTCGTTTCACAAATAAAATATTAATGTAAAAAACAACCATTTAGAGAATTCAACTTTTAACATAACCTATTCCTGTTGCTGTATACTTTAGGTGCAGACGGATGGCGTTATGTATGGCCTATGGTTAGGTTAGGTTATTTTATTTACTTACGTACTTTTTAAAGAAAAGTATCTACAAATAACTAAGTTCTATAGAACCTAAATATTGACTTGTAAGAAGCGCCTTTTAAAAAACTTGGACGAATAAAGAAATAACAAAAAGCCGCATTGCTCGTTTAGTTTATGGTAAATAAACAATCTGCAAATATTTTTAAAGAAATGTAACTAAACTGCCGCAGGCTTTCTATAACCTGAAGCTGTCACCTCCTTCAGTGAAGCAGTAATGCTCGCGAAGGAGGAGGCGGAACGCATGAGGGAGACACAACGGAGACGACCTCACGCCTCTAGCCACCGCAGGAGACGCCCCGGGCGTCGGGAGTCGCAAGCCGATTCCCGGCCACCGTAGGCGCGGGCTTACGGACGGCGAGTAATGGGTAGCTCGTCGTCCGATAAGGACCAGGCCCGAGTCGACGGCGCGTAGTGTTCCACGCGCGCCTCAAAGATATGTCAGCAAAGTTGACGGGGTCCGCTAGGGCCGATGCCTGTCTGGGTCGCGGATAAATTTGAAAGAGAGTTACCGCGGCCCTGGCACAAGCAACTGAAGGAACACGGGTGGGTTTTAGTCAGTAAAAGTCTGACACGCCCTCCCGCTTCACCCAGAGCGGGAGACGTCATTGGATGATTTCCCACCCAAAAAAAAAAAAAAAAAAGGCTTTCTATAACCTTATTTGTAAGGATTCCTATTCTTGACCTAGTTGCCGTAATAAAACTTATTGCATCTGGTGTTCATGATTGCATTCGGAATTTTTCAAAATAAGCGCCTGCAAGTTTATTTATAGCAACTTAGTTATATCACGCAGCAGAGTAGTTAAGTTAATCACAACAACCATTTCACAGGCGCTTTACAAATAACCTTTTTTGTCCGCGGCTTCGTTCACTTGGTATATAGCACAGGAACCGTGCATTTTCCAGGACAACAGTAGACTCTCAGTGATAACATAGCTTTCGGACAGTGAAATAATTATCGTACTGGGATTAGGACTTCTAGAGATCGCTTTTATCAAACATAAATCTTATGAGGATCATTTTATTGATGATGTTCTTCAGAAAGGTCAAGTTCGTGGTAGATACTCAGAACTGGCGTGTATGTAGGTATGTTAGGGTGGTAGAAGGTGGCTGCTTCTCCCTACTAGTATAAGGGGAAAAGACGTGAGTATATGTGTTTTTAATGTGTTCTAACTTTTAGGTACTTATATTTGAATACTAGCTGTTGCCCGCAACTTCGTCTGCGTAGCATTAGTACTTCGAATAGCCAATTTTTTTGTATCGCGCAATAATATTGTAGTTGTGTGGGCCGCCTTATTTAAGAAATTATTATTAGCTCACCATACAAACTTCCACCCTACTTTCCATACCAAATTTCTTTTAAATCGGTTCAAAGGTAACAAACAGACAAAGTTACTTTCGCATTTATAATATAATATTAAGTATGGATTATGACCTGTCACCCCAGATGACCTTTTAAATAAAATAAAAATTTGGTCTTTTAAAAAAAAAAACTAAATGCTAAGATTTAAAAACAGTCACGAATAACGCCTAATTCTCACAGGGATAGGTAAAACTACTGGCAGTCACTCGCTAAGGTCCATACAAATGAAAATTTACAACATTCTAATTAAACAAAACCATAAATGATCAAATCAAAGTAAACCATAGAGTTTAGTTTTTTATTGCCACCAATTAAAAGAACTCTTAAGAAGGCTTTCCCACACTGGATGCGTTCAGAACGCATCCAGTGTGGCATGACTAAAGGACGCGTCAGATTCTGACGCACTTTATGGTTCAAAATCTTCTATTCAAAAATATTCTTCAATGAGTTAGGTGCATAGCTTTATATAAATGAATAGGTACACCAAACCATAGTAGGTAGATATAAAGACTCCGTCGGTGTGTTCCCGCATTGTTGAGGCAGGGGGGCACAGTAGCCGAGGCTTGGTCACCCAAGGTGAAGCAAAGAGGAACCAGAGGAGTGGCCGCTCGTCAGGACTTTTCCGATTAAGCCGACGACGTAACGGCCAACAAGTAGGTTGCGGTGCCGCTGGGTAACGGAGGCAACCTCGCAACTGAGGCGGGCCGCGATGTCGTATATAGTGACTCAGGTCGCATACGATATCGCGCCTGAGGGTTGGAGGCCGCGGCGGGAGAGGAGTGCCGGTATTGTGGCGCGCCGCTCTCGCTATTGTGGTATTCATTCCACATCTTTTAGTCTACTTACGTTTTACAACACTATACAAACCACACCTTCATATCTTTTGATATTGTCTCAACTCATGTGACAATTTTTTATGTATTCTTTGATACTGTCAACACCTGAAAAGCATATTTATAGCTATCTCTGATTGATTTAATATCTTCAACTTAATTTATATTGCTAATTTGTAAAATCTTGGAATATTTTATACTGTGACATTTTTATTTGATCTGACGTCTGTCTGTCTATTTTATTTTCTTAAGCCATTGACATAACATAGGTACCATAGACTAAATCTTCCTTAGGCTAGATGTACATTATAAAAAGGGCAGACTGCACCCCTATGTAAACCGTTTTTTGATTTCTAAATTGAGATTTAAATTTGAGGAAAAAAACCAGCGTCAGCTTTTTGAGTTGGATTCTGGCAGGGAACGCTGAAAGTTGGTTGACTACTGAGTGCTATATATAATACCAATGTGTAAAGTGTATTTTATATTCTGAAAACTCTCAAAACTGTGAATTTCCAACTTGTGTAAGTGTATTACTTTCTGAAGTGCTCCAGTTAAATATATTGTGTGTGTTTCCTTAGAGAGAGCATTATTTCCTGGAACCTTACCCTCAACGGTCATCTCTTGGCAACAAAGGCCTCGCTGTTTGGCTTATTGAGACATAGCCAGCCTCCACACCCCTTGCTGCCTTGATCATCTACCCGCTGTGCCTGCTCACCTGCCTACCTGCCCAATTGCCTGTTTGCCGACGTGGTACCAGCTCACCTGCCTACCTCGGGCATTCCACGTCTTCCTGCCCGTCCTGCTGACTGGTTAGCTGCCTAACTCAAGCAACGCACGTCGTGCGAAGCCGGCCCATAGTTTTATACTCAATATCATTTTATTTTTATAACCCTTATTTTATCTTAATTTTATTAACGTAGCTACTGTTTAGCTCAACTGAGCTATACGTATCGTTACACTACCTTCCGTGGCCTGGATGGGGCCGCCACCGTCTGATGGTAGATGCGGTGGAGCCACAGGGGAGGTCCCTATCCCTTGCGGCCGAAAAGCAGTAGGTGGGGGGGGGGGGAGCACTGACCTGACCCGTTACAGTGGAACCAAGAGTGCCATACACGTGGTCGTCTGGCACCCAAGTGCTGGTTTGGTCGCTGGGGTGGCCACGGCATGCCATGTGTTCTGGTGCACCGGTAATGGGGGGTACACTCCAAAGGAGGGTCCGGTGACGGACAACCGCGGCGGGTTCGCAGTAAGTGCTACCGCGTGCCGGCACTGGAGGACACCGTGGAGTTTTAGTCCATTGGAGTCCCACATAACTGCGCTACCCCATGGTAGCATGAGCATAAAGCAAGGCTAAAAAAATACGCAGAATTCATCCAGTGTTACAAATGCCATAAGATAAAACCATAGGATCAGGTTTTATTATTATTAATGAGCTTAAGCACGAAAAGATATATTGTTATCGTCTCATTCAAATTATTTAACGTGAGTATTTCCCCATAGCTTTGTGGTTTTTACAACAATAATCAGACATTCTTGTTTACTCCGCATTGATTTTATACTGAGAAACGTGATTATCTCAATTGGCAGGTGATGGCGTAATTAAAGATGAGATCAGGGTGAATGCCTCATAGGAACAACTGCGTGGCTTTTTATAAATAAACTTTTTTTGTTCTATGAGGCACAAATAAAGCGGGTTATTGAGTACCTACCTACTTAAAGAGTTATGTGAAGATAAATGTGGATAGATGAAAGAAATATTGGATGGATTGTTTGAGGCATAATATGAGTGAAACTAGTGAGGCAGTGATCGTGTGTTGACAGGGCGGCGTGGCAGAAGAATATGTCTGGCGTAGACCAAGAGCGTGGGATAAGGGCAGGCAGATGCTTCAGTAGGAACCTATTTTTAAACGCTCTTTGCGCGAATCCCATAATAATGATTTTAATAGGTTTTTTATTTAATATGTTTTGGAGTAGCTATGTTTTTGGAGTAATTAATTTTATGTTTCCATATTAAAAACTAAAGATTTTAACTATAGATTCAACATATTTTTACGTATTTATGTATAAAACAAGATTTTAATTGATATGTGAAAAATTGGAAGGCGTACACGTGTGGGTTCCTACTAAGGAGACACGAATATTAGAAAGTCTTTTACGGAATTCAACTTTGCAAGATTGACATCTTACTTGACGACAAGTTTTCACTCTGTTATGATATCTCAGAAGATCGTATACCTTATATTTAGACCAACATTGATCGATCGGAATGGGTGTACCGATATAATTGGCACGTAATGAAAGAATTCTGCTCCGCAGTGGAATAAAAAGACTGTATGTGGATAGGTTGGTGTCCATTATACCTGTTGGAACTTCTCAAGTAGGCAAATTGTGTTAACAATAAAAAAACAATAAAGCTGCTGCTCAAGTGACACCACCGTAAAATAATAAAACATTTTGTCATCAAATTCAAAGTTACTTATTCAAAAGAATCGAATATTTTTCGCTGTGTGGTGTGTCGTGTTTTTAAATTTCTTATTTAGAATTTACAATGACAGTCCTGTAAGATTCTCGCGTAGTGAGACGTCATCAATAATGACAGTGGAATATCAAATCGTGTGAATAAGATCTTCATTACAGTGGCCGTAATTACTTATCATCACGATTAGTATTACATTGTTGTTGAGCATTGTTCCTACATTATTACTTAAACTCGCTCTCAAGGCTCGTGGTTTTTCTAGAAACCTATTCATTTTCAGGTATCTGCCAATTAATAAGCAAAATAGAGGACGTAATGTTTTGTCAAGCTAACAATTTTAATTTTTTTACAACTGGCACTTCTCATAGCAGTCCGAATCTAGATTTGTGCCCGGTTGGCAAAAGCCTTACCCCTACCACGGCTAATATAATACTAGCATACAGATGCCTCATCCCATACAAAGAAACCGTGTCGACGTAACTAGCGTTTTTCGTCTGATTAAACTGATTATTTTATGTACATCGATCGCGTTCGGTTCCGAACCATGGCGATAGATAGATGGTATTAACAGCGACTTGCAAGTAAAACAATTTACTCGGTTCGTGAATATTTTTTCTTTAAATACAGTGACGATTTTTATTTTTTTTACACTTTTTAAAGTTTCATTGCACCAAAATGTGTTACAATACAAATTTAAACAATCGAGTGGAATGCTTCAGAAATTTAAAACCGCGCCATCTACTGGCATCAATTTGAAATGATCCGTTCAAATAATCTTTGAAATGTGAATTAATAGCCCAATATCCCATAATTAACTAAACAAGAACATACAGTTTGTATGTTTAATTCCAGAAAATGTTAATTTTACACATAATTCAATAACAAATCGGTGTATATCGCGCCATCTAGTGATATTTATTTAAAACAAATTTTCTTTCTTAGCGCTGGGACCATTGAGAGTAATCTATAGGTAGGTACCCCTTATAGGTACTAAGTAGGTACCTATTAGGCTATTTAAAAAAATATACAAAAGTATAGCATACCTACTTAACCAGAGCCCCCATTAGCTAAGATTCGCAGGAAATATAGGTACTTACTTGAGACAACATTTTCCAAATACTAACGTTGAGCTGTTTTATAATCACAGGGACGGACGGAGGTATGTTCTTTTGAAAATAGAATAAGCTACGAAATTTAGTTCTATTTTTAAAAGAACACACCATTATAAAGAATAAATAGAATTAAAACAAACACATTATAAAAAATCTGTTTTTATTACTTACATCAAAATTACAAGTTACGCATGTAACAATAGGAAGTATTTTTTATTGGCGGAAGACTATACAATATTAATTAAAGGTATTGAATACATTTTCAATCTTACCTAATAGATTAACACAATTTAAATATAACATTATAAAATCCTTTGACTGGAAGATGTGAAAAATTAAAAACTTACAGCTTTTATGACCAGTCAAAAATATTGCACAATCATAAAAAAACTTATATAGTCTGGCAACTTGACATATTTATTTAAATGCATAAAGGCACCTAAATGTTATTTATACAAAAGCCAATATGGAAAAAGAAAATACTAGATAATTTTGACAAAGTAAAACAAAAAATGACATCTTTGCAAACTATTAAATACAGAATCACAGAAACTGTTGAAAAAGATCTTAAAACAAATAGATAGTTGTAAAGTGAGTCATTCATAGTCGAATTAACGTTCAAATTCCTTGAGCAATTTCTTGACTATAATTACATGTATAGCAAGTAACGTTTTGTAATTAAAGCTATTTGGTGTGTAGCGATTATCGTCCGGTCACCGTTAATCACAGCTTAGTTCAATGCACTTCATATCACTCTATTAATTCACTGAGGAACACGAAGTTATTTTTTTCTGAAAAAAAAAGAGAAGAATACCTTGAATTATTGAGGAAAACAGCTATATATGGGCAATATGGGCTTGCTATGGGGCATCTTCACGCAGTTATTTTGGGCTGCAAGGTCTTCCACAATAAAGTCATGATAATTTAAAGCCATTTTCAAGTGACATCCGGCTTGACCGTACACATATTTTATGATTCTTTGCAACTTTTTTCAAAAAGATAATCAAACCTAATAATATCATAATTGTGAGAACTTTTATTACCAATATATGACATGCGTTATGATATATATATTGAATTGAAAAAGGCAGTGACAGTAATGCTAGCTAAACGGTACATATTTATAGAAAATCATAATTCAATCCAATAATTTGCCTAGCCTTTTTCCAACTATGCTGTGGTCGGTACCCAGTCTAACTGTAACTTAGTACCAGCACAGTACTTATACAGTCGTATAATTGCACTAATGAAAGAACAAAGCACTTAATTCTAGGTTTTGAAAGCTACAGCTCGTTCTTGTCGTCTTATGTCCTATAATTACATTATACCACAATATTAATAGTATTTGATTGTTATACACTGTCATAGCGAAAAAAGGTTCAAATGAAGAATATGTCATTAACAAGAGGGCAATGACTTTTATTACCGTCACTGTCACTGTCAGGACAAATCCATTTGGAAGTCTTTGACTCAACTAAATGATAAATTGTTCCTGTAGCGCAAAGGTAGTGCCCGACTAGAATTATTTTGTCACGTCTTACTATCTACTCATCATAATTTATCAAAACATACACCTATCGTCACTCATCTTTTTGCCAACCTTCATAAGAAATTAGAAGCTGATGTTATTATAGGCAACAACATCTTCTAATTACTTGTGAATTTCTTTGAAAGGTTATCGACCGATTATTTTTACGATCTGAATACTAAATAATTATTAATCATTACTTAATTTAAGTTCAAAGCGAATATATCCTCACCCATAGCCGCCTGAGTGTGCGGTAGCCGTGGCAGTCGCGGTAGCTGTGGCAGTGGCACTGCTACTACCGCCGCCGTAACCGCCATTGCCGCCACAGCCGCCACTGCATCCGCCACCGTAGTTGGGTTGTTGTTGGTAACCGCCACCCTGACCGCCGCCGCTGCCGCCGCCGTACCCGCCTCCGTAACCGCTGCCGCCGCCGTGACCACCGCCGCCGCCGTAACCGCTGCCGCCGCCACCGCCACCGCCGCCGCCGCCGCCGGCGCCGTAACCGCCTCCGCTGCCGGCGCCGTAACCGCCTCCGCTGCCGGCGCCGTAACCGCCTCCGCTGCCGTACCCGCCGCCATAACCTCCACCGTGACCGCCGCCGTTTCCACCGCTGTAACCACCATCGTAACCACCGCCTCCATGGTGATGGCCGCCGCCATGACCTATGAAAGATAATTCATAAAAATAAGTAACCCGGTATAAAAGTTTGCGATGAACCTGATATGTAGCTGAACAAAAGTGATAATCTGTAATGTAAAGCTCACAAGTCATAATCTAACTGCATTGTCATTTAACTATAATCACAATATACTAATTTTAAGAACTTTCTACAAGCTCGCAAATTGCCATCTACTTAGCATAAAAATGTAGTGCAATCCATTAATAGTTTTATGTGCATAATTCCTTACTGGTTTTAGTTTAGTTCGGAAACCAAATCATCTAGTTATTACACAAGCATAATAATTATTGCATCATTGGACGAAAATCAACGCCAATTCAAATATTAATTTGAGTATTAAAACACAGAAACACAAAAAGCGTTCACAAAAAGCACATAAAAGTGTGTGTGTGTGTGTGCGCAAAAAGCTGTGCAGTGCGTACCATGCTCTTTAACCACTTTGACGATTATTGTTTTGGATGGCTCTTCGTAGCCGCCTTGGTAGCCGCCTTGGTAACCGCCTCCATAGCCGCCCCCATAGCCGCCACCATAGCCGCCGCCATGGCCCCCGTGGCCGCCCCCTCCATGCCCGTAACCGCCATCGCTGTAACCTCCCCCACCGAGGTCAAAACCTCCACCGAACGAAATTCCTCCTCCTCCCAGACCTAATAAGTGCTTCTTCAGCAAGTGACGTTTCTGTCTGTTCAGTCCTGGCTGTTCTTGGTCTTCAAGTTTCTGCGAAAAACAAAAAAAAAACTATTTAATTGGCTCATCCCCTACTTCATTCTGTACATAACTGTCGAAATATATACTCACATTGCCGTACACTTTAGAGAAGACGTGATTTTATGTTATGGTAATAAATACTTATATAATTTAAGCAGCTATGCACACAAAAGCTGACCGGTACATTGGACTTGAACTTATAAATATGCTAACGTTACAGCGTTGTGTCAATTATTTTAATTATGTCTTGGAAATGTTTATTGTGGTTATAAATATTGATTAGATTTATAACTTAATAGCAGGTGTCTTTATTGAGGATGATAAGTTTGTAAGCGTCATTTCATCTTCATTGTTTAAGTATTTTCCTTATACTTCTTGACCTGTGCCCTTAATTATTTCTAAATCAATTTAGATATAATTTATCTGATCGAAAAAACTTCGTGACTGTTTAATGTAAAATAATTAAAAAACTACGTTTTTATTACTATCTCTGGTGATATCTTTTATAGCTCTGTGTCGAACTATATCTAATATATCGACAATATTGTGATCAATTATAATAAATAATATAATAATTAATATCAATTATTATTAGATAAATAAGTTTGTTCAAATTCTGCGTTACGCTTCCCGGCTGGACCTCAATACATCTCAGAATAGTAACATCTATTTAAAAGCTTTCATTATTTGGATTAAATCTTTATTCTTCAACTATGTATGTATTGTATTTCAGTTTTCTTGTGTTGTTTATGTCAAACTAAAATAAGTCGTCTAACGATAGTTAACAACCAGTTACTGTCTGATATTAGATTGAATACGTACTCATTAACTATCACGTTTGGCAACATGCTATGTCTGTTGTCCGACATTACAATGAGTAATCGTTAAATTAATTATGAGTTGAAATAGAAATAAAACGTCGATTTTTGAATTGAGTATTTGGTGCAACAACGTCTTAAACCCTACTTTGAATGCTTAAGTAGAGTTTGGCAAATACCCAACGTATTTGTCAAACTCTACATAAAGAGTTCAAATTCTTAATGCAGAAATAAGGGGCAGCGGTAGTAAACTGTGTTAAATAAAATGAAATATAAATAAATGAAAACAATGCATAACTTGAGCAAAACTTAATCAGAATTTGAGCGTAACTTAATAAGCTTCATGAGGCACATTCAAAAGTTCCTATTATTAACTCTTAAGTAAGAAAATAAGCGAAATGAATAATGAAATACTAATAAATATTCAATGCATTATAGAATATGCATGTAAAAAAAATCGTTTAACTGCGATTATAATTTATCGCCTTCACTCATAATACGAGGGTGTACCTTCAATTTAAAATGTTCTTGAGCATAATGTTTTCAATCATTTGGGACATCATCAAAGTTGCCGCTTAAATAATTACCTGAACGTAAATGGGCTGGAGGTTTCCTTTTAAGGACTTAGCCTCGGGTTCTTGACGCCCATACTGAGGGTTAGCCTGGGCAAGGAGCACAAGGATCGGGAACTGCCTCGACCGCGTCGTGTCGTGCCTTCTGGAGTCCCTCGGGGGGGCTAGCACCGGGGAGACGAGGACCACTCGATCTCCTCCGTCCAAAGAGTTGTCTCCGATAGAAGGCACTGCCAACGCAAGCGCTGAAAGCGCCAGCACGCTCACCACCACACTATTGTATCCCATCGCGATCACTGACGCAGGACAAACAAAGCAAACCTATTTATACAACGCGGTTTTCCTGCGGACGCTGTGACGTCATGAACCGACTGCTTCTGCCACCAGTCCGCGGGATCACTTCGCGGAACGGTCGATTCCCACGATGACGTTGACAAACGGATTATTTTCAATATGACGCGAATAATTAATATTCACTCATCAGATACATAGAATAACAAAGATGATATGTAAGTTCGTGTGGTTGAACGAGAAAAACGTGATGTTACACGCCTGCCAATTTGCGGAGTCCATGCACGTATTAAGCTGGTTATTCCCATAAACCGGATGCTTGTCTGTGTGTGTGTGGATCCATACTTAATAACAGCGAACAGGTTCTTAATGGTTTTTGTGGTCAAGATAACTCTGTTGTTAAATACAAACACGTAGATTAAACGTTAGGCTCGCAAACTAGTTTACGTCTCCAGTAAATATTTCGTTGAATAATAAAATAAATAATGAATTGACGTAAACTACGATAAATACCAATATTAAGTGCCTACACGGGATTCTGCCATAAATGGCAAAAACAACACTTTACTCAAGGTGTCTATAGTACAAGGATATAAATAGACTAATATTCCGAGGATATAAATAGACTAATATTCCGAGGATGAACTCTGAAAGTAAAAACATTTCAAGCACTAGCACTGTATCGGCTGTAAAGTTTTTGTACGAAATGTAATTTAACAAACTCATATTGTTACTTGCAGCTAGAATTATTTTGTTTTGATTCCAAAACGAACAGAATTTTTTAATAGTTTTCAACTTGTTTTCACTAATAAATCAATGCAATCTTTAGGAATTACAAGAGGCTCTATACAAGATACAAGTGGCATCCGATGTCTTTTTTTTTTCTTCTTTGGCAACTGAGCCGATGTCGACTATTCTGCCAGTGTCAGGGCATTCGATGTCAGTGAAGGCGATAGTCGATGTCTTTTTTTCTTCTTTGGCAACTGAGCCGATGCCGACTATTCTGCCCGTGTCAGGGCATTCGATGTCAGTGAAGGCGATAGTCGATGTCTTTTTTTTCTTTTTTTTATTCTTTGGCAACTGAGCCGATGCCGACTATTCTGCCAGTGTCAGGGCATTCGATGTCAGTGAAGGCGATAGTCGATGCCTTTTTTTCCTTTTTTTTTCTTCTTTGGCAACTGAGCCGATGCCGACTATTCTGCCAGTGTCAGGGCATTCGATGTCAGTGAAGGCGATAGTCGGTCTTTTTTTCTTTTTTTTTATTCTTTGGCTACTGAGCCGATGCGGACTATTCTGCCAGTGTCAGGGCATTCGATGTCAGTGAAGGCGATAGTCGATGTCCTTTTTTTCTTTTTTTTATTCTTTGGCAACTGAGCCGATGCCGACTATTCTGCCAGTGTCAGGGCATTCGATGTCAGTGAAGGCGATAGTCGATGTCTTTTTTTCTTTTTTTTTTTCTTCTTTGGCAACTGAGCCGATGCCGACTATTCTGCCAGTGTCAGGGCATTCGATGTCAGTGAAGGCGATAGTCGGTCTTTTTTTCTTTTTTTTTATTCTTTGGCTACTGAGCCGATGCCGACTATTCTGCCAATGTCAGGGCATTCGATGTCAGTGAAGGCGATAGTCGATGTCTTTTTTTCTTCTTTGGCAACTGAGCCGATGCCGACTATTCTGCCAGTGTCAGGGCATTCGATGTCAGTGAAGGCGATAGTCGAAATGTCAAAATGTAAGGGATCACGTGATTTTTCGATATCGCTTGTCAATTCCATACAATTTTGCCTTTTTGACAATCGCTATCGCCACGATTTCGATGATAGAATGACAATTGTCTAGGGCTTTAGGGTTTGCTTCGTAGAAACATTTTTATGTTTCTCTTTTTAAAGTCCTTGTTTTTCTCCTTTTTTGACAGCTCAGTAATTCTGCCACAGTCTTTGCTTTTAAACTGGCGCTTATCCCTCTTGTTCCCATTTCTTTTTTATCCTGTCTAACAATATACTTCTGTTTAGCTATTCACCTTATTTACTCCTTAATTGTCTGTAAACCTTAAGACTTCTATTTTCACATCATGCTATGATCTCGATTCTTTAAAATCAGTCGGATTCGTATTGGAAAATCGGGAAACTATGTCTTCCCCCGTACCATGACGTGTCAAAACTATCATGGTTCGACTTTGAAAAAGGGACAACTGTATACAAGTCATATACATTTGTCCCTTACGCACAATGAAAATAACCTTGCTCTAAGAGCTTACGGTTACCCATATTTTTTGTGGTGGGAAATCATCCAATGACTTCTCCCGCTCTGGGTGAGGCGGGAGGGCGTGTCAGACTTTTACTGACTAAAACCCACCCGTGTTCCTTCATTTGCTTGAGCCAGGGCCGCGGTAACTCTTTTTCAAATTTATCCACGACACAGACAGGCATCGGCCCTCGAGGACCCCATCAGTTCTGCTGACATCTCTTTGAGGCGCGCGTGGAACACATCGCGCCGTCGACACGGGCCTGGTCCTTACTGGACGGCGAGCTACCCATTACTCGCCGCCCGCAAGCCCACGCCTACGGTGACCAGGAATCGGCTTGCGATTCCCGATGCCCAGGGCGTGAGGCGTGAGGGCGTCTCCGTTGCGTCTCCCTCACGCGTTCCGCCTCCTCCTTCGCGAGCATTACTGCTTCGCAGAACGAGGAGACAGCTTCCCATACCCTCTCGCTTCGTAACATGGCCTGAACCAGGGCTGGACGTATGCTCCACCGTGTCCTCCAGGCGATCCACACAATGGTGACACTCGGGTGTTTTCTCCTGCCTAATCCTGAACAGGAACCTCCCGAAACAGTTATCGCCGCAATTGTGGCGTGCCCAGCACTGGGTTGCGACAGTCGTTCTCTCCATGTCGACCATGAGATCTTGCTGGAGCTCTGTCTGCCGAGCCGCGATTTGTCGCGGCAACGGAGTTTCGCCCCAGCCTTTCGCATCCTCGCGACATTCCTTTGACTCCAGACTTTTGCCTCCAGATCCCATGGCGGTAATCCGGCAAGGAGGCTCGCCGCCTCACCGGAGACCGTGCGGTATCCCCGGACCAGCCGGATGGCCATGACCTTTTGGGACGCGTTCAACCAGCGGACTGGTCGCCGCCTCAGGGAACGCGCCCACACGGGAGCCCCATAAAGGGCCATGGACCACACGACCCCCGCGTAGAGCCTCCGGCAGGAGGCGTTTGGACCCCCTAGATTGGGCAGGAGCCGCTTGAGGGCAGCCCCGGCCCGTTCCAGTCTGGGAGCCAAACGTCGGAAATGCTCCAACGAAATTCCACCGGCTGTCGAGGACGCGTCCCAGGTACACCGTCACCCCCCTGGACTCAACATTACTTAAAACTAATTTCATGAAAATTAAATGGCTTAAAAAGTTAAAACTAACTTTAACTAAACTAAGTTCGAGGTACATCCACATTTATGCCCGTTTTGTTTAAGTTCCTATTTAATGAACAGCGAACCTATTGCCATTTTCCCTGGGCCGCTACTGAGATGTTCTAGTAGAAAACTTATAACACTTCACCCAACCCAGGCATCGTCTCTAAGACCTTATAGCCAGCAGTAGCTCTCGCGGATACTAAATCAACAAGGCCATCTTGACATTGTTCCTGTACTACCTAAATAGAATAGAAATAATAGAAAACATTTATTCGACACAGACACAAAACCACACAATAGCAAGAATTACAAAGTAACAGGGAAGAACAGTAAAAAAAGTACAAATAATGTTCAAGAAGAGCTGCGCTGGACGTGCCCACACCGAAAGGGTTCCGACTCAGCATTTTAGAAATCAGCGCTGGGTGTCAGACACCCAGCGTAGATTTTCAATTGGTACCCCGCTAGTGACACACTGACATGGGTAAATAAAATAGATACTGAATATAATTTTAATATGTAGGTGCTGCACTAATGAATAATAAAAATACGTAAAATATGTACATTGACCGGTCCCGTGCGTCCTGCATCCAGAGGATCCCCGCAACCTTCACCAGGTCATCGGTCCACCTGTTTTGTAGCCGGGACCGGTTAATGTGGCGACGCTTGGGGGAGGCCTATGTCCAACACTGGACGTCTTTCGGTTGATATGATGATGATGATAAAAAAATATGGAAACAAAAGTATGTAAAATGCTATATTATGATCCTGTCTATACATACTTGTAGCTATCATCGATACAAACTTTAATACAAAGTTAGCAGTAAAACTCATAAAAACTACAATAACAATGGGGTATTTCTATCTAATCATCAACGATAATACTATGTTGGTACCAGCTTCTAATGATAGGCTTCAATACATTTTCTTCACAATAATTAATTCGTCTACATGGAAACAAAGCAAACCGGAACTCATATGAAATGACATCGATTTGTAGCATGAATAAATTTATTTTCACAAGCTTCATCATCGCATCACATAATTATGCCCACTGATATTCAATTATCAAGGAAAAGGTAATTTACCTGATCTCTGAGGTGAAACAATGGAAAAAGAAACGAGTTGTCTTTTTAATAGAGCTTTATTTTCAATATCACGTATGGATTCTTATCACATTTAGTTAATGAGGTTCTATAGTCTATAATCTTCTTGATGGTACAGCATACGGACTTATTACCGGTGTGATGTAGTTGTCATCTGAAAAAGAAAAAAAACCTTAATAATGAATCGTGCCTTTTACTTAAAAACATTCTCAACCGCCGTTGTTGCCAAGCGCAAATAATAATTTGATACTAATAAATATTCATAGAAAGATTTAGATGTTAATAATCCCCGAGTTGATGATACAAATTAAAAAAAAACACTATCGTGGGATTTCCTTTACTTAATGTATGATTTTATTTCTGTGGAATAAATCAAATATTTAGGTATACTTTAATGAGCAATATAGAGACGATTCTAGTTGCTTTTTAACCGACATCCCAAAAAGGAGGAGGTTCTCAATTCGGATGTTTATATTTTTTATGTATGTTCGGTCATAACTTCGTCATACATAAACGGATTTGCTAAATACTTCTTTTTGTTCGGAAAAAGTTTATTACGAAATGTTCCCATTTAAATTTGGTAAAGATCTGATGAAGAACTTCGGCGATATACAACAGAACTCTTCAATAAATAACGGCAAAACTCTGGCGATTTCTGTAATCGCATGTCTGTTTATTGTTTACACAATTTCATAATATACCATTACGCCAGTACGCTCTAAACGGGTCTAAATATATGCACAGTACACCCAGGTGGACTCTCATTCCATCGGTTATGTTCAAGTTACATATTATTCGGGTAATCTATTCTGGCCTCACTGTGGGTATTATAGGTACCTTATTATAGAAATTGTCCAATAAGTACCACTAAAAAGTGAAAAATAAAGACTTTTTTTACAAAAAATACAACCAACTTCCACAAATGAAAAATAACTTCTTACTTAAAAAGGTAATTTTAATTATGTTATATCGAAATCAAATGGAAATGAATGTAATGAAATCAGTCACTGTATAATCACTGTATAAACAAATACACCGTGAAAACGGCCTTGAAGGGAGGTTAAAATTCCTCACTAATAAACAAACACATCGTGAAAACGGCCTTGAAGGGGATTAAAATCCGTCACCAATAAACAAACACATCTTGAAAACGGCTTTGAAGAGGGTTAAAATTCGTCACTAATAAACAAACACATCGTGAAAACGGACTTGAAGGAGGGTTAAAATTCGTCACTAATAAACAAACACACCGTGAAAACGGACTTGAAGGAGGGTTAAAATTCGTCACTAATAAACCAACACATCTTAAAAACGGCTTTGAAGGTGGTTAAAATCAGTCACTAATAAACAAACACATCGTGAAAACCGACTTGAAGGGGGTGTTCAAATCTGTCACTATTAACCAACAAGGTATTGGCGGTGGGTTTTGTGGATGTCACATGATTTTGGATTTTCGGTTCTAGAAAAGTTTCGGGTCCGGTTTTCCTTTACCATTTTGAGAGAAGTGCTGATAAAATAAATTATAGTCCAAAAAAATAAAGTACCTGTCTGGGTTCGAACTCTTAAGTCGGGGCTGTTCGCATTGGGCGACCACTGCTTTCGAAAGATATTAAAACAATTTTGATACCAGGCCAGGTTGGAAAGTTGTATTATTCTAGTAGAAACATTGTTTGCGCTATTTAAAAATATACTTGCTGTTTAATGGAAAATCCGTTGACCACAAGTCAATGGAAAACTTCCTAAGAATGTGGTATTATTCTAAGTAAAATAAAAAATCACATACTCTCTCTGACGATTCTCATGCGCGTGTATTGTGTGGTTTGTTCGAGTTTTTTTATAAAATAATATCGAAATTTGCTTACGGTGTATGGAAGCAGAATCTAGTACTTATTACATTATTCTAAAATCTTTTCTTTTTCTTATTCTTTTTTGTACAGCTACTGTTATCTGTAGCAAAAAAAAACTCATTCAGACTACACAATGAAAACCGGCCAAGTGCGAGTCGCTCTCGCGCACAAAGGGTTCCGTACTATTATCACGTATTTATTTTGTTCTGTTTTTAGTATGTGTTGTTATAGCGGCAACAGAAATACATCATCTGTGACAATTTCAACTGTCTACCTATCAAGGTTCATGAGATACAGCCTGGAGGCAGAAAGACAGACGGAGTGGAGTCTTAGTAATAGGGTCCCGATTTTACCCTTTACATACAATAAGTCTCTAACCATAGTAAGTACTAAGTAGTAAAAAATATGTAATTATAAGTCACCTGGCATGTTGACAACTACAGTTGGGTTGTTGGCACTATAAGCCCTTTGGGCTCCAAATCCTCCATAGGAACTCGGGACCCCATAAGATGAAGGGGACCCATAAGAGGACCCTGGTCCCCTGTAGACAGGTGGAACTAACGAAGAAAAAAAAAGAATAAATACATAAATTTATGGGCAATGTTAAGACCAAAAACCCAGTGCGTAGGTATGTAAAATTAATTACCTTTAAAACTTCAGATGAATTTTATAATAACCGTTATGAATTAATTTACCATAATTCACGCACAAATAAACGTGTCTCTGGTTATGTCATAAAATGTTGTGTGCCTATAGCATTACAGTTTGAACAGTATATTAAACGTGTAACTACAGAGCATGATCACCAATCCGATTATTAAAAGTGGTGATTATTGCAATTTCTCATTCATAAGTCATTAGATCCAGTACTATACTGCTCAATCGGCGCGCACGAGTATGCTTAGCACGTGTATAAAAAGAGGTTCCGACACGGCAAAGCAAGTCTGAAAGTCACGTTTTGGGACGATCTAACATCGCTCAGCTTAGTCGCGCTACGCACATTAGGCGCCACTACACCACGTAGTCGTAAATAGACGATGTAACCGGGCTTCGCACCGTAGTTGCTGCCATACCGCGTAGCGTGGTTACGCTAAGTAGACGCTGCTACACCGTGTTGCCCCGCTACGCACCGTAGAGGCTGTTACACCGTGTAGCCACGCTACGCACCGTAGACGCTGCTACAGCTAGTAGCCACGCTACGCACCGTAGACGCTGCTACACCGTGTATAGCCACGCTACGCACCGTAGACGCTGCTACACCGTTTAGCCTAGCTACGCACTGTAGACGTTGCTACACCGCGTAGCCACGATACGCACCGTAAACGCAGTTACTTCGCGTAGCGTCGCTACGCACCGTTGCCGCTACTACATCGTGTAGCCTTGCTACGCGCCGTAGACGCTGCTACACCGTGTAGCCTCGCTACGCACAGTAGACGCTGCTATACCGCGTTGCCGCGTTGCATGAGTCAAGTGTGTATTGGTGTGTACTACAATAGATTAATTGTATACTTTGCTTACGTGCATGCATTAAAGGTGAAGGCAAAGATCAATACTAACTAACAATTAAAATGTTGTTCACAATGACTCATAATGAAATACCTGTAAACATTTTTTGTTGACTTGTGAACTTAGTTATTATTTTTCTCCTACTATGGCTTTTCCCTTTTGCCATTGTAGTCGTCATAGCTATGCATCGAGAAATAAGTAGTAGACGAAAATGCATAATTATTTGATACAACCATTAAAAGCGACTTCATATAATATCCTAGATGCATTCAATCAATATTTCCTTTAACATACATATGTAAATTAACAGATTGTGATGCTAATTTGCTATTATATGTTATTTTAATAACAGATCGGTATGCGGGAAAACAACTGTAAAAGTTTAGACTGGTCAAGCGATTTCATATATCTTTGAGTATAAATTTGACATGTTTGAATGGTTATCGTAAAGCCAGGGGAATTAATTGTTAACCACTTTTTCCAGCAAAAAATATTTAACTGTATTTTCAAAGAACTTTCGCATTCGCATCTCAGAAATTGACGACGAAACAATTAATTAACTAAGAGAATTGGCCTATCGTCGCTTTTCAAGCTAGTTATAGCCAATCTAAATATGATATTATGTTATCTACACTTTCACACCAATATTGTGCAGGATGACGTAGATCAATAAGTTAGATTTAAGTAACTTTGAGGTGTTACTTGTTTAGAATTTACATAGATATTTCTAGGTCCGTGCGGCTCTGGAACGAGGCAGTTGGCACTTGGCAACAGAGCTCTCAACAATATATAATCATCATGATACACTCTCTCCACCAATTCTAATGTACACAGAAGCGTGTACAAATAGTATAAGAAAAGTCTGGCATCTGAATGTAGGAGATTATCTCCAAAACTAATCACCCGATTTACACATTATTTCTGAGTGTCATAGGTTATTTTCATCCTGGAACAATTGCGGTTTCAATGGCTCAGGCCACAGGAGCAAAGACGTGGTAAACGGCTAGTTTCGCAATATTAAATTAGTGGACAATTGTCACTTACCCCCACTAGGCATGACGACTACACTCGGCTGAACCGCTGCTCCATGCATGTAGGTCTTATTACCTGTAATTAAGTATTATCATTTACATCGTAATTATGAATCGTTGGTAATTCTAAACCGGGTAAAACTCCAGCATTTAATATATGTAAATTAATAGATACATGCTTTTTGTGACTAGGCTAGGAGACTGGATCAAAAAAGATAGGTAAAACCCCGTGTTTTATAAAATAAATTATTATTGAAGCGTCACAAATTTAACAGAGCTCAAGTGATTGGCTCTTAAATTTTATTCAACGAGACACATGAGCTAAAACTTATTTTTCCAAAGTTAAAATAAATGACATTTCACATATTATTTTTGAAAATATTTACCGTCACAATCCGGGTCATTAATTATGACTAAGTTTAGATAGAAATTATGTCATCATCTGCCTAGCCTTTTCCCAATTGTTGTTGGGGTCGGCTTCCAGTCTTACCGGATTCAGCTGAGTACTAGTGTTTTACATGGAGCGACTGCCTATCTGACCTCCACAACCCAGTAACTGGGTTACACCATACCCCTTGGCAAGACTGGTGTCAGATCTCAAGCTTCTGACTACCCGTAACGACTGTCAAAGATCTTCAAATCTTCAATTCTTCTTAGGTCTGTCTCTCAAATATAGTTTTTGCATTTTGACAAAAAAGCCTACCTCCGATTCGCTACCATTCCGAATTATATATAGGAACCTATATAATTACGCATAGGTAACGCCAACCAGTTATCACAATGTTCGAAGAATTAATCGCTATAGAATTACGTGATCAGATACAAAAATATACACATACCTAACACAGGACTTTGCCGCTTAAACCGGCTTAACGCAGAATGTTTTAGAGCACCCTGCAAACAACAAAAAATAAGTAGGTAGGTTTTATAGTATTGCACAACTTTGTATCTGTATAAAATTGCCAATAGAAAAATAAAGACATGATATTTACCTGCCCATAAGTCAGTTGAATTCTTTTTTGCTGAATATTTGAAAAACAATTTACACTTACATATAATAGAGTCAAAATTAAACAAAAACACAACTTAAATGCCATGTTTCAGAATGAGTCTGGTATTCGCTGTATTTTTTTCATATGGGCTAATACATAGTACTGAAAGTTCCTTTATATATAAAACTGTCAACTGAAGATGGTATCTCAAAAATAATTGTTGTGTTCTTTATGTTTTTAATTACACTCATAGTTACGCAGTTTACACCACAATTAATAAGCACGGTATCACGGCAAAATAGTGGATTTTTTATTGACGTCATATATAGAAAAACAGTTTTTTTTTTAAACAACTTTATTTTTATTAATAATTTGAATTTGTTTACATATATTCTACAGATATTCTTAGTTTATTATTAATTGGATCAATAGTGTCATAGTTTCAAGTTAACAATGTCAAAAAACGAGATTGTTTATTTTATTTGACATTGGGTTGTGGGCTAAAAAGATTAGTTCCTGGAAAGATTTTATCAATACGACATTAACTAGTCCTTGAGTCTCAAAACTTAACGTTTTGAATGCTGATGGAAGCATTTTAATGCAGTGTATGCACTTAAGCATGCAAAAAAATAATAAATATTGAAAAAGAACATTTTTTTCTAGTGAAAGCAAAATTATCAAACCCACATATCAAGAACATATACCAGGTGTGTTTATACCTATAACTGTCAGTGAATTAAATCTTCTAGAGTTCTTTAACCAAGTAGGTACAAAGACCCCATATACTCGTCCATATAATATTAAACACTGTTTACTTCCTGCTACCTTTTTTATGAGCGTTTCAATCAAAATACTTGATTCGTTCTGGCTATAAATGCTCATCTGTATTCTTGTTTTTGTATCAACATTAATATTTTTGTACGAAGTAGATCCTGCTTGTTTTCCTGCGGCGTCTCAAGAGTTGTCTTTGGTCTTCTAGTTTCTGGAAAATATAACAAAAACAATAATGTACTCCGATGGATTAGGCAAAGGTGTAAATGTCACCCACATTTCCCTAGATTAGATTTGGGCCCAAGGCCGTCAAAACTCCAGGCTGTTTTCTAAAAAATGTCTGATGGAACATTTTATCACTGAATATGTTATACCCGATTTGGGAAACGTTCCGAGAACCCTTATACCTACTAATTATTCAGATATTATTATCAGTCATTATTTGAATCAGTTAAATGTTATAGATAATACAGAACTAGAGTTCTTTTAAGGATTGACCATAAGCTCTAAGAGCCAGGTTATTTTGAGAGTGCGTAAGTGACAGATGTCTTCTGTCACTTTTTTACAGTCGAACTATTTATACATATTTTGATGTAGGGTACGGGGGCAGATAAACTTACTTTCACGTATACAGGCTGTGGTATAGCAGAGTTTTCTATTATTTTCCCTCCAGTAGGCTCCGCATCCTTATTATCACTGGCCAGCAACATTAGCAAAGGAAAATCTTTAGCGGTCTCATTCGTTTGAGCTCTTGCATTTCGATAAGGAGCTAAAACCGGAGAAACTAACACTACTTTTTCATCCTTAGTTATTTCACTTTTCACACTAGAAATGATAAATAGAACTAAAAATTTGAGTACCAAACGAGTATATCTCATCGTGTACGAATATAAATGTGTACATGGTGTTCTCAGGAAGCTTTATATACGATCCTTGTTCAATAACATCACGATCTTTTGAAATGATGGACACCAGGCTTGAAAACATTCATGTTTAGTCACGGCAAGATTTATATGTATGTGCATTTACCTCGTTAATAATGCAGACCATATTGTGTTTTGCTGATTAATGTTTGCAGATATCAAAAATAAATAAAGTAAATATGTGATTATGTTTTTTTGTTTCGACACAAAAAATGGTTACAAATTGTAAAGTGCAGGTCGATAAAAATGAGGTAAATCATTGTCCAATTCATCATCTTCTTGCCCTTGTTCCATGTTACTTGTGGTCGGCGAAACACTTTTTCTTCTTCCATACCGTCCTGTCCCTCGTCACGCTATCACTGACTCCCTTCTCCTTCATATCACTCCCCAAACAGTCCATCCATCTTTTCATTGGCTCTCCTCTCCATCTATCCACATTTATATTCATAACTCTTTTAGTAACATACATTTCATACCTCCTCATCAGATGACCATACCAGGACAAACGGTTTCGTTTTAACTTTTCTGTCACTGGCACCACTTTCAAACTTCCTCTATTATACTTCTCTTCTCACTTTATCCATTCTCGTCACTCTGCACATCCATCTCAATATTCTCATCTCTGCTACATGCAATCTCTTTTCATCCATCTTTTTCACAGCCCAACATTTTGATCCATACAGTCCGACAGCTCTAATCACGGACTAGTAAATTTTGCCCTTTATCTTGAGGGGCATCCGTGGGTCACAAGTTGTTCCAGTAGCCTGACGCAATTTCATCCATCCTGAGTTGATCCGGTGCGATACGTCTCGGTCTACCTCGCCATCCCCTTTGACAAGCGATCCTTGATACCGGAAGTCGGATCCACCAAAATCGCAGAAGAAGTATTCGGTTTTAGTTCTGCTCAATTTCAAGCCAACACTCTCCAGTCTGTGCCACTACATCTCCAATCTTCTCTGGACCCCTAGTCCACTTTCAGCAACCAGCACGATGTCATCGACAAACAGCATACACCAGGTCATCATTGTCCAATTATTTTCCATAAAGGCAACTATTAACTTACTAAGGGAGAATTGAATCAAGCGATGGATTGGAATCCTCAAAGTAAAAGGAAGTTTGACCGTTTCCAACACCTAACTTTGCACCGTGTTGGAAGAAGTAACAAGCACGGGAATGACGTGGAGTGAGATTGAACGTAAAACTCAAGATGTGGCTCGAGGCCGTTTGCGATGGAAGACTACTGTGGAAGACCTCTACCCCTTTAAGGGAACATAAGATCAATTCGGTCAAGTTCAAGGGTGAATTTCACCAATGAAATTGAACACGACCAGTACATCTAAATCGCGCACCAGACCTGTCAGTGTGAATATTCCAAAACAATGATGACACTAAAAGCTTTAGATGATGGCACTGAACAGGACACAGGGTTACAGGGTTACAGGTACTGGTCGAATTCAGTTTCATTGGTGAAATTCGCCCTAATTTACGGCTACATTGTTATCCGTTCCCAATTATAACATACAAAATAAGGCTTTTAATTCGAGTTAAAAACTAATAATTAACTGCTGTAACACGTTTCGTAAGACAAACAAAAACCCAGAGTAAAATTTATTCATAATTGTCTAGTTATCATGAACAAGATCTCTTAAAGGATTTAAACATTTGCATGTAGATGGTCATGAGCTCATCTCTTCAGTTTTTGTATCGTCTGTACAACTTATAAAAGGATATACTCAGACAGACAACGTGGATATATACATTATACAACAACAAAGAATAAATTAAAACTTCCTGTTTTATAAAGGGTGTTATTTAATACTTTAACTGTAATTCCCCTTTTTTCAATCAAAATATTCGAAATTACTACCAAAAATACTGAATTGCACACTAAATTTGCTCATCAAATAAATGAATTATACTATACTGCTAGATCTTTAAAGCTTAACTGTTTTACTGAATAACTATCTGTTAACTAAAAGTAAATCTAATAATTCTTCGAGTGCAACAAAATATTTAAGTTTTAAGGGAGGGGGGGAAACGAAACAAAGTCGACGGAGCCCCGCTGCGCAGGGCTCCTATTTCTGTCTGCAGGGTCTAAAGTAACCTAACATGAAGGAGATGACGGGAGCTGAGTTCGCTCGCTTTGCTCGCTCACTTCAGCTCCCGTCATCTCCTTCGAACCTAACCTATCCGTGTCGGGGTGCCCTAAGCTCCCGAGCTCGCTTCGCTCGCTCTTGGACTAATTCACATTTATTTTATATTTAATTGAATAATTTGTGTGCAAATCAGTATTTTTGTTTTACGGTGAGTAATATTGTTTTGCAGTAGGTTATTAGTGGAGATATTTTGTTTGCTTAAATTTCTAAATAGAGGTGCAGTTAAAAATTCCCCTTTTATAAAGGGTCATGCAAATTATATTTGAATTAAATGTTTAAACATCGCGCCATTTTTATTATCTCATTCTCGGCTTTCGTTGAAGATGATAAAGAAAATCCTATATAGAATATTTCAAAATATACGTAATTTGTGGACAAGCGCCTGATAAAATAAGAATACAAAACTATGATGATCTTACACTCAGTTTATTATTATTATACTGTCCTTTATTCATTATTTATTATCTACATTTTTAATATTTTTTTCTCTATTTTTTTCTTATTATCTACATTTTTAAATATTTTTATAAAATAAATTTATAAAAAAACATATAAAGATATAAAAAAATAGAGGCCCACCGGTATCGGGAACAGGGTCCAAGCTACCAGCGGTCAGGACTCCAGAAAGAGGAACCTCAGAAAAATACGAGCCGTGTCCAGAAGTAATGCTTTCTGAATCAAGCCCTTGATCGAGCCGCCTAACGAGAGCATCCTAAGGTGTTGGTCGAGGCTCATGGCTATTAGGCCATTGGCTGACACGACTATCGTTACAATAATCGCTGTGTCCACATTTCACATGTCGACAACCTCGCTAACTAAGTTAATATACTTGAATTGCTTATCATTCCCGGCTTTCACGAGGTTCTTACTCTTTCTTTCTTTTATTATACTTATAATTAGAGAAATTATTTATCTTCTTCTTTAAAGTTCAATATTTTTGGTTGGTCTAAGAGTGGGCGGGCATATGATGATGATGCGTGTAACTAAAATATTGGTACATATTATTAAGATGAGTAGAGAGGGAGAGAAACGCCAAAAAATGTATTATGTGGGTGAAGATGTTAAAAAAAAAGAATGAATGACGTCTACAGTGGTGATGTTTGACAGATAAGATAAAGGTTGCAACTACCCCAAGGGCAGCAAGATGATAAAAAGAGGATTTTGAACTACACTGCGAGAAGGCACACCACGTGTTTTGTGGCTCTGTGAGTAAAAGATGAAAATAACACAATGTAAAGGAAATATTTTTTATATTTTATGCTTGACCTTTGACATCCATCGTGATGGAGGTAAGAAATAAAAACGCCCCATACTCAATACATTTTATTTTGAATATGTTATTGTGATTGATCTCCGGATGGATCGACATTCAACCTAATTGCTCGTCGTGACTGATGCCTGTTTTTTGTCCAAACTTGCCTTTTGTTCATGTCCCTGGAACGATACGAGATAATAGTATAAAAAACTTATTGAAAACAATAGTAGGTATCTATTAAAACATATATTTATGAGTACCTCATCATAGATACATTAGTTCACGAGGTGTTATAAAAAATCTACGGAAGTTTTTTATTGAACTTTAAGTTGATTAGGAAGGAAGCTATCTGAGGGCATTTGTATTTTTTCATTTTTTGAAAAGGAGACAATGTACTCATCATTAAATTTTCTAATTCCATACATTTATGTTTGCATAACTGAAGTGATTTCAATGTTGGTCCCATAGAACTTGTTTATTACAATGTCGCCGGTTCAGAAATTGCATTGTTTCTTTTATACCTTGTATAGTGAATACAATATAATAAAATTATCTTATGGGCCTTTTTGACTTGGCTTCGGACACGTTCGGGTCCTCTGGGACCCGAGCAATGTCAAAGACGTAATAAATAATAACACTGTTAGGATAGATTACAAATAAATTAACTACATTTCGATAATCAATATCATTCAAAATTAAAAAAGCGTTGCTAAATTGATCAACAAGTTCGTTAGTTTAAGTGTTTGCTATTATTTCACGCTCTTCAACAGGGTCGAGGCCATCTCTAACAATGTTAAAATTATTTTCGAATTTTATTTGTTTCTATTGTTATTCTAGTCTTAATGTGGGTTTTCTAGGTGGCATTGCGAATGCTAATATAAGCGAACAAGTTTCCTTGTTTTCTTCTAATCTGACCTTTTTAATTTTAAATAATAACAGGTCACGTGTGCCACATTATTATTATATCTTACTAAATATGCATTCTACATCTAGAGACGGACATAGGTAATTTTTTTTATCCGTATTTTACTCAACCATTGGTTAAATATGCCAACAAATGGTTTAAAATTTCGGTATCATGCGTATATATTCATCAATTGTTAATCTAGCAAATGTTCAAATAATTAACTCAAACAACTCCAACTCATTTCACCACTTGTGATCCTAAAAACATTTTTCTTAAGTTAACTATATCCTTTTCATCAATTATTGATGAAAAAGCATTCACCACAACATCGCTTACCATCAGGTGAGGTAGTGGTCAAGCGAGAGCTTCTCAAAATAAGAAACCATTGGTTAGCATATTTAAATGTTGGTTGAGTTAACTAAGGATAAAAAACTGGGCCATATTGTCTGATCTGCGGTTCTGGCTGTAATCTTCTTCATCATCACCTGACCGACTTTACCTACAGCCAGGCAAAAGCCTGCCTTTGTTTATGTTGACCTCGCAAAAGCAGAGCTTGATATATATGTTTATAAAAGTTATTTTTAAACATTGAAGCAACAAAAAATGAACTTGTTAATCAGTTTTAGCCTTTAATCAATATTGTCCCACCACTGGGCAAAAATTTGCATCAGACCCTTTCGCTCTAAAGCACTATCATTTCCAAACTAAACGAAAATAATTCAACACTGTATCTTACTTTATAATTCAAATACTTAGATTCCCCAGTAAGAGCTTCATCTTCAGGCTTGAAGTAGATTCCATCAGGTAAACTTGCCGGATCTCCAGTCACTTTGGTCAGGGTTAGCTTGTCTTTAGGCTTGAAGCCACGTATCAGATCAACGAGTTCTATACCAGATACTTGGTATGTCGCAGTTTCTTTGCACACATTATATTGCACTAGAACAACAAGCGATATTATAGTTAGCCACTTCATTATCACTGATAGGTGGAGTCACAAGGATAATATGTTCACAAATGTTTTTTGAATACTTCGATCTGCCTTATATAAGGTTGCCCTAAGTTTGGCCATTAAGTTTTATAGATATAATTGAGGTAAAGTAGGTATACATTAAAGTTGTTTAACGATCAATCATAAAGTAGTTATCGCCGGTGTGTTTAGCAGGTTGTGCAATCTCTGTTAGCAGGTTATGCAATCTCTGATTTTTACCTACTGCTCTATCTTCTAGTACTTTTAAATGTTTCTAGCTTCTATTATTGACGTCTCTGTATATTTAACATTTATTTTTACCGTAAGTTGTCCCACTGCAAGGTTAAACTCATCATCATTCATCATTTCAGCCGAAAGACGTCCACTGCTAGAAGAAGGCCTCCCCCAAGCGTCGCCACACTGATCGATCCTGTGCGTTTCGCATCCATCGGACGCCCGTAGCCATGACCAGGTCGTCGCTCCACCTAGAGGTAAGCCTTCCAACGCTGCGTCTGCGCGGTACGCGGTCGCCACTCTAGAACTTTTCGGTCCCAACGGCCATCCGTTCTGAAAAAAATGGACCCTGCCCACTGCCAATCAAGTTTGGCAATTCTTCTTGTTATTCGATGACACAAGGAAACGCCGAGCATAGCTCTCTCCATTGCCCTTTGCGTGACTTTAAGCGTTCTGACGAGCTTCTGCTGAGAAGAGGTTAAACCTCAGATTCAGATTCTAAAATAAGTATTGAGGATATACTTATTTTTATAATAAAGTTTCCTTATTGTTTTCTTTATAAGGAAAGATGATTCTCGTGTTCAATATTTAATTGCAGTACAGTTTAATTACGAGTATACTTCATGAAATATAGAACGACGGCTTTGCCAGATTCCTCATACCTAATGATTGTTGAGTATCTCCACAACACTATTCCAATGTATGATACAATTAATATACAATGATGGGAAATAAAAGGCAATGACTTGGTTGCGTTTATTATGTTGGTCATATAACATAGTGGTTTGGCTGTTCACGGGGATTCTCCAAGATCAAGATGCGAGACAAAGACTTCGTGACCGTAGTGCCATGGTTTTGTACCTATTTGATAGGGCTGTCAACCATGTAGTGTAAATTCAGTCATTCGAGAAACTAGTTACAAATACTAAACAGTGCGAACAGAAAAAAAACTGGCTGTACGGTCTACTCGTACAATAGGGTAGTTGACAAAAAAAAATCTATTTAGTCCGTCAGTTAGAAAACCTAAAAATATTGTACACGTATTTTTTCTTTAGCCAATTATTCAAAAAATTACGACGATACAGTGCGTTGAAATATCGTGTGACATCACGGTGTGCTACACTTCATACTGACAAAGTGACGTCACAAGTCCCTAAACCTGAACTTTGATGCGCTTTATCTTTGTCAGTTTCCGAAAAATTCGTCTCCAATATTATTTGATAATCTCACTGACTTCATATCTTTTTAAGTTAAATATGCAGTTTTGTTCGCGCAATTTACTTTAGTTCGCGTTCGATCTTCGCCGCATGTATTCATTAAAATAATATCGTAAATGATAAATGATTTTATTTCTGTAAGTTGGTTTGTACAAACACTTTTACTTGTCGATCATATTTTTTTAAACTAGATGAGGTCGGCGAGTAGTGTATTATTGGGCATTCTATGCCACTGTCGGCAAGTAGCTCGGCCAGTGCGCCTCGCTACGCGACAGTGGCATAGAATACCCAATAATAAACGATCGACTCGACTGTGTAGTATATTAGTGTACTCACCTGAAGATCTTGTAAGAAATACCACTGGCTACCAGTAGCTGGGCGAGTACGCATTACTACATAAAGTAACGCTGAATAATGTAAGTACGATCGCTTCTCAAACGATCACTCTATCGTGAAAAACATGACTGTGTAGTATATTAGTGTACTCACCTGAAGATCTTGTAAGAAATACCACTGGCTGCCAGTAGCTGGGTGAGTACACATTACTACATAAAGTAACGCTGAATAATGTAAGTACGATCGCTTCTCAAACGATCACTCTATCGCGAAAAACACGACTGTGTAGTATATTAGTGTACTTACCTGAATATCTTGTATGAAATACCACTGGCTGCCAGTAGCTGGGCCTAATACTTCATCGCAACAGAATGTTTGAAGTATGTAAGTAAAACAACAGTCTATTCATTATACTTTAATTGTATCCAATAACGTTACAAGTTTTCTCATGTGTGTAACAACAGTCAGTTATCGTAAAATTTTGGTTGTTCTGGAAACAATGTGTCAGCCGAACGGACGAACTCTTGCAGTTTTCGCCACTGACACGAATCCGCGTTGCTCTGGAACTTAACACGAACGAGCGCCTTCTTCCATAGCTCTTGAGAGTCGGTGAGGCGCGCGTCGCTAGCCTTGTAGACCTTGCAGTCTATGTAGTATTCACCGACCGTACTTGCTGTTCGACGCTCGCAACCGTTGGCCACACGGCTTACGAAGTACGATGGCAGACCAGATGAACCCGTGCTGTGCTCTGTGTCATTTTCATGGTTGCGACTGATACCAAATATATCAGTGCTGGTATTTGATAATTTGCTGAAAAATAAAACTGATGTTAATATGTTATCCTATTAAACAATTTATATATTTATCATTTATACTAATTAGGGTAATCTCTGGAACTACTGAATTGAAAATAGTTTCTCTACTAGAAAGCTACATTATATTTCCTGAGTGACAAAAACTGTATTTTGTTTAGAATTACACCTGTGCAAATCCAGAGCAGGGCGTTAGATTAGGATAGAATATTAAGAACACATAAAAAATACACAAAAATAACAAACGAATTATTTGTAAAATCTATAAGACATAAGACTTAATTAATAGAAAGCAGCATTAATAGAGTTAATTCAAAATAAAAAATCGTTTACCTTGTGCGAATTGCATGAGTCGATGGTGAATCCGACTTGCGTTTCCCACTGACTTTTGTTGGTTTGCGAGTTGGTTTAGTTTTCTGATCAAGTGTTAGAGCTGGTTGACTATATTCACACTCAGAATCAGACCTGAAACAAAGATATGAAATGTTTTGTTTAAATCATGGCATGCTATAAATATACAAACAGATCACGGGTCTCAGTAAACACTTAAAATATTTTTACCCGACTGCGCTAGAAGGAGGGTTATATTATACTTACATTTTGCCAATCTGCAGTTAGAATTTCACTGAATTGATTTGATGAATATTAATACTGGTATTGACAACAACTCGAGATTTACACTATCTAATTATAACTGATGGTACAGAACTTCTTATAGACGACTTCCACACTTGCAAACTGCAATTAGATTGTTTAATGTACTCCAAAAACACGTAGCTTATAAAATCGATAACGCATTATAATTAATTGTTTCAAAAATTACCTCATTCAATCAAATGTGATACTATAAATCGTCTTTTTTCCTCGGACGTATAATACCAGTTCAAAAATAAAGACTAAGCAGTTATTACTCGTATACCTAGTAGCGGATGACGATTTGGCGATGCAGCGAAATAACGTAGGGTTGACGAAACGAAACAGTACTTTAGTAACAAATCGGACGGTGAGCTATGGGCAGCTCGCTGTCCGACCGTTCAGAATCCGTCTGAATCGAGCCCAAGTCGTCAACGGCGCGCCCCTTTCGTCAATGCATGATTTTTTGTAGAGCATTAAAAAAAGAAAAAAAAAAAAAAAAAAAAAAAACTTTTGTAACAAATAAAAAAGTAATCAAGTGACTTAAATATGACCTTTAGTTTATTGTAAAAATGCATAGCAACTAAGTTTATTAGTAAAAAAGAGTTTTTTCATATTTTTCATTCTCTGAAAGTAGGTCTAAAGTTGCCTATGGAGCAGGATGAAAGCTATACTTTTTATCCCTAGGAGTTCTATTTCAACTGAAAACTGTCAAATTATTAAAAAAAACCAAAGGAGCATAGATCGGGCGACTTAGCAATGAGATTCTTAGATATCCTTTGGTTGAACGGAACAATAACAACGTAATTATCTGAATAGGTAACATAATGTTGAATGCGTGTCAACCCTACCTAAAATAGATGATTGATGCAAACGACACAAAACGACTTAGTTGACCCAAAAAAACAAATACTTGCGCAATAAGTATTATAATACAAAATATGATACTTATACATCTTTTAAATTTAATACCTAAAATCAACGACGGAAGCCTGCTCAAAAGACGTTACTTATGGTTAAATATTTTTGTATTAAATTAATTATTTACCTAAGAATTTGGGCAATTGACATCTGGATCATTCTTAGGTATAAACATTTTGCAGGTAATTTTATACACTTTTTTTTGTATTTTTTTTATTCTACTATCTGAGGGACGAATTATTATTATTATTATTGTGCATTTCTCTTTCCAGAAACAATTATTTCAACAAGCTTCTCGAATATTTTATAAAGAAGAGATTATTAAACTAGAGGACTAGCAGCAAACTTTCTAATCTGGATGACTAGACTATCCATTTTATTGAAGGTAATTTTGTATACTATATTTACTATAATTATTTGAACTGGGCGCCTAATTAATAATATGCTTTTCTCTTTTCAGGACTATTTTGTCAAGCGACTCGAATCTCGCTAAATAAATAACTACAGCAAATTATTGACCTCTGGATCATGCCTAGGTATAAATATTTATATTTTGCAGATAATTTTATGCACTTTTTTGTATTTTTTTTTTTTAATTCTTAAATCTGAGGGGCAAATTATAATTATTGTGCATTTCTCTTTCCAGAAACAATTAATTTGACAAGCTTCTCGAATATTTTATAAAGAAGAGATTATTAAACTAGAGGACTAACAGCAAACTTTCTAATCTGGATGACTTGACTATCCATTTTATTGAAGGTAATTTTGTATACTATATTTACTATAATTAATAATAATAATAACATTCCAAAACTTTCACACAACGCTTTCTAGTCCTAAACTAGCAGAGCTTGTGTTATGGGTACTAGACAACTAATAAACATACTTATATATTTCTAAATACATACATATTATAGATAAATTACACCTAGACACAGAACAAATGATCGTGCTCATCACACAAACATTTGTCCTGGGTGGGAATCGAACCCACGACCTCCGTCACTAAACACTAGACCAACAGGCCAGCCAATTGAACAATTATTTGAACTGTGCGCCTAATTAATATTATGCTTTTCTCTTTTCAGAACTTATTTTTATTTGGATGTCAATAATTAGGTAATCCTCCTAATACTTTCTTCAGTTACTGTATACTTTTACTTTTTCTCTTTATTTCTGTAGTTTTTTTTTCTACTTTTTTTGTTTGATTACTTTCACAAGATCACTAATTTTAGTTCTTAGTATTATTCTTGTTATACATATTATACTTAGAAACTCTAATCTTTTAGTCAAACGTTAAGTACGTTATAGTAACGATAAGTTATATTAAATTAATCAATAATGCCCCATTGTTCAGTTTGTAATATATTGGTAGATAATAGTCGATGGTCTGGTCATTTACGTAGTAATAATCATAAAACCAATAGTGCGACCACTGTTTTTGACAATGTCGCAATTATTAATTCTGCATTTAAAAAACGAATCGTTAGTTACAAGATCACCGCAACTGGCGAACAAATAAATAATTTTCCTGAAATGTTTCTCATTAATATTAGTAGACAAGTTAAAACTTTAATAAATCAATCATTATTGAAACATACAGCTCTGAAAATAAATTTTGAACTTTTTTCTTTTTTTCTAATGTTTAAAAATGATCAAAAAGAAATAAAATCATTCGCCACAAAAAACATTATTGTTAATTTTAATTACGACTTTGATTCGATTTATAAAGCAGTGATTGATTTATTGTTAAAGAAAATTGAAGAGTTTCAGGAGAGAGATAGCGGTTGGACATTTTTAAGCAATTCCCATGTAGAAATAAATATTAATAAATATCAACCTCTCGGCGGATCTAAATTTATAACTTTACCGAAATGTATAAAAAATAAAAAAGCTTGCTTGAATATTCGTAACAATGATGAGTATTGCTTTTTATGGTGCGTAGTAGCGGCTCTGTACCCTACTAGCCAACATCCCGACAGAGTTTCATCTTATCCTTACTTTCAGGATGTTTTGAACGTTGATGGTTTGACATTTCCGATAACATTTTCAGACATAGCTGTCTTTGAGAAAAATAATCCGTTTTTGAATATTTACGTGTATGGTTTAAAAAATAATAAAACTATCGTTTGACCTTTGTATTCTACATCGAATCATAAATCTAAGAGCATCCATCTATTGTTCTTGGAAAATAATACTAATACTCATTATTGTCTTATCATTGATTTACCTCGTCTAGTCAGAAATCAGATAACCAAACACCATGGTAAACTGTACTTCTGCGAAACGTGCTTATTGTTTTTTCCAACGCGCACCCAAATTGATTCACACCTATGTGGAGGGATTGCCACGGTATTACCAGAAAAAGGAACATTTTTAAAGTTCAAAAATTACGATAGAAAACAAAATGTTCCTTACGTCATATATGCTGATTTCGAAACGATACTTGAACCGATTTCCGGCGAAGATTTCAACACCGCTAACACGTCATATTCTCACCGACACGTGCCGACTGCGTTCGCCTATAATATAGTGTCATCATTTAACGATACGGTTGGTGACTATAGAAGTTATCGCGGAAAAGATTGCGTTTCAAAATTTATACATTTACTGACTGAAGATGCTAAAGCAATACACAGAATTCTCACTCAAAACGAGCCTATGATATTCACAGATATAGATGCTCTTGATTTCAAACGCGCTGTTAAGTGCTACGTTTGTGAAAATTTACTGTTGAAAGATAGAGTTAGGGATCACTGTCATATGACAGGCCGGTACCGGGGTGCAGCACATCGACACTGCAACCTACAACTCAAAGTACCAAAATTCATCCCAATATTTTTTCATAACTTATCCGGATACGATTGTCATTTATTTATTAAAAAGTTAGGCGAAATACCTGGACAAATTAAAATAATACCCAAGACTAAAGAAAAATATATATCATTTACAAAGTTTATTCCTATTGCTGATAACGAGTTTATACAAATAAGGTTTTTAGATTCCTTCAACTTTCTAGGAACTAGTTTAGACAAACTTGCTAAAACATTGCAAACAGATGATTTTGTTAATCTTAAATCAAATTTTTCTGATGAAACACAATTTAGTTTGCTGATTCGTAAAGGTGTGTACCCGTATGACTATATTAAAGATTGGAAATGTTACGAACAAAAGTCGTTACCTTCTAAATATTATTTCCATAATTCTTTGACTAACGAAGGTATTAGCGATGAAGATTATAGTCATGCACAAAATGTTTGGGCTGAATTCAGTATTACTGATCTGGGCGAATATACAGATCTATACTTAAAAACAGACGTGCTTTTGTTGACAGACATATTTCAAAATTTTCGGAAAACATGTAAACATTATTACAAACTCGATCCCGCCTTTTACATAACTGCACCTAGTTTATCGTTCGATGCAATGTTGCTAAAAACAGGTGTTCAGTTAGAACTGATTTCGGATTTAGCTATCATCAGAATGATTCAAAGCGGTATACGAGGCGGCTTGTGCATGTGTTCCCATCGGTATGCAAAAGCAAATCACAAATACATGCCAGAATATGATGCATCACAGCCTCAGAGTTTCATAGTATATCTAGATTGTAATAATTTGTACGGTTTTAGCATGTGTCAGTATTTACCTTATTCTAATTTTAGATTCCTTGATGAAAGTGAATTAACTAATTTTTGTGTAGAAAATGTCGAGGATAACTCTGAGTGGGGATTTATATTAGAAGTCGATCTTTTTTATCCTGAACATTTACACAAATGCCATAATGATTTACCATTTTGTCCCGAAAAATGTATACCTCCAGGAGGTAAAACAAAGAAACTAGTTGCAAATTTACATAATAAGTACAACTACGTAATACATTATATTCATTTAAAAAAGTGTTTAGAACATGGCTTAACATTACGTAAAGTTCATAAAGCTATTACTTTTAGACAAAGTCCTTATTTAAAACAGTACATAGAATTAAACACTCGGTTAAGACAAAAGGCAAAAAGTTCTTTCGAACAAGACTTTTTTAAATTGTTAAACAACAGTGTTTTTGGCAAGACATTGGAAAATACTGAAAATAGAGTAACCGTACACTTAGTTAATCAATGGTGTGATCAATCTAATCGAACTAAGAAATTTATATCCTCCGAGAGACTTGTAGCCAACCCCTATTTCCATAGCGCTTCAATTCTAACTGAAAATTTAGTTGCTATACAAATGAAACCTGACCAAATTATTTTAGATAAGCCTATTTATATTGGATTCACTGTATTAGAACTTTCTAAGACACATATGTATGACTTTCATTATAACATTGTAAAACCTTTTTATGAAGATCGAGTGCAGCTGTGTTATACAGATACCGATTCGTTTGTCTATAAAATATTCACGTTTGATTTTTATAGTGACTTAAAGTATAATTTTTTACAATATTTCGACACCAGTAACTATGATGACAAAAATAATTTTAAAATACCAATTATTAACAAAAAAGTTCCAGGTTTGTTCAAAGACGAAATGGGAGGAAAATATATATCAGATTTTGTTGGTTTGAGATCGAAACTTTACTCAATAAAAACAGTCGATAAAGTCATTAAAAAAGCAAAAGGAGTAAAATCAAGTGTAATAAAAGACTTAAATATAACAGATTACGAAAATATTTTATTAAATGGGGGAATTATTCGTGGAAAAAATATTATGTTTCAATCTATAAAGCACGAAATATTTACTAAGAGTGTCAACAAAATTGCCTTATCTCGAAATGACGATAAACGCTTAATATCTGTAGATCGAATATCAACGCGAGCCTGGGGTCACTCGCTTATTTTAAAACGCTAAAATTAATTTGAATGTAATTAGTAATAGAGTTAGAATATGATTTATGTAACCTATGTAACATAGTTCTTGATCTTTAATGTATGATAAATATAATTCATAGTTTTAAAAAGCTAAGTTTATGTAAAGATATTAATTTAATAAAATGTGAATGATTATGACTACTTGTTTAATTTATATTTTAAGACATCATCCTCCTTTTTTGTAGTTGGTTAAATAAAATGAAACCCGACCAAGATTTAAGGGTGCCACACACGACTAAGGTACTATAATTATTATTTTATTTGATTTTTTTAATAAACTAGTGCGCCTCATCTTCAACGATTGCATTACTGCTTAACATGAGGTGGAATCGCAGTCAAGCACTGGTTTATAAAAAAAATGTCTTAAGATACAATATCACTCGTCATACAATTCAATGCACCATTACACACGACGAAGATATTTATTTAATATTTTCGTTAATAGGTGAATTGTATGGCGAGCAACATTGTATCTTAAGATAAAATATTATAGTATCGTAGCCATGTGTAGCGCTCCTAATTTGCAACATGATATGCATGTTGAAACATGAATCGTTCATTTTACGTAAAATGTATTTTGTACGCTATACAATAAGACTGATTATACAAATTTCAAATAATGAATAGTTGCATCAATTGCATAACGCTGATCATGCAAAATAACTATTACAAAGACATAGCAGTGCATTACCCTCATAAAAGCTTAGTTAGCATTTTAATCTAAATTGGAACATGTTTCGCCATCGCAATATATATAATTTTTAGGGTTCCGTACCCAAAGGATAAAAACGGGACCCTATTGCTGAGACTCCGCGGTCCGTCTGTCTGTCTGTCTGTCTGTCTGTCTGTCTGTCTGTCTGTCTGTCTGTCTGTCTGTCACCAGGCTGTATCTCATGAACCGTGATAGCTAGACAGTTGAAATTTTCACAGAAGATGTATTTCTGTTGCCGCTATAACAACAAATACTAAAAACAGAATAAAATAAATATTTGAGTGTGGCTCTCATACAACAAACGTGATTTTTTTTGCCGTTTTTTATGATAATGGTACGGAACCCTTCGTGCGCGAGTCAGACTCGCACTTGGCCGGTTTTTTCAATTTACGAAATAAAATTCGTCTTGAGTACTTGTATCACGCACACAGTGTCTTGCGATCATGTCATCGGTAAGTTTCTCAATTTTTTTTTATATTATTTATAAACTAGCGATTTATGTAGTGTGAATAGTGTAATCTGCTGACAATTCGTGTATGCATCACTATTTTTAACCGACTTTACAAAAAGGAGGAGGTTCTCAATTCGGATGTTTGTGTTAAATAACGAAGAGAAAAAAAAAACTTTAATAGAAACACCGACTGCCGAAATTAAAGTTATTTTGCACTTTTTGGTGAAGTCGGTTGTATTTTTTTTGTAAAAAAAAAGTTTTCAAAGTTTTCTTTTTAGTTTAAATTTCATAGGTGTCTATTTTTGTTCCAGATTACGGAATCAGAGGTTATGTTTAGCCAGTACGCTCAAAATCCTTATGAAGGATTCTCCGAAATGCTTCATGACGAACCCGGGCCCAGCAAACAAGTGACGAAAGAAAAAAAATCAAAACAACGAAGCAGGGAAAAGTCGAAGAAGCACAATCCAACTAAATCCTTTGTGATGAGCCGATTACAGCGACGAGGCATCAAATTAATTAAAATATCGGTCCTAGATCTATGCAATAACAATCCGCAAACCAGTGAAAGTGACAGTGACAGTGAAAACGTTATTATAAGTGCTCAATATATCGTTAAAGACGCTATCGACAATGTTATGGACGAAACTGAATCTTTAGTTAAAAAAATATCTAAATCTTTGATAGATAGTGATTTTTAGTACTTGTTTGTCTAAGAAGTTGAGTACTTATTTGTGTTGTTTTGTTTAATTTTAAAGAAGATTGTTTTATTTGTAGAAGTTTAGGTGTTTGAAATAAAAGCAGTTTTACAATACATATAGTTTTTTATTTATGAAACCAATAAACTTTAACCAGGTACACATTTATAACTCTAAATACTTTCTAATACATAACACATTTTTAAGAGCACAATGTTTTAAATGTTTTACACAATTTAAATTAGTTCTTCCTTCACAGTATTTTTTATGTAAAATTAAGAAATTAGGACATCCTTCAGTACCAAGGTCTGATACTTTACAATTCTCACAAAGTTCCTTTATCCACTTTACTTTCTCCAAACCATTAACAACGATTTCCTTATTTTCTAGATAGGGAACAATTATACGACGAAATTCTTTATAGTCGATATACCCTTCATTCCAATAAATACCTCTGTTTCTTTCCAGCCACTTAACTTGCCTCTTTTCTTCACTTGTTAAGTATTTAAACAAGTATGGTGGTTTTATCAAAAATGTTTGCGTATAATCACGGGTAGCAAAAGCCAACTCTTTTATTATAAAATTATTGTACAGGTCTTTAAACCCTTGAACATCTAATATAACAATATTAGGATTCATGATATTTTCCTGACTGTATTACTTAAAGGTTTATATTCAATAATACAATCGTTCAATATAAGACAATACGCAGAAGTTTGATCTGGTATTTCCGTATCACTCTCAATTTCCAGTCTTACGTCTACAACGGGCCCAGTCTTTAAATTGTCAGCTTGCCTAGAGCAATCGATAACAAATAGTGGCGCTAAATCTTTAAATTGTTTTTCGCTTAGTAAGGGCTGCGGTCGACGCCCGTAATAAGACTGCTGAAATCTAACGTATTGCTCATATAATAAAGCGATTCTGTTATTCGCGAAACTCACATTTAGGTTTTCATACGGGAAATAAGTAGAGTTGAGGTACACTTTTACATCACGAACATGACAATGATCGAACTGAGACATATCAGAACTGGCATTGTTTTTTCTATTTGTCTGTAGTCCCATAATAATGTATCTTGGTTTCTCTATTTGCGAGGATGTTTTGATTGACCAGGTATGTTTTGTAGTTTTAGGTAAAGCCGGATATTCGTACAGATCCCAATTTCTGAATACCATCTGCAGTGGTCGATCTTTTTCTAATAGTTTCAATAAACTTATTTTCTCTTTGTCAGACACTTTAACGTGCGGTACGCGCCAAATGATTTTATTTATCTGAACGTCTTCCGCAATTTCACCGGTGTTTAGTTTTACAGCATTCAGGTTAGTGTTACTTCGTAGCAATATCAATTCATGCTTACAATTTATCACGACTTTCTTGAAATCCTCTGCGAAACCAATGATATTACAGAGGGGTATAGAAGCAGAAAAATTACCTCCGTGAATGTTTTTTGTGCCATCGATATTCCAGCCCCATGAATTCGATGTCTTTGATTCGTTCTCATTCATTGATATTAAAGATTTCATGGTGGTAGTAACGCCAGCATTTTTTATTTTATCAATCTCTACTCCATTCAACTCATACCTTATATCTTGGAACAAGTAAAGGAGAGCATTATTCGTAAAATGAACGCTAGAAGCCTTGTCTTTTGAGTCCTTTTTGCTAACAATTACAGTTCCTTCCAAATAAAGAGTGCTAGCTGATGGTAGTACATATAGGTCCTGTTGGTTGATGGGTATGCGAATTTCATCATTTCTATTAAAACTTGTAACGTAGGGCTTGTAGGAATGAAATTCGATTCCTTCAACTGTATTGTCGTAAGTCGGAGCGGATAAAACGTCTAAAATATTCATTTTAACAAACCGATAGCTTTCAGGAATGCCTTATTATTATTGGTTAATTTTATTTTTTTATTAGAGCGCGCTCTTATTTTCTTGGTTGCTAAATTAGCACTGATATTTTTGACCTGGGGCTGCTCATATTTATTATAGTCAATCATTTTTTCGTCTGAGATGTAAATATAGTTGTACTTCTTCACCACGTAAATTTATTAGACGATTGTTAATATCTAACAGTCTGATATGTATACAGCTTATGTTGTTTTGATTGATTGGAAAGTATATTGCGTTCTTCGGGATTTCTATGATCCTATATCCAGGCGGCACATTGAGTGCAAATTCGTGGATAATGTGACTCGGATCTCCGTTTATGTAGGATCCGCTTATAATATCACATTCAATCCTGATCACGGTCGTAGGTAAAATGTTGACGGGAAACTGTGATACATGCCATTTATTACCTTTTAATATCTGCTTATCAAACCCTAGCAGACGTCTAAAGGTGTTTTCTTTTTCAAAATTGATGTCTTTCGTACAGTGTATAGTAGTTTTTAAAGTATTGTTATTGCAACCTAGTTTTATTGATGCTCCTTTTATCTCCGATTTTAAATAATCACTGATATCTTGCAATTCATAGGTTCCATCCGGTATTTCAATGATTTCGGAACCATAGTAAAACTTGTTATTCGTTTCATCAATGTTTGGAATAGAATTAAATGTTGAGAAATGCAATAATGCACACTCATACTGTCCATTTAGTTGTAACGTATTAGGATAGTACGTGGATAAGGTAGACGAGTTTCCGGTTATCGATAAAGTGAGTGACATTTTGCAAATGATTGAAATGAAAGACACACATTAATTTTATACATCTTTATTCCAAAATTGCCACAGATATTCTAAACATAGGTGACCACAATTTACTGTGTTAAACTTTTGATATCTTGTGTAGTTGTAATAAACAGTACAATTCTTAAAATATCGCATTAATTCCATTGGAGGTTTCAAGTCTCCATAACTATCAAAGTATTCACAATAGTCGGCTACTTTAACATAAGCTACCCAATGCGTTCCTTCATTTTTAGATTCGTCCAAGTTAACAATACCACATTCAATCTGTTTTGGCTTTCTTGGCAATAGATCCTTCATGTACACTCCTCGAAAGTGTGGGATGTCTCGTGCATGTTCTTGGATGTCGATATTAGTCAGTGGGCGATTAGGTAGCTTCTTCATCAGTTTTTTGGATGTTCAATAAATAACCCTTTACCATTTTTATGCGGTTTAATGTATAAACCCTTACCCAACGCTAAAGCCTCCATAGTCTTATTATGACGTTCTGTTTCTCGCAAATTTTGTTGAGCTGATTTGTAATCATTAACGGTTTTTGCAATACCCGCTGCACCACCAGCCAAAGTGCCTAAAGCTGATAAGCCAGCAAAAATTGGAATTAAAGGCAAAATACCTCCAGTCTTTGGTATTGGTATGATTCGAGGTACCCGAATTTTCTGAATTTTTGGAAATATCTTTTTTGCTGCTAAGTAAGCAGCATTAATTAAAGCTTTACTATCTTTATGTTTAATTTTCTTAATTTTTGATTTTATCTTTGATACAAAATTTTGAAACGTTTTAATTCCGGCACCAGACTTTAATTTGGCTTTCATAACTTTGCTCACTAGCCATGAGCTAAATTTTTCACCTTTAGCAGCATCTTTTGATTTAAGTCTTTGTTTTGCCATATTCAATAATTGTAAATCAGCTTTGTGACGATGTGATAAGTCTGTGTGGTTAGCGTATGCAATGTCGTGGTGCATACAAGCTTCATCCAACTTATTAATACCTCGGTCACCACGTAATAAACGTTTCTGGAGTTTTGTTCCTGGTCCGCAATAATTATATCCAGGCAAATGAAGCTCGAATGGTAGATTTTCTATTATACTATTAACTAGTCCACCACCTTGCATTGTACAAAGCGCAATGGAAAAATATTTAAAAAAAAAATGACTATATACTTATTAACTCAATCCACTAATGCAGCTTTGTCAATCCAACTATTTTCGTTATTACTAAGACCCAACCATTTCACGTAAATTTTAGTTCCTTTCTTTTTTAAAACTTTCTCTATCAAATAAACACCAGGATAGTTTGATTTTTGAAGTTCTTGTTCATAAAAGGTTCCTAATATAGTTTGTTTTCGTTGATCTTGTACATGGTATGTCACTGGTATTGTATTATTAATCTTCTTTACAGTAAAAATTTCTGTTGACCAATTTGGAGTATAACCTTTCTCAAAATTGTGTTTGTATTTACTGATACGAACATTATCGCCAATTTGAAACTTAGGTTTATATGGAATAGATACAGGTTTATGTACTTTTAAAATACTTTCTTTTATTACTTGCTCATTAGATTTGTTTACATCGATTGGTTTTAATTTAATAGTTCGATGTTTTGTGTTGTTATACGATTCCAGTGTAACTTCTAATGGTTTACCTAGCCACTTATAGTTTCCATTAAGGCTAAAATATTTGTACAATTTATTTTTTATGGTTTTTATTAGTCGTTCAACAATTGATGCTTTTTTGGTAGAAAACGATGAGTAATGGTTAATTTTGTATGTTTTCATAAGCGCTTGAAATGTGTTATTATAAAACTCTGTTCCCATATCCGTTTGTAAATTATCAGGTTTTCGATTACTGTCAAGTAATATTCGTTCAAATGCATGAGTGACATCAAGTTTATTTTTTGATTTTAACGGCTGCGTCCAAGCATATTTTGAGAAGCAATCGATCACTATTAAAATGTAATTGTAGCCTTTGTTATATTTCCTTAGATTTTGCATATCCATCAGATCAGCTTGCCACAAGTCATCGATTCCCTTTAGAATGACATGACGTCTAAGGAAATTTCTTCGTGCTGCACTGTGTATTTCATTAACAATTTGCTGTTTTGCCATTACTGATTTTTTGAATTAATTTATCAACCTCTTCTTTAGTATAAAACTTATCTTGCAAATGACTTACAATTGCAGGCATCTCGGCTTTTAAAGAAACCTGAAATGTTTCCCGTGCGTCTATAATACTTTGTGAACGCAATGTCCCTATAAGTGTATTAAATTCTTTTATCATATTAGCAGTCATTCGATCTACATAATCCTTGTTCACTGCATCGTCAGCTTCTACTGGATTTTTGATTCCTCTCAGTCTTGATGTTTTTAAATCAAAATCTCCGTTTTTTGATTTTAATAATGTATTTTCATTAATCTCAAATAACTCTGATAATCGCATTCTTTTATGAATATGATGTCCGAATTTATCTACGTTCATGTTTAAGGTGTATTGTGTTGTGAGGTTTATAATAAAATGAACACACCTTTTAGAAAACGTAGATGTATTATTTATTTATAATTTTACTTTCACGTAATTCTTCAATGATAGATATAATTTCATTATCTAATCCTGTGTTACCAGCATCTCGAGATGCGATTAATAATTTTAACCTATCCACCAGTTCATTTGGATCATTCCAATATACAAAATCAACCTTTTTCTTCCACATTTTGGTTAAGGGTAGTCCTTTTCCCTTCGATTGAGGAGTCTGAACAGTGTTTTGTATTTTGAAAATAGGCTTGATAACTTGCATATACTTTTGACCTTTATTGCTTTTTATTGGTTTATCCGGCTCATAGTCTCGTCGATGTGCGTTTGTATCAAGTAGCATTGACTTATAATGCTGCATATCACTTTCTGTAACCATGTTTAAATCTACGTTCTTTTTCAGTAACAACTGTTTCAAACCAGACGTATTTCTATAATTGTGTCCAGCTACTGTGATAAATTCATCGCCGATCGTTATACGAGCAGAACCTAACATCAATCTCCCATTTTCTACTCTGACACCGAATGGAACATCTGAAAGAGCTTCTGAGGATACTGACCAGGATGACGTGTCACGAGCGGGGTTGTTTTCAACTAATGATTTATATGAAGAGTCACTTTCGATATCAGATTCATATTCATTTGAATTTTCTTTTCTAACATTGACTTCTTCGTTCTGCAAAGCTTTATCAATAAACGGAAGTTCTTCTTTTTTTGTAGGACACAGGTAAGAAGTCTGCTTACTGGCATTAGCAATCTGGTTGAGTGGTTCTGTTACAGGCTTGAAAACTGATTCCAGTGTTTGCTGATTGTTATTCTCGACATCTCTCATTTTTCTTACTTTTTTCTTAACAGCTTCAGCTGCAACTACTATTTGTCTTTTTAAAGATTTTTCCATTGCGAAAAAAAATGAGCTGATAGTGATTGATGAAACGATGTCTGAAGAATAATAATAATATCACGAAGGTAACGGACTTAAATAACCCTATTCTTAATCAAAGACTACAAAGGTGTCAAATTTGTTTCTGTAACATCCTTTATTTTTTAAACAATCTTTATTAATTACTACATAACTGAAGGGCTCGTTCCATATTTTTGAACACATTTCACGAAATTCATTCCATGTCATATCAGTGTTGACATGTTCTTCATAAATATGACGCAAATTAATGTCATCTTGTTTGAAAAGTATGAGTAAGTTCGCGTTGTCTCTTACTAACTGCTTAGGGATTTTACTATAAGTTTGATTTAGATAAAAACAATCGATGAACTTGTGTCTTCCCATTGCAAAATAATCACGCATGCTATCTTGATTTTCGCAAGCCACATCATCAAATATTATCACAGAGTTAGGTTTTGCGTCTTGAACTCTTATCACTTCCTCATTTCCATTATATTTCTGGAGTAAAGTACCTGGCACTCGTTGTAAAACTTTTTCTAAAAACATGTATTTGGGTTGATACAGAGTTTTCGAATAAACATAAACATTTTTAAATCTTAATCCATTTTCGTGTATGAGAAGACCAATCAATAAATTGGTTTTTCCACAGTTAGACGGTCCGCATATGATACATCGAACTGAGTCAGGTAACAATTCTCCGTGACGAAAACTAGTCTTACTAACATCCTCGCAGATTGTTGTAACATGCAGTGATTGTGGCTGCTTTACAAACTTCATGATTACACTTGGAAACAATCTGATTGGTAATGAGTAAAATGTATCTGATACATTAATATTTATAAATTGAAATAGTAGTGCAACCTTTTTCGCGATAGAGTGATCGTTTGAGAAGCGATCGTACTTACATTATTCAGCGTTACTTTATGTAGTAATGCGTACTCGCCTAGCTACTGGTAGCCAGTGGTATTTCTTACAAGATCTTCAGGTGAGTACACTAATATACTACACAGTCGAGTCGATCGTTTATTATTGGGTATTCTATGCCACTGTCGCGTAGCGAGGCGCACTGGCCGAGCTACTTGCCGACAGTGGCATAGAATGCCCAATAATACACTACTTCGGCGTATCCTATCTGACTACTCTGAGAAGAAAGGCCGAAACAAACTCAGAGGTCACAGTCTCTTTTAAAGTCCTGACAAAATCTTGGTTATATCATGTGAAGACCATGTAGACAGATGTCTGAAATGGTCTTTTGAGGAAAGAACCAGCCAGATTGAGTGGACCTGTCCAGTCAGTGCACGCATTTGTCAATAACCGAGCAGCTCAACTCAGAATTTAAGGAGCTCAACAATTAACGAATAATACCAAAGAAAGGACATTCGGGTAGGCCGCATAAACTACTCAAACTGCCAGACCTAACCGTAGCTGTTCGATATCCTAAAATCATTCTATCATAAATGATCACTGTATCAATTATTATCAATAAATGTATCATCACCTCTATCACATCTTATCATCTATATTTGCCCTACACTGGCCAAGTTTGTTTGACCACGCACAGTGGTATCTTTGTCGGAATGAATACTTAGGTAAGCTTCGCACAGTATTGATTATATCGATTGTTATAATAAGTTTATATTTCATAAATATAACATATTTCTTGGGGTTAGAAAATAATGATAACTTCCTGAAATCTTGATAAAAAATTGTTGTTGTTGTTGTCTAGATTCTGTCAAGTTATGCGAACATAATTTCATGAACATCAGATTCATCATCAACATCCACTGCTGGACATAGGCCTCCCCCAAGCGTCGCCACACTGATCGGTCCTGTGCGTTTCGCATCCACCGGACTCCCGCAGCCTTGACCAGGTCGTCGCTTCACCTAGAGCGAGGCCTTCCAACGCTGCAACATCAGATTATTTTGTCATAATAATATTTCAGAGATGGTTCCTTATAATAGTAAAAGTTTTTTTATATTCAAAAATATTACATCTGAAAGATTGAGAAGATAAATTCAAACTCAGTGTGTTATAATACTGGTTAATACCTAATAAATATTATCAAATTTTTCGAATCGTTTGTTACATGTCTCATAGTTATTTTATCAATCTCAATTTAAAACATAATATTAGGTGCATATAATCTCTGTAATCTATTTACATGGCTTGTGAATAGATAATAATTATACAAGATATAGTTATGTCTGTATATTGGAAGATAAGATCATCGCCTATTAACCCCGCGTTATCAGAAAGACGAAATTGTTTCTGTCTAATTAATTTGATAATAAAGTACCTAATAATAATGCAATTATTAATTTCATGTTCTTTTGTTATTCTCATGTGATATTTATAAATATTGTCATAGTTTTATTTTTGTTTGCATGTTCCTTATATCGTCAAATAAATGTTTTCTTTCTTTTCCTTAGTTAATATTAATCGCATATTTTTTTATTAAAGACTTAAATAATGACAAATTAACGAGCCACATTTAAGTTTGCACTCGAATTTTGGTTTTACTAATTAATGAGGGTATCTATCTAATGACTGCACCTTATCAAGTTATCAATAACATTAACTAAACTAGAAAAATAAAGAATCAATCAAATGCCTAAGTACTAAAAGCAACTTTAAAATATCGTTTTATATTGTCTAAAAAAAACTAGAAATAGAAGTGACAACCTTGCGGAAACAAACCAATAATAATACACTCGTACATAAGTATATAAACTATGTAATTCAATTTGTCAGATAAATATACATTCGTCTTGAAAAACATTAATTCAAACTGTTCTCGACAATGATGCTTCAGATTTCATGAAAATTGAGGGGATTCCCAAATTATCACTTAAACAAAAAAATCTTCATTATTGTGTTGACTAGTTATTCTAGTTCCGTTTGCATTAAAGTCACAAAAAACGTGTTATCACATTATTTATTATTCGCGAAGAGTCAGAACAGGTTTATCAAAAAACGTAGACGTCATATTAATAATTGTATCATAATTATTGCCTATCAAATTATTACAGTCAGGAAGCGAAAAGTTGCATTCTAAACTTGTGATATTTTCTGTTAGCTCAATAGTTCGGTTTTATTATTGATAAATCGTTAGTTTTGTGGAAAAAGTCAAATCCATCCAATAAGGATGACTTGAAGATATGGCTGTCCTCCATGATGTAACATTTGATGAAGAAAACTACGTACACTTTATATAACACAGTTCACCTGTTCAGAGATTCGGCTTTTCCCCAATCTCGTGGGATACCTTTGATTTTGGTGGGAAAACAAAAATATCCCCGAATTTAAACTATCATTAGGTATAACAATTTTATTTTATTCTATCCTTTACTTTTAAAATGATGCGTGCACAGACATATACACAAAATAATAAATATACCAACAAATGAACAAACAAAAACCCAAAAGATGGTTGAAACGCAATCCATTGTTTAATTTTGATCCCCAAAAAGTTTTAATTTTAAATTATATTGAATGTACTGGCATGTAATCTACAGAAATCTTTAACTATGTATAAGTTATATCTTAAGTTTACTGCTTAAATAATGTTAGTAGCAGGTCCTGTAGGGGTCAGCTATCTCGTTCATTGCTCGTATTCAACGTACTCCGTCTGAAATTTAAAAAAAATAATGGTCAGTCAAATAGTTCACAAATAGCCTGGGTAAGCAAGGTTACGAGTTGTTTTAGATATTGAGTGAGTTTGAACACGATATTTTTTTAATCTGTGGATCTAGATAAGTGTCGAAGTCAGCTATAGCGATGGTGAAAATGCAAAGGGATTGGTCACTTGACAATTCCATACATTTATGTAATTTTTTTTTTGGTTTCACTCTTTTTGTGCATTTAGCCAGTGTCACGTTTAGAAGTTCTTATAGTTCCTTTAGTTTTTAGTCCAATGTCCTAGTTAGGCCCCAGTAAAATGGCGGTAACTTTACTGGAAGCTTCCACGGAATTTTTTCGACAACATGAACAAACTCATGTTCTACCGCTGTGTTTTACTTGCACGTCCACAAATATTATTAGACTACCATTTTTACAATTTTAATATTGAATTTAACACAATTTGAGGAAAATAAAACTGAGAAGCAACATAGACGCCTTCACCTTCCCGCCAAAACTCCTTTGTCATTTTTTTCAATCACTCAAGACACAAGCGTCGAGAGGACGCTTTTATGTATAGAAGAACCTATGGATGGGGTTAGCATATCTTTTATTACAAGTATTAGTTAGTCATTACAAGGTATCATCATCAGCCATTTAATTTTTCCACTGCTGGGACACAGTCCTATTCACTGTGAGAGAAGGAATAGGCCTTAATCCACCACGTGGGCCCAGTGCGGATTGGTGAATGTCACATGTCTTAAATTTTTTGTTTCTAGGACATGCCGGTTTCCTCGCGATATTTTCCTTCACCGTTTTGAGAGCAGTGGTGATGAAATAATTTACACATAGTAAAGCACCTGCCTGGGTTCCAATCCACAACCTACGACACTTAAGGCGCATATACCCCTGAGTAGCTGATTTTAAAATGAGAATCACGTCTATACGACTAGTCGTAATTTTTTGAAAAAATATATGTTACATTAGACCATTTTCTTAATAAATTGTTCTAAGAAAATTTTGAGTTTTATTCGTATAAAATAGTGTAATTAATTTGTAAAGTTATACCTTAAACGGAGAAAAACACGACAATCGCACCAAAACCGCTAGGCGTATTGTAATGTAATTGTCACCATCTCAAAGACAATTTAATTATCTACACTTTGAACTGAGATTTTTTTTTTAAAGTCATAGAATAATAAGGAAAGTACAAAAAACTACTTAATTTTGGTTAATTCGCGCGGGTGTGAAACGAGTGCGCGTTTTGTTCCCTCAAGGTCGTTGGCTTCAGACGTCGTCTTAAGTTTGGTTGTTGCCACTGGGCTACCACAAGGTACAGTTTAATTTGACATAGCAAAAGTTTCGGCCGGCTCAATAAGACATTGTGAAAACGATGCGAAATCCATTTTTAAGGAAATTTCTATGAAAAATGTATGTCACGCACTGTCGCATCGTGTCTGTCTTAAGGTATTATGCTAATATTTTATGTGTTTTTGAAATGAGTCTTTACTGATGAGGCCTTCAGGAAATACCCACGTCGCGATTTAGTATGTTGTTTTCGACATTACGGTGGCGAGGGCAAGGAATCTTTAGCGTTTTGACTTCCCAAATACTTTTTATTACACTTTCCCATTTAAAATTAAGTTTAATTAGCAGTGACAACCTTCAAAAAGGATTGCCCAATAATGCTCGACTTTAGCTACCTTAGAATATTTTAAAATACTATTATGGAATAGAATGCGTTATAATCGTCTCATCAAATAAGAATTTAGTTATCCATTGCGTTATTTGTGAGGAAATATCAACGAGTTAATGTTGAAAACAGGCATTGGATAGACTCACGGAAGCAAATGTAGAGCAGAGGATTGCGTCTGATGCATTTGAATGCATATGTTGTAAACAGATCTTTGATTTGGTCATTTCATGTTGAGGCCGGCCATATCGTTCATAAAGTTTTTTAAAGTCAAGAGTGAATATATTTTAATAATAATAAATAAATAATTAGTAATAATAAGTAAATTCCTGTACCAGCCGGGGAACACTAGTGCATACAGTGTGGTGCTCACTAGTGCATAAAGGGATAATTGCCGGTTGGTGTCACATTTCATCCTATATGTCTAACAAGACCTCTGCGAGTTGGTTTCGGCCCCTGGTACGCCTTTCAAAGGTCCGGGACCCTAGGGTCCCGAGTTGACCTTCAATAATTATTCCATGAGAATTAAACCTAGCCCTACTCCGGAACATGGTCTATCCGTGTTTCAAGATTCATCCACATCCGATCCGCCGTAAAGACGTGAGACCGTCACATTTCTTCAACAAACAGATAAACAGACATTTATTTTCGCATTAATAATATTCTACTTTCAATTTTAAAGTTATAGAATTGTTTACTGCCGCCATGATGCATTGTACAAAAAAAAGTTAAAATGTCAATAGCGAGCTGTCAGCGCTACTAGCGGTGAACAATTATTTATTTATTTTTTTATATGCTTTATTGTACACCTTAAAATACAATTATAACAAGAAACTTAAAATTAATACAAATACAATGGGCGGCCTTATCGCATAGCGCGATCTCATCCAGGCAACCTGGTATGGACAGTAATTTTCTGGACTTGAAGTGGGGTTGTCGTTGGTGTGACATTAACATAGTTTATATACTATAATTATAATTGATACACAGATAAATACATATGATACGTAATATATAAATAAATACATACATACTTAATATAAAGGCAATAAAAATAAATGATGAATGGAATGACTCAATTCACAATCACAAATCAACATGCTAAGACGAAGACAGTGACAGGTAATGTTCCTTTTGAACACAGGCAATGATTGAGCACGTTTGATTGGATTTGGCAATGAATTCCACAGACGAGTAGCCTGGACAGTAAAGGATGTGATCATGCAATGTTTGGCCATATCATCAAACGTTGAACAGCCATTGATCCATCCATCAAATCATTTCATTAAATAGCCAATTAAATAATCTGGCTACAACATAGATTATATCAGTTGTTTATTAGATGCAAAGTTGATGTCATTATTCTAGATTGTAGAACTTCATAATATTATCCTTATAGAGAGATGTTATTTCATCAACGACTATATATGTAATGTAAATTTGTTTGTAATACATTATTGCTTTAAATCCAGACAAAAACAGGGGTGTTATAAGTTTAACGTACAGTATATCTGTGTGGTTGTCTATGACTTTGTAGCTCTCAAACGGATGAACCGATCGTGAACCAGTTTTTTTTAGTTACTACGGAATTCAGGATTCCCTCTCTGGTGAAGATAGAAGCTGTACATCAACATAACATCATAATAATAATAATATAGCCTATTATTCAGATCCATATTACAAATATATAAATGACTAGCTGACCCCCGCGGCTTCGCTCCCGTCAAAACTATAGTCTATGTTACTCGGGAATAATGTAGCTTTCCATAGGTGTAAGAATTTTTTTAATCGGTCCAGTAGTTTCGGAGCCTGTTCAGTACAAACATACAAACAAACAAAAAAACTTTCCTATTTATAATATTGGTATAGATTAAAATACATTGAAAACTCAAACTTAATGTAAACCATAATCTAGTCTTTTATTTAAATTTTACTTATTTTCTGGAGATCTGTTTGCCAGTCGACAAAGGCCTCCACATCCAACATAATAATACTTTGAATTAAACATAATGACATGACGAAGTATTTCCAAATATAAATATAATTTTAGATATCAATTTATATTTGGAAATCAATATTACCAAAAAAATAAACTTCAAATTGAGAACAATTAAAGGAATTGGAGTGTGTCATTAAGTTTAGTTCGAAAGAACAGCTAACCTAACCACGCTTTAGAACGATCTCTGAATGTGATACTTTTTAAGGAAGAATCAGATAGTTAAATATTATACCAGTTGTAGTGTACACTAGACAGCCTTGAATAACCAGATTCTATAATGAATACACATAAAACTTGATTAATGACTAACAGAGATGGGTTAGATGTTTAACATCATTATATTATTCATAAGGTTTGTGGTTTTTAGGGTTCCGTAGCCAAATGGCAAAAAACTGAACCCTTATAGATTCGTCATGTCTGTCTGTCCGTCTGTCTGTCTGTCTGTCTGTCTGTCCGTCCGTATGTCACAGCCACTTTTTTCCGAAACTATAAGAACTATGCTGTTGAAACGTGGTAAGTAGATGTATTCTGTGAACCGCATTAAGATTCATACAAAAATAGAAAAAAACAACAAATTTTGGGGGTTCCCATACTTGAAACTGAAACTAAAAAAATATTTTTTCATCAAACCCATACGTGTGGGGTATCTATGGATAGGTCTTCAAACATGATATTGAGGTTTCTTATACCATTTTTATCTAAACTGAATAGTTTACGCGAGAGACACTTCAAAAGTGGTAAAATCTGTCTCCCCCCCCCCTGTAACTTCTAAAATAAGAGAATGATAAAACAAAAAAAATGTATGATGTACATTACCATATAAACTACCACCGAAAATTAGTTTGAACGAGATCTAGTCAGTAGTTTTTTTTTATACGTCATAAATCGTAAGCCGCAATTTACCAAGTACGGAACCCTACGAGCGCGAGTCCGACTCGCACTTGGCCGGTTTTTTTATAATTGTTGAAAATACCTAGATCTAACATTTTTATTAAATTCTAAAATCTTCAGTTTTAAATTCTGGTAAAAACTTAGTTTAAATCTGAAATTGTCCTAAGGGAACGTACTCCTGGCCCCCGGGATAAAAAGTGTACCATTTTCATCTCCAAGGTTCGATACCAACATTCATCAAAATTATTTTAGGTATGAAACGTAACACACAAACAGATGGACAGACAGAGTAACTTTCGTAATCGGGTATTTAATGTATATCATTAGTATTCGTGTTCATTCATTGTAGTAAAGATGGAGAGGCAGTTGAATTTAATGGAAGTGAAATAGTCCTTTCACTTTTCTCTTAAAATCCTATTATACTCTGATGGGTCAATGAATCTGATAAGAGCATGGTCACAGTGACCCTTGAACCAGGCTCTAGAAAAATGAACTGGGATGGAATAGCCGTGAAAGGATAAGGCATCCCATAATAGCGAGTGTCTACCTATTTTTATTGTTTTCTTAATATTAAAGTGATGTATATTCAAGGGCAACTCTTGCTTAGCTATGGACTCGGCAGGTGGTTTTTACCGGTCTACATAGGTTTTATAAAAAAAAAAACCATTTTCCTCTATGGAGCTGAGACGTGGACAATCCGAGCAAGGGAATCGGATGCTCCGAATAACATGGACAGCCAAACGCAAAAATGTGTCTATCTTTTCCCAACTCGATATCAAAACCAGATTGTCTACAGTATGCCTACAGCGTATTTTGACCTATTTCGGTCACTTAATGCGAAGGGGAGATAGAAGTCTAGAAAAACTGGTCATTGTTGGCAATAACGAAGGGAAAAGAGCACGAGGCCGGTCGCCAACACGATCGTCTGACCAAGTGAAAAAAGCTACGTTCTCAAGCAAATTTCAGCAGGTGGTGTTTGCAACTTTGGACCGGAATCAATGGAGGCAGATTGTCCGCTTAAAGGGGTCCAGTGACCACGATCCTCAGTAATGAGGGACCGATTAAAGAATAAGAAGACATAGGTTTATTATTGAAGGGAAAACTTTTGTGAAGGAACCTGTACTTATAGGTAGTTAACGTAAGTCTAAAATGACCAACCCGCTTTGAGGAAACGTGGTGATTAGTGTGGTATCTTCTCTGTGGGACAGGCTGGTACTTATGGTACTGATGTAAATGAATTATGTTCTATTTAAAATAACTGCTAGTTTATAAAGCTTCGTTACGTGTGCGTGACCACAGCGAACTTTGCTGATATTAGATCAGCAAAGTTCGCTGTGGTCACAAATTGTATGTACCTAGACTTAACTGGAGATAACTCAACTATGTTTTGGACTTACTTATTTAATAAATATTCGTCGTCTTAAAGTTCAAATGATTAAAATTTGTAATTAGCACACAAAGTCAAAGAGGGTAACGAGACAGTTGATAAAAAAAATTGATCCGTTAATATATTCATTATTTGATGTAGCCCTCAGTATTGCGAAGACTGTTGTCGCCAATTCTGGGATCCCAACGGACTCAATAAGATAGATGTTCACATTGATTTGTATTGTAATCTTTGTAGACATGAATTGTTATGACGTGATTATTCAGTAAATATTTTTTTTAAATACATAAGGACAAGGCTTTACAATACTATTAAACTGGGCAGCGGAATATTTCTCAATTCTCCATAGTCCAGTTGATAATTGGACGATGGAAACATGTAATTTTCCCCATAGACCAATTGGTCAAATTTCAATTGGTCAATGGAGCACCGACGTAGTTAGAGGTCTATTAAAAAAGGCGACGATTTTGCCTTTACTGTGATTTAAAAGAAAGGGACATCAATCTAGCCATAGATTTCGTGTCAATTGACATTCATTATCAAAATATCTTTACAGGGAAGGTATTTTATCTTAATTAGGAATAAGAGAAAGAATTAGGGTATCGGGCAGTTTGCAAATTCGAATTTTGCAGAGAGCTGCGTAGTTGAGCGGACGAGTATTTAATAATCTAGGGTTAAATATCTATGTAACTTATAAGTAAGTATGCTTCTAAGTGTGCAAATAGTCCGATAATTGATGTTTAGTTCGATAATGTCAAGGCACGTGATATTACAAAATTACAGACATTCTCTACTTTATAATACTGAAATTCTTTTAACACGTGACTCTCACCTTCTAGTGTCGTAATACCCTACCGGGTCCAGATGGGTGAACGTACCTACCGCAACATAAATTTAACACGAATATCTAGACGAAGTTGGAGGAACGAACTTGACTCCTTACCCACAATGGCAGAGGATAGGGAGACGGAGCTCCGTGCTCAGTAGTGTGACAATAACGGGTAAGTTAGCGACGCTACGCAGGCACAGATCGAGTTTAAAAACAAAGAAGTGCAAACAAAAGACTAGGAAGTATATTAATAAAATAAGTACCTTAGGTGGAAGCAGATCTGTCGCTGGCTTGACATCTTGTGTAGATAAAACAGGTCTGACGCTCGAAGAATAAATATTCAACTTATTTGGAGAGTGATTGGCTGTTGAAGATGGTGGAAACCGTGGCAGAACCGGCGTCGGCTTTACGAGATTATTAGGAGAGTCTTTTGAAGACGATATCAGATACTGCGGCAACACCGGCGTAGGCTGCGCAGGCGCATCGGGCAAAGGAAACACTCTCCAACCATTTACAAAAGATAAAACAACAGACAAAACTACTAACAGGAAATAATTCTTAATCATTTTTTTAAATATATTTAGTTATCTAACACGAAAGATCTGTTCGACTGTCAAAACTGGAATGAATGTCGTGTTTTTTATTTATGATGATTTGCACTATACTGAAGTGTGGTATTAACATAAATTCTTAAGTAAGAGTTGCTCACCCTGAAACAAGATCGGTGACGGCTACACCGACACACATTAGATGATCCGCGGAAGATGGTTTTATTACGATTGGACACTGACGCTACGTGTGACACGCAAGGATTCCTATTATCCATACTAATATTATAAATGTGAAAGTAACTCTGTCTGTCTGTCTGTCTGTCTGTTACCTTTTCACGCTTAAACCGCTGCACCGATTTAGATGAAAGTTGGTATGAAGATAGTTTGAGACCTGGGAAAGGACATAGGCTATATAGATAGGGTAGGGTAGGGTAGGGTATGGTAGTGTAGGGTAGAGTATTGTAGGGTAGTGTAGGGTCGGGTAGGTTAGGGTAGGGTAGGGTAGGGTAGGGTAGGGAAGTGTAGGGTAGGGTAGTGTAGGATAGTGTAGGGTCGGGTAGGGTAGGGTAGGGTAGGGTAGTGTAGGGTAGGGTAGGGTAGGGTAGGGTAGGGTAGTGTAGGGTAGTGTAGGGTAGTGTAGGGTAGGGTAGGGTAGGGTAGGGTAGGGTAGGGTAGGGTAGTGTAGGGTAGTGTAGGGTAGGGTAGGGTAGGGTAGTGTAGGGTAGGGTAGGGTAGGGTAGGGTAGATAAATGTTTGGTCTTTTTATGGCAAAACAAAGTTTGCCGGGTCAGCTAGTAGATAATATATTCAACAATAATAAGCGAAAAGCAAATCAGTGAATGTGTGTACTGTATCTACATATTTTAAAATTCCTTAATCACATACATATTTTTTCTATAAATATCGGTGTATGTTTAGGAGGAATTTGAACAGTGTAAATTTAATTTAGTATACAAAAAAGAAATATTACCTCAAGTTTCAAACTCATTGAAAATTTGCACCATCTATCACAGGTTAATAGACCTCGTTCTACCTGTGATAATCCTCACTATGTTCCGATGTACTAATGGAAACTGCGAGACTGGACTCTCTTGACGAGACTTAATATCAATAAATAGAGTTATATCCAATTAATCTAACTGTTTGACTGTCACTGAATGAGCTCAAGTCCTAACTTGCATACTTATCACGAATAGATAAGGGAATTTATGCGTTTATAATGTCGTAGGGTTATGAGAGGAGCTCGTGGCTAACACAGGGGTGATAACAGACACACGGGTCGATGTTCAAGGTTAAGCAAAGCTTGCGGTGGCCGGACTGTGTATAGGCCATCTTTACAGAGATTTCTCTTTGTCTCGGAAAGCACATTAAGATGCTGATCACGGCTATAATTTGTAGATCTTTGACCAGGACAACTAAAACCAGTCTTGTCAAGGGCGAAAATTTTCTCTAGTTTAATTTATTACTTAGCTATTTCCATCGTAAATGAGTAGGAAAGGAAATATTACCAATCCGCCGCCTTATCACATTCAGTCAAACGTGGCAACTTTGAGGATAGAGGAAATAGGGTTGGCCAATGTTAGGGTCAATGACTATTTTCTTGCTAGCCTGTCCGCACACAGCCACGCGCTAAGCTAATGTACGAGGGCCACAAATCGCGCGCGTCGCAGCGGATGGCAGTAGCAGACCGCGTCCGCCAGACGGCTACAATCTGCTGGAACCCGGGTGCAAATGCGCGTACTCGCGTTTCGAAAACGAAAGCATCCCAGCGACTAGTGATGATTTCGTGTCGCAGTCAGTTTTTTTTTCAAATAGACAGATAAGCTTTTCATCTGTATCGATACTCATTTTGCACAAAAAACAAAATACAAATAAATAAATCACCATCAGTCAGTCTACAGTTCAACGCACAATTTGAATTAATCAACTTGCGGGCCGGCGACAACACAGGAGCGCGCACGGCGGTAGCCGAGCGGAGCCAACTTGACGTGACAACAGCCGAGAGTCACCGTCCACGTACACGAGGATCTGACCGGCTGCCACGGCGTCCGAGCGCAGCCGACTGGCTGACGCGGCATACACGCGGATCTAACCGAATTCCAAACAGTGTTAATTCCATGCAAACATGAAACTTAACTATTTTATAGAAGCCTGAATTTCATTTAGCACAGTGTGAAATGCGCTCCGGTGCGTCCCGGCGTGGCTCGGTTGGTCGTACATAACAAGCGCCGTCAGCGCGCTGCAGATTGAAATTTTCTTACGTTTATATAAACTTGCCACGGTTGACGCTGGTGATCGCTGCCGCCTCGAGGTGAAGTTGTGGCCGTCACAAATAAAAAAACGCCGAAAAACAGCACAATCGTAACTTCTGTGTCTGACACTATTATAATGCAGCAAGTTTGTTAAAATACCTAGAGGCCGTCGAACATTAGGATAAAGCGGATATATTCTTAACCTCATGATCAATGTCTGTGTAACTATTTCTTAAAACAACGATTAGGTACAATGTATTAGGTCTTCACGCAATTGGGTACCATACCTCAAAAGGAAAAAAAGCCTTGAAAGCTTTTTAGGATCACATAATTGTATGTCTGTTAGTCTGTATGTAAAGACCATTTTTAAAAAGTTCAAAAATACTCAGGTCTACGGTCTTTTGAATCTGTTTAAAAAGTAGGGCCAATTATGCCGCATATTTTGATACTTGCGAGAATCAAGGTTCACCAGCACAAGATGCGGGAAAAGCCGATAATCACGTGAAATAGTTATTTATGCTACAAGTGCGGAAGGTAGGTGATTTCCGATGAGTGGATAAATCGACACAAGTCGGAAATCATCTTACGTACGTGTATCATACAACATTTTACTATGCATTGTGCGAGGAAATAAATAAATTAATATAATGAAATTATTAAAATGGCGGGCTTATTCAAGCGCGTTCAGCATATCCACCGATTCACTAATAGTTCCTCGGGCATATCTACTGCGCATGTGCAAATAGCTGTCACATCGTAACGCAATTAGGCACGAGAAAAATATACGTTCTGAAACATATTTAATGAATATTTAAAATTAATTTATTGATCAAAATCTAAATCTAGAGTAATTAAAACGCCTAAAATGAAGTATTAGTTTTATTTTATCTTTTATATGAATGATAATCTGTATATAACTAATTTGTAAAACTTTTCTCAAATAATAAAAACTCTATGCGTCGGGCTGACGTTGGAGTCAAAAATTTTAAAAATACAGTAAAGTAAAATGCACTAGTGAAAAAAAGTGACACTTTCCGCACAGTTTGGCTGCTTGGAAAACCGCTCTTTTCGAGGACATGCATTGTAAAAATATTTTATTTTTACTATTAACAAACTAGCTGTACCCGTGGCTTCGCTCCTGTCAACAGCCTATAGGGGTTATTAAAACACGAGCGTGGGTTAATCCTTTTATTGGGTTATTCCTAATTATATGCCGTTGCATACACTATTTTATCTTCACTCATACAGTTGAAATAAAATAAAAGTGGAAACGGAAAAAATATGCAGTATGGCGGTCAATTGGACTGCGTTATGTAAGAACCGATTAAGCGCCACTTAACGAAAACTGAGAAAATGAGCTTCAAACATTTCAAAGTTAAAATTGTCGCTGTGCATACATTTATTATGTTTAGAGTATAATTTTTATTCTGAAGATATAAAATAAGTATAAGTTCACATTAGTTAAAAAAATATAAGGCTGTACAATAAACTTTTGTAGTTATAGCCATTTTTCCGCTTAATTTGTTTATGTGTTTAAGCTATATTCAGTCTATTTTATTTATCAATAACGTGCTATACGACATTATTGTCGTTTGATACTTTACTGCGATTCACTTCGGGTGAAATAAATTGGAACATAGGATTAAAGCTAGTTATTTTAATAAAATATACCTACTTAATTAAAATAAATGTTCTGAAACTTCTACATCTATCATGCTTCACCATCTATCTATCTTTTTTATAGTTGCACTATAACTTTTACTAGTTATTTTAAAATATGCTATTACTCTTTTCTCATATTCATTACACTCAAACTTTACATTATTATTATTTTATTCTTCGTCTTCTACTTCAAAATCAATATGGATCAATCAAAACCTTCAACGTCACATTCTAAATCATGGGATCCAGTTAAATTTTCATAATATTTTCTCGCATCAGATGGAATGAGCTGAAGAAGGGCTTTTATATCATCCAGCTTTGGTTGAGAAATAGGTTTTCCTTATGGACAAAGTTGCTCACAATGCCTTGATAAATTCAATGGGTTATTTATTGCCCCTCTTTTTGGTCTTTTATTGAGATCTACTTCATGGGTTTGACCGCCATGACTGGTTGAAAGAAATATCCGACCAGGTTTATTCTTGAAAATCTTTATTTCCTTAGTTTTCAACCAGCTTATAGCATTTCCTGCTATATCTCTTTTCTATTTACTATTGTCTCCAGCATTTTAGAAGCTTCGACAAAGTCTATTCCTTGCATTTTAGTAGCTATCAATTTGTTTCTCTTACGACAACTGGTCATCACATCAATTTAGTCTCTTGGAGTATATAGCCGTGTATGGGTTTTAAGGCTAATTCGATATCACTAAACTTGCTATCATTTTCTAAGAAGATATGCCCAGGAACCGTAAATCGTAGGGCGATTATCTCTAGGTTGTCATTTTCTTCTAGTAAAGTCAAAGTCAAAGTAAAGTCATTTCTAGTATTTCAAATAGTAGTAAAGTCAAGTCAATATTTCGGTTCTGACCACCACAAGAGTCGATTTCGAGGTTCGGAAGAACCTGAGTCTTTTTTACCGACTTCAAAAAAAGGAAGTAATCAATTCGACACGTATGTATGTAATATTGTTGGGATTTCACAATATTCACATATGTTACTCTGTATGGGCTTCTAAACACGTTCGCCAATTTTCATTAGTATTTGTATGTTTGTTTGTATGTATGTGTGTTTGTCCACGCATATCTCCGAAAATAGTAATCGGATCGTGATCATTGTTTTTTTATTGGATTAGGTATCTCTCAACATAGAAAAGAGTACACCAGTTTTCAAGATATGGAAAATACAACCGAACTCCTTAGCGACAAACAGCACGAATGTGTAAATTAAGCTATTATGGGTTTTTTGTTAATCCTTTAGGAACCTTACTATAGACTTTGCTCACTTTCTATTGATAGGGTATAAAAAATAAAAAGAGAGAAAAATGTGTTGAAAATAAGAGGTACTGCCTAATTCAACGACTTTGCAGTTTTTAGTGTTTTGCTTCAGAAGTCGATTTATTTTTTGTGAACATGTTTTTTTTAAAGTAGATAACTGTCAATCCTTGCAAAATTTGGCACAAACCACTATGTTTTTTTTAAAAAAATAGTCGTTACGTACCCAAAAACCCGCGAAAATAAGAATGCAATAACGAATGAAACGCCAGAAGCTGGTGCTTCATTCTCGAGCGAATGAAAGATCGCACTTGTGGTGATACAGATTTACGAATTGAATACCATTTTAGGTGGTTAATTCGATACTACGGTTTAAAAACATTTGAATCAAAACGCAAAACTGAATTATCTTCAAAGTGTACGTATTTAATTCGTTTATATGCAATTTGAAAACTGTTTGTAACCGTAACTTTGACGCATAATTCTTTAATACAAAACGAATGTGTGCACAAATTCTAACAAATTTCGAAATGTCGCTTGATTCGACCCCTTATTATAAGCCCGTAAGAGTGTTTTTTGAACACAAAATTGCTGAATACATAGTTTATCATGCCTATAGACGATCTGCATTCATAACTTTTTTTTCGATTTTTTCGCTTAGTTCGTTCTTACATAACGCAGTCCAATTTAGATTCTCATTGCACCATGACCGTCAATGGTTAAGCCACTAAGCGCCAATAAATTAAAAAGTAAAAGTGTGCCATTGATATATGGGTTTTTTATATATCAATGAAGTGTGCTATAAAAATTAAAAAGTTATTTTATGATGCCGTTGTTTGAAAATCGAAGGAAAATGTTGCACTGTAAGTAATTAAGACTGTAATGGTATTTTTTTTAAATTTTACTTATCTACGAATATAAAGTACGTCTTTAATCAATATTTTTTTAATTCATATTTAGAACATTACGCTGTGAGTGTAGATAAAATGATTAACATTACAATGAATCCTACAATAATCAACAAAATTTAATTATATTAATTAAAAAACAAAAAGGCAGCGAGCGGCTGCCGAAATCGAGGCATCCCTGGGCAGCAGCAGCTGGTAGCAGTAAAAATGGAAGTATCGATGCAACTTTCCAATAATGACTGCTTAACCCAGCGACCAAGGGTCTGAGAAGACGCTGCCCTATGTGGCTTTTCAAACGTTAAAATCAGATGCTGCTCGGCATCTGCTCTAATTTATTTAAACTCCATGTACATAGGCGGACTTAATGCAGCAAGGCATTCTCTACCAGTCAACCTTTAGGTTCAAAGGACACAACAGTGGTAGGTGTACAAAATAAAAAAATTAACAATAATTAAATTCAGATATTAATAAACTACCTAACTAATGAAATACATAAAAAATAACTAAAACAATAGACTAATAAATAACTTCTGAAGTTACTGCCAAATACTTATGTAAGACGGAGGCTGGACACACTCCAGGTCTCTGATTGAAATAAGGTAGATTTAAAAGGGGTTGACGTTTACAAATTATCGAAGTTTTAATCAGACTACTAATAGTTATTATAAATCGATGTTGGAACGTTTTAATATCTGCAAATTTTATCAAAGACAAAGTTTGCAATCTGTGCCAAGTAGCATTGTGCTAACAGAGTGACTAACTTTTTACTTAGCGTTTCTAAACTTGCTGATTCATTCTGAATATTTTCTAAATAATTTAAAACTTTACTAGGATCCCATATAATATCATATCGAGGAAATACTGGTTTTAATTTGAAAACGCCTTTATGAAATCGCCTGAGCCTACTGTCTTGGCCTATTTTTGGGTAGATATCATAGGATTGCTGGTCTATGACTATTCAAAGTACCATAAAATGATCCATTTTGACAGCAAATGGTCAATAAATCTATTACGGAAGGGATGTTAACATTGTAGAAATCATTATTTCCTTGTATACAATAATTCCACCACAATTTGAGACTTGAACTGTATTGCGAAATAGTATTCTGTGAGATGGACGAAAGCATGACGTCTAAAGCTGATTCGCGAACGTGTTGTCTACGGAAGCCTTTCCAGATAACACACAAACTGCCAGGGAAGATGACGATGCAGGGGGTGTATTGATCTGAAAGGAGAGAGAAGGAGATATTTACTTGGGGAAAATAATATCATCTCTTTAACACAGTGTGATTTGAAAAGTGGGTACCACGGCTGAGACGGTTATAATGGAATGACTACAATACCGGTCGTCTAATCAAGTATAATTTTCCTCAAGGTTTTTAAAATTAAAGAAAACGGTGGAAAAGCGTAGAAGAATAATTGAGACCAATCTAACGTGAAAGCATCGATATGTAAGCGAAAGGATCTTGTTTTCATGATACGTAAACAGAACAATTCGTGTTTACGTGAGAAGCAAATAAATCTATTGTTTGGCTTACCAAATGTATAAGTTATTTATTATGTAACTCTCTAGATCCCAATTCTAATATCCGTATCAATATTGAGTTTTCTAGATTCGGTATCAGCATTTGACGAAGAGCAAATATATAATGCGAAAATGAATATATTTCTTTTCACACCACCTGCTCGAAAATGTCAAATTATATGTTAAGCAACCTTAACCTAAGTGAGTCATTAGTGGCCGGGGGCACAGCCGGTCAATAATGTTGTACTGGATTTCATTATGACCCGCTGGTCAATAATGTGATTTCAATTTGGAATCTCACATGCTCACCTAAATTGGCAGTATAGTACTAACAAACACCCTTTGGTGCCAGAAAGAGGAAAGCTATTCTCGATACCCTTACTACACGTGGATGATTAAGCCTCATGCACCACCTTCACCAACTTTCACCACCCAAAATGCTCCTCTGCAAATACAAGATTCTGAAGCATTGTCGAGCATTACTCAAATAAATTCCACATCAACATCTATAAACGTACCAAATAAAAACTTAACTTGCACAACTGGACTAATATCTCAAATGTTACCATTAACTTCAATTAATATGTAAGTGCATATAACTAACTAGTTCTAAATATGTTATTCTTACTATTTGTTTATTTAATAAATACTTTGTTTTTCGTACTATGGCTATTATTTTCTCACAGTAGGTGTAAAAAGTAGAGTATCCTCCTCTGGGCTAAAGGTGTCTTTGCCTTGGGCTAGCTTGAATCCCTCGCTGCATTCAGGATTCTTGTATTATCTCCCTCGCTTTGCTCGTGAGTTAAATCCCGATTAACTCCCTCGCTTTGCTCGTAAGTTAAATCCCGAATCCTTCATTGCGCTTGAGATTCAATATGACGCCCGTGACATAAGACACAACTTTAGCCCCTCGGTGCATAATCTACTATTCTTCACACCACTTCCATATCATGTTTGCTACCTCGTTTAGGTGCTGGTATTGAACTCCCTCCATTCTGTTAACGTACGAAATAGCGGTAGTGTTAGAAGCGTCTGCGAAAATCTCAAGATCGTTTTTATGGTGATAAATGATAAATGATAAATGATAAATGATGATAAATGATTTTATTTCTGTAAGTTGGTTTGTACAAACGCTTTTACATGTCTAACATATTTTTTTTTTAAAAACTAGATGAGGTCGGCGTTTCATATCTGACTACTCTGAGAAGAAAGGCCGAAACAAACTCAGAGGTCACAGTCTCTTTTAAAGTCCTGACAAAAATCTTGGTTCGATCATGTGAAGACCATGTAGACTGATGTCTGAAATGGTCTTTTGAGGAAAGAACCAGCCAGATTGAGTGGACCTGTCCAGTCAGTGCACGCATTTGTCAATAACCGAGCAGCTCAACTCAGAATTTAAGGAGCTCAACGATTCGACGAACAATACCAAAGAAAGGACATTCGGGTAGGCCGCATAAACTACTCAAACTGCCAGACCATGATTAAAAACTAAGATAAATTAAAAAACAAAATAATGATCCACATAGTCTTCACATTCACAATAATTAAAATAAAATAATATAATACTTTAAAAAGTAAATATTCTTGTCATTGCAAGAAAACAAATAAAAAAAAAAATTAAAAAATAACAAAATTCATGGTGCAAAATATTTAAACAAAAAAAAAAAAAACTAAATTAATTTAATTGGAGCAGGTCACTCCCAAGCCGTTTTATCCTCAACGTAATCTTTAATGCTATAAAACGCTTTTTGGCACAACTTACGTTTAATGAATGATTTAAATTTATTAAGACTTAGATTTTGTACGTGGCTTGGAAGCATATTATAAAAGCGCACACATTGACATCTAAACGAGCCACCTATTTTCTTGAGCCTTGTTGTAGGTATTACAAATTTGTGTTTGTTCCTAGTATTTATATTATGGATATCACTGTATTTTTTAAACAATTTTATATTTTTATGGGCATATAAAAGATTTTCATAAATATACTGAGAAGGCACAGTCATTACATTAATCTCCTTAAATTTCTCTCTGAGAGAGTGTCTCGGGCTTAATTTATAAATTGATCGAACAGCTCTTTTCTGCAAAACAAAGATAGTCTGGATGTCGGCGGCATTTCCCCACAACAGAATACCGTACGACATTACACTATGAAAATAGCTAAAGTATACTAAACGGGCTGTCTCTATGTCCGTTAAATTACGAATTTTTCTAACAGCATATGCTGCGGAGCTTAGCTTCTTTGACAATTTATCTATATGTGGGCCCCACTGAAGCTTAGCATCCAAAGTTAAACCTAAGAACACTGTGCTATTTTCAGGATTCAATTCTTCGCCCCTTATCAGCACGTCAGTTTTCACCTGCCTAACGTGAGGTAGGGTAAACTTAATGCATTTCGTTTTTTTTTCATTAAGAAGTAAATTGTTAACATTGAACCAGTGAACTACATTTGAGATCGCGCTATTTACATCGTCAGTAACCAGCTGCTGACGTTTAAGTTTAAACAAAAGTGAAGTATCATCCGCAAACAACACTATATTATGGTTATCCTTTATGAGGTAAGGCAAATCATTAATATAAATAAGAAACAAGAAAGGACCAAGAATCGAGCCCTGCGGGACTCCCATTGCTACTATAGATCCAGGAGATCTTTTTCCATTAACGTCAACGCTCTGAATCCTATTACTCAAGTATGAAGTAAGAAGATCCAGAGCGCTGTTCCGGATCCCGTAGTGGCGGAGTTTCCTGATTAGGGTTTCATGAAGAACACAATCAAATGCCTTGGACAAATCACAAAAGATGCCCAAGGCATCGCACTTATCCTCCCATGCATTATAAATATGTCCCAAAAGCTCAACACCGGCATCAGTAGTTGAACGACCCCTTGTAAAACCGAACTGTTTGCTATGTAATAATTTATGTTTATTAAAAAATCTTTGCAATTGCTCTAAAATTAATTTCTCAAATATTTTACTAAAAGTAGGTAGTACTGAAATAGGTCTATAATTTGTAGGGTCTGATGTACTACCTGATTTAAACAAAGGTATTATTTTACTATTTTTCATTAGGTCAGGAAACTCCCCACAGTCGATACAATTATTAAAGATAATAGCTAAACTAGGTGCGACAATATCAATAATAGACTTGGCGACTTCAACAGAATGACCCCACAGATCAGCAGTCTTTTTAACATTTAATGTGTGAAAGGTTTTAATTATGTCTCTACAAGTAATATGTTCAAAAATAAATTCCGAATCGCAAACATTAACATTTTCTTTTAGCAAAGACTCAGCAACAGAAGGTGATGAGTTTAAGGATTTAGTAGTAGAAACGGGAATATCCGAAAAGAAATTTTCAAAGGCCAGTGCGACTTGTGAGTCTGATTTTATGATGTTGTCATTAATAGACAGGCTGTAGTCAATATTTCGGTTACCAGATCCTCCCGTTTCACTATTAATAATATTCCAAGTCGTTTTAATAACATTACTGTTTCAAACTGCTATGCTGTGCAGAGTTGAACTTTGTTTTGTAGACTTAGTAGGGAACCAGGAATACCACAATGAAACAAGTATTTTAGATTGAAGCTGCTGAGAAACGTGTTGACGCTAGGACGGTGTGTTATAGAATGACGGCGGTGCGCGTGGGCGGCGCTCTTTTATAGTTTTTCGCGCGTTGCCACGTCTTGTAAGTTGTGTAGTGATTGTTTTACAGAATGTATGCAGCATTTATTGAATAATCATCAGTTTTCAGGTAAAATAAAGGTCCTTATCACTACAGAATACAAAGAAATCTTATAGGTTAAAATTAGACAACAATTAGACAACAAAAGGGGCTTAACACTATAGATTACAAAGGAATTTTATAGGTCAAACAATGAGCAATAATCAGGTAACAAAGAGCTTAACATTATTGAATACAAAGGAGTCTTATAAGCTAACAACAAAAGATAAAAATAAAGCAAAAAGGTTTCACATAATGAGATACAAAAGAATATTATAGCTAAACATTACGGACTTAACTTAAGCTGTTATTTACAATCTCCCCCTCGTGCGCAAGCACTAAACCTAGCGGTTTTAGTCCGCTGATGTGACAACGATAAGGCGAGAGGCCGGGCGACGGATTAGGCCAGCTGCTGTTCGTACTTCTGTCACTCGGACGCGTCCATCTGGGCCTGGGTGAACTTTGACGATTTCTCCTCTCGGCCATACTCCTCTGGGCAATGTGTTATCAGCTATAATCACAATATCTCCAATCTTTAGGTTTTTGTGTTGGGGGTTAGTGTTGGGTCGAGGCATCAAAAGAGGTTTGTATTCTGCCGACCAACGTGCCCAAAACGTATCAGCTAATGCCTGAGTGGTTTTCCATGAATGTGCATCCCATTGGGTTTCTTTAAATGAGCCAAAGGGTAATAATCCACTAGAGCGTCCCATAATAAAATGATTGGGAGTCAGCGCCTCTTCGTTTAGGTTAGGGTTCACCGGGGTCAATGGCCTTGAGTTGATCATATGTTCGGCTTCTAACAGTAATGTGTGTAAAACTTCGTCAGAGGGAAATCTTTCTTTCAAGGTAACTTTTAGAGCTGTTTTTACTGATCTGACAAGGCGCTCCCAGGCGCCTCCCATGCTTGGGGCACCTGGTGGTATCTTCTTCCAGGTGATTAGCTTCTCAGATGCATAGGCGTTCAAGCTTTGGTCTTTGCTTTGTATGGCTTCGTTTATTTCTTTTTCAGCGCCCACGAAGTTAGTTCCGTTGTCGCTGTATATCACGGTCGGTGTGCCGCGGCGCGCTATCATACGTCGCAAACTCATAATCATGGCGGAGGCCGTGAGGGATGTGGCTAACTCCAGATGAACTGCGCGTGTGGTGAGGCACGTGTACAGTGCGCCCCACCTTTTTTCATGCCTTCGTCCGACCGTAACATGCATTGGCCCAAAATAATCCACCGCGGTAGCTGTGAAAGGTGGTTGGTTCTGGGCCAGCCTCTCAATTGGTAAGTTGCCTAAGGGGATTTTAGAGGGGTTCCCTTTATAGGTCCGACACCATTGGCATTGGTTGCATATGTAGCGTATAACACTGCGCAGTCCTATTATGTGATATCGTTGTCGTAGCTCATTCATGACAGTTTGATGGTTGCCGTGATTGAAGGTTGTGTGCGTGTGATGCACCAACAACTGCGTGAAGCCTTCTTTGGCATGTAGGACTGGTAGGTTGTGCTCATCTTTAATTCTGCTGTCTAAACACAGGATGCCATTGCGGTCGACCTTCACGGAGAGCTTGTGGAACGGTGACTTCTTCGGTGGCCGCCGCCCAGCCTCTATGGTTGTGATGTCTTCGGCAAATGAGTTATATTGACTTCTTCTTACGAGTAATAACTCTGCGAGCTTAATGTGGTTCGGTGTAAGCTCATTCTTTGTGATTCTTTTGAGTAGTTTGGCTTTAAATACCTCAGCGGCGAGGAGAACGGTGGCAGCAACACGTACTAGTCGTATGTACTTTGAGAAACGTTCTATCTTAGGTAAGTAATCACTAACGTCATGCCTAATAGTTACGTGAACTTGTTTTAATACTCTTTCCTCCCCAGTGGGGGGTGACGGCGCTATTACCTGTTTTTCCTGCGGCCAGGTTGTGGGGTCGCCTTTAATAAACTCTGGTCCCGAGAACCACCTATGTTTTGAGTTGAAATTGGCAGGAATGCCCTTGGTTGCGTCGTCCGCTACGTTATCAGCGCTAGGTACCCAGTGCCAGTTTGCTGTAGTAGTTAGACTTTCGATTTCAGCTAGTCGGTGAGCAACAAATGATTTGAATGTGCGCGGGTCGGATTTAATCCAAGCTAATACAGTTTTTGAGTCAGACCAATAATGACATTTTATTATTTTATATTCGGACTCGCGCTTGACCGATTCGGCTAATCTGCTGCCTAATACTGCTGCTTGAAGCTCTAGACGGGGTACTGATATGGGTTTTAATGGGGCCACTTTGGCTTTACCTACTACTAATCGTGATGTTTTGTTACCATTTGCTTCTGAACTGACGAGGTATATTGCTGTGGCGTACACTTTTTCGCTCGCGTCGCAAAAAATGTGTAGCTCCCCTTCGCCAGAGAATGTCGCAGGTATGTAACGATCTATTTCTAACTTTTTTAATAGTTGTAAGTTCTTTATAAATGATAGCCATGTTACGTGATGTTCGGCCGTGATGGGTTCGTCCCAACCTATACCACTGCGCCATATCTCTTGTATGAGGCATTTACCTATCATCGTAATTGGTGAAACTAAACCTAGCGGGTCGAATACTGACATTACCGCGCTAGTTACCTGTCGCTTGGTAGGCAGAGTATCGCCTTGAATGACGTTCGCGGGAGTATTTCGTAGGTTGACGTTAAAACCTAGCGTATCGCGTGCGTGGTTCCATATCAGGCCTAAAGTTCGCTCCGTATCGCTTTTACCTAGCGTGGTCGTATCGGTGCTGCGCGTGTCCGTAACATCACTTATCACTTCGGGTACGTTCGACGCCCACCCACGTAATTCGAAAGATGCTGCTAAATGCATTTCGTGCATTGAGTTTATTACTCGCTTCGCTTCGCTTTCGGTGTTGAACGCGCCTAGGTAATCGTCCATATAAAAATTACGGACAGTAGCTTTCGCAGCCTCTGGATGTTGTTTACTGTGACATTCTGCGTTTTTATTTTTTACGTAAATGGCAGTACAGGGTGATGACGCTGCCCCGAATATTAATGACGTCATTCGGTACTCTTCTGGTGGCTTTTCTCTATCTTCACCCCTCCATAAAAATCGTAGACTGTCACGATCCTGTTCGGTTATTTTAATTTGTAAAAACATTTCTTTTATATCGGCTACGACCGCGATTTTGCCTTCTCTGAATCTAACTAATACACCGAATAATGATTGTAACAAATCTGGGCCTGCTAAGAGCGCGTCATTTAAGCTCCTTCCCCCGTATTTGGCTGCTGCATCGAACACTAGACGTACTTTGCCTTTCTGGGGGTGAATGACCGAGAAATGTGGCAAGTACCAGCTGCGCAGCGATGTGGCCGGAGACTCTATTTTTTCAGCGTAGCCTGACTCTATGAGATTGTTTACCTGCCTACTGTATTCGGTTTTTAAATTTTTATTTTTGTCTAGTTTGGTTTCTAGGCTGTACAGACGGTTGAGAGCTTGTTTTTTGTTATTTGGCATTTCCTCGCTGTCTGTCCGCCAGAGTAAACCTGCTTCGTATCTATTACAATTTTCCAGCTTTTTACATGTTTTATCTAGAATAGCTAGGGCCCGCTGGTCTGGGTCAGACTTTGGTTTTCGTGGCTCTATACCTAATGATTCTATACTGAAAAAATTTCTAATTAGTTCTAGTGCGGGGTCGTCGGTCTGTGTAGGTCGCACGTGATTTATTATCGCTACGGTGCTACGCGGCCTCGAGTCTTGCCCGTGCAGTACCCAACCTAGCTTAGTTAACGATGCTACGGGCTGGTTTTTATTTCCGACACGCAATTGTCTGGACGTTATTAAATGCCAATTATCCTGGCCTATTAATATGGTCGGTTTTCCCATTTCGTAGCATAATTCATCTTCAATTTCGGCTAAGTGACTGCACTGCCGCACTAACTCATTGCTAACTTCTTGTGGAGATAAGTTTAGATTGCCTATAGTGCTTGCATTCATAGTTTCTATGTTTCTGTTGCACAGACCGCGAATTGATAATTTTACATGGCACGATTCCGTATCGTCTAATCTATTTCCTCCTACTCCCTCTAGTGACAAGAGCTGGCCGCGTCCCCTAGGTATAACATTGTCCGCTACGTCTCGTTCGACCAACGTCATGGTTGATCCTTCATCTAACAGCGCGTGGGTGCTAACTGTACCTATTGGGCCGCTTAATTCGACCGGCACTATTTTTAGGTAGGTATTGGATTTATGCAAGTGATTGATTGAGCTTACGTTGCCGCGTGCGGGCGGAGATGTCTTATCGTTGCCATGCAATAGTTTATGATGCGCCGCTTCGCATCCATTTACTCCACAAGGTACATATTTACATTTAACTGGTCGCCTATGTGAATCACCTAAACATCGGAAACACATCTTATTGCTTTTGGCCGCGTCCCATCTTTCGCTTACTGTTAGCTTTGAAAAGTCCGCGCACTCGGTAGCACTGTGATTGCCTGCGCAAATAATACATTTACTTTTTTCCGAGTGCGTTGATTCTGCTGACGGTCGTGGTTTTTGATGTGTTTTCGACGTTTGTTTTTTATTAGATGATTTGCTTAATGAGGCTACTGTTTTACGCGACGGGTCGTCATCTGCTTCCGACTGACAAGAGCTATCACTGTCTACGTCGTTCCGGCGAGAGTGGCTCTGATGACGTGTCATGTTTATTGCGCGGGGCTTTTGTTTTGTTTTGCGTTCGTCTTGCGCAGTTTCGTATGCGAACATAGCGCCGCACTGATCAGCCATGTTATTTAGGAATCTGGATAGTAATTCTAACTCGGGCGCTCCGGCATGCGCTGATCTAAACTCGTACCATTTATATTTTAGAATTATACTTAGCTTGTTTACAATTCTGTTTACTAATTCGGGTGAATATAAATACTGCGGTTGTTTAAGCGATTTTATTGCCGCTACTGCGTTGGCTACTTTGCTCGCGAAACTGCTGACGTTGCGTCCGTCTTCTGACATTCGTGGCATGCGTTTTATGTTCTCGAGTTCGGAGAGTACGAGTAATTCTGGTCTTCCGTACCGTCTTTCCAACGTGTCAATGATTTCGTACGGATCCGATACCGTGAATAATAATGCTCTGACTGTTTCGCGAGCGGCGCCACGTAGCGCTTTTCGTAAACGAGCTACATTTTGTACGTCTGTGAACATGGTTTCTGTGTCCATAAAAACTGATTTAAAAGCCATCCACTCTGCTATTGTTCCGTCGAAATGGGGAAGTTCGTGAATGAATTTCGGTGCCGCTGAGTCTGATCTATTGGAATTTACCGCTTGCATTATCGCGTCGGCCAACATTGACATGTCGCTGCTATTATTTTTATTTCGAGACATGTTTTCACCTTCGCGTGGTTCATTCCTACATATGTTGGGTGGCCGCGTGCTTTGTTCCGGGATTCGAACGTTGTCTAATATTATCGGCCTACTGGTTACGCGTTGTTCCGAAATCCAACCCTCAACACGTGACTCTTCATATCTGGACGGCGGTTCCGCGTCGTTGGAGTTTTCTAGTTCTATTCTAGCTATCTCCAAACGACTTAACGCCGCGGCGGATGCCGCCCTAGCCTGTGCTAATTCGGAATTGTGTAACTCTAACTCGGCTTTTAACATAGACAATCGACTACTCGTCCTTTCCGTAGGAACATTTACTACTGTGCCTGGCGCACTCCTAACTTGTGTATTATTTAAATCGACTTCCGCGTTTCTATCACTGGTCATTCTATTTGCCCTACCTTGACTGTGTGTGCTTTCTTCGCCTGCCGTTTCCTCTGTGCCGGTGCCTTTACTCCACGTTTCCGTTTCTGTAGAGCCTGACGCCGGCGTGGCATCTGTGGCGGGTGTGGACTTGCCTGAACGCAATATTCGTGCGTTATCCATTGCGCACGGGGGGGTCCCTAACCTTATTTTTACTTATATCTAACACTTTTCACTTTCACTTTCACTGAATACTATTCTTCTGTGCGTAGCCTACCTTGCCTATCTGCCTGGTCGGGCTTCTACCGCGGTGATGCCGACCAAGAATGGGAACGATAAAGGAAGGGAGGGTAAGGAAAACCACCCAGCAGAGGATGCGGGCGCTTTTAGGTGCATCAGAGTACGGTAGGAGTAATCCACACTCGTCGTTGCGTGCCAACTCGTGGCCCCAAAGCGTTCCACACCTTACCGGCGTGGCTCTTTTGCCACAGTTTCTGTACGTTTGGCCGTTTATCACCGTTAGGTGGCCGTGTACGTGGTGGAATTCAAGTATATTAGCAGTGATTAGGTGAATCAACAACTAAAACTCGCGCGTTCGTGTTTCTTTCTTCAGTCAAGTATATTAGCAGTGATTAGGTGAATCAACAACTAAAACTCGCGCGTTCGTGTTTCTTTCTTCAGTCAAGTATATTAGCAGTGTTTAGTTGCTAAAACTCGCGCGTTCATGTTTCTTTCTTCAATATTTCAGGCTTGATTGCAGTGATCCGGCGAACGAAGGACCATTGTTTCAAACTGCTATGCTGTGCAGAGTTGAACTTTGTTTTGTAGACTTAGTAGGGAACCAGGAATACCACAATGAAACAAGTATTTTAGATTGAAGCTGCTGAGAAACGTGTTGACGCTAGGACGGTGTGTTGTAGAATGACGGCGGTGCGCGTGGGCGGCGCTCTTTTATAGTTTTTCGCGCGTTGCCACGTCTTGTAAGTTGTGTAGTGATTGTTTTACAGAATGTATGCAGCATTTATTGAATAATCATCAGTTTTCAGGTAAAATAAAGGTCCTTATCACTACAGAATACAAAGAAATCTTATAGGTTAAAATTAGACAACAATTAGACAACAAAAGGGGCTTAACACTATAGATTACAAAGGAATTTTATAGGTCAAACAATGAGCAATAATCAGGTAACAAAGAGCTTAACATTATTGAATACAAAGGAGTCTTATAAGCTAACAACAAAAGATAAAAATAAAGCAAAAAGGTTTCACATAATGAGATACAAAAGAATATTATAGCTAAACATTACGGACTTAACTTAAGCTGTTATTTACAATTACTACTGTTTTTAATCTTCGAACTCAAATAACGCGACTTGGCCAAAAAACAAACTTTTTTAAATAATTTTGAATAATTTCTAACATATAAATTAAATTCAGCAGTGTTTACATAAGTCCTTTCATCGTACAGCTCATAAAGCCGTGTTCTACTTTTATGAATACCAATGGTAGCCCAATCACTGAATGATGCATTACCATTAACGGAGATTGTCTTGGGAATAAAGGTGGAATTAAATTGTTTACAGTATATACTAAAAAAATCATCATATTGATGATTAGGTTCAGCATGAATTGGCAAAATTGGTAATTTATCAATGAGTTTAACTTTAAAAGCTTTCAAGCGACTTGCAGTTTTGGGGTTAACAGTGATATCCTTTTTAGCCACTTTGTTGTTTTGGATTGGTATAGTAATCCTCTGCCCGCAATGATCAGAATCTAGTAAATTTATAATTTCTTTGTGGACTGGTACAACATTAGTATAAATATTATCTAAGCATGTGGCACTAGTAGGGGTTATTCTTGTGGGCTCCAAAAATAGGTTTACAAGATTGTAGGACTGAAACAGACTTATTATTTTACTACAAGTACCTGAGTTTTCCAACAAATTAACATTAAAATCACCACAAGTTATAATGGATTTATTAGTGTTACAAATCTTGTGTAACACTTCATCCATTACCTTTTCAAAGCAGTCATACAATCCTGAAGGGGGTCTGTATACACTTAATACAATAAACTGCTCCAATTCTATACAAGCTATTTCAACTGTCCGCTCAACAGATAGGCTCACAATATCCTTACGGTCTTTAAATTTAAGCTGGTTACTTACTAAAATCAAGGAGCCACCATGTATAGCATTAACTCTGCTGAATGAACTACCAACCTGGTGATTATTAAAATTGAACAATAACTGGTGGCTTTTAAGCCAATGTTCTGTTATACAAAGAATATCAATACTGTTAAAATTCATAAACAATTCTACTTCTAAATCTTTGTTCATAAAGCCTTGAATATTTTGATGCACCAGGTTAATACTATTTACTGAATTAAAACTTTTATTTGATTTTATTTTGCAATTTTCATTTTGTAAAATTTTGCAAGAGGTTGACTCTATTGTCCTAATTTGTAATTTAAATTATTATCAATATCAATTACTGATACCAAATTATTGTCTGAATTACATAACATTTCTTGGCATTGTTCAATAGAAACAAGTTGTTTAGCCAAATTCTTGGCTGTAATAGAAAAATAATATGATAGCGACACAGCTATCTGTCTTTTATAATACTTTGAAAGAAAGTACCTATCCGTAAAAAAAATATCTTTTGTCAAATAAAAGTGATTACCAACATAATTGTTAGTGTCAATTAAATGGAATAAATTACTACTATAAGTTAAATTATGTAATGTCCTATTCAATTCAAATCTAAGATTGTTTTCTTCCTGTGGCAAACTTTGGCTGTATGGGAAAGTGAACATCACAATTTGTTTTAAACTAAGGTCGCACAAAGATCTATAATGTTGGAGTAATTCTCCTTTGTTCACATTACCCCTATTACCAATAAATATTAATAATGTAGTATCCTGGTTAAAATTACATTTAGTAACTTTTTTCATAATGTCAAATAAGGAACAACCAGGCATACAGTAGTTCATAATTGAGTGTCCTGGATATTTATTTGTCAACAAATGGCCTAGATCCTTTCCAATTTCAAAGTGGCGGAGTGGATGGTGGTGGGCGGTGACGAAGTGGATTGACTTTTGATAAAATATTATTCTTCCACCAAGCTAAATCATCATGTTAATTATCTGGTAAACTTAGGAAAGCATCATAATTGTCATTGATCTTAAGCAGCGCCAAATATTTAACTCTTTCTAGAGCCTTGGTATATAACCAGCTGTATGGAATAGCTGGACATGCTGCAGTTAGAGTGCCTAGGAAACGAGCCAATTCTCTTATGCGAAGTCTTCGTGAATCTGATAACCAATTTACTCCTATTACGGATCTTGTGTCGCTTTGAATTTGGTAATTGTTAACCGGTTGACCGTCCAAAATCTCGGCGAAAACATGGCGTCGGTCAAAGTTTCGCGGCGCCATTTTGCGCTATTTTGCGCTATCGCAAGCCGTTTTAGGTATCAAATTGCTCTTTTTATAGTTAATGATAAACCCTAATTTTATTAATTAACTAATACTATTATTTGCGTTTTCTAGGCAATCACTAGGGGACTTTCCTATACACAAAATGTCATCTAAATTCCGTACTGAAAGTAAACCTTTAGACCTTAATGAGTCATAACCGGTTGCAAAATTTTTGTAAAATTATAAGGCGCGGAACATAAGCCAAAGGGCAAAACTATGAATTCATATAGATTTTCTCTAAAATAAAAACGTAAAAATTTTGTATGGCTATCATGAATTAGGAACTCAGAAATAGGCCTCCTTAAGATCTATATTAATCATGTGACAGTCTTTACTAATGAGTTTGGTAGCCGTTCTTACATCTTCCATTTTAAAATGTTCGGTATGTACATTTTAAAATGGATGATTTAAAATAAACTTACTACTACCGTCATTCTTAGGGATTAAGAAAATATCTGAAACATACTGACCAATGACTGGTTTACAATTCCTAAGGCCTTAATTTTTAAAAGATGTTCTATTTCTTTTTCCATTGCTACAGATTTTGAAAAGCTAAGACGTGGGTATTTTTTTGGTTTTGATTAGGTTTTTTAATAAACGGTATCAAGTAACCAGACACAGAATCTAAAATGAATTGATCATTGGTGAAGGATTGCCATTCACTAAAATAGTATTTGAATTGACCAACGACCTGGGTTTGCAGCGGATTTTCTGAGTTTAACGGTTCGCTGTGTACCGCGGCGCTCGGGTCAGTGCAGGCGCCGGCTCGACGCATGGAGGGTGGTAGCGGTGGTGGCGCTCGCTTGCGGCCCCGGTATGCTATAGCGTTACATATAGTTCAGTGGAGCTATACGTAAGCCACGTTAATAAAATTAAGATAAAAAGGTAAAATTAAATTAAATCTATGAAAATAAAAGGATATAGAGTACAGAACTATGGTCAGCTTCGCACGACGTGGGCAGCTATCCAGGCAGCAGTTCGGGCAGGAAGTCGTGGAATGCCCGAGGTAGGCAGGTGATCAGGCAGCAACGACGGACATGCAGGCAATCGGGCAGGTTGGCAGGTCAGCAGACACCACGGGTAGGTGGTCAAGGCAGGCAATCAGTCAGGTAGGCAGTAGAATAGATAACAGGATGGATAAACAGGCAAACGGGTAAGTACGTAGGCTCCGAGGGGTGCGGAGGCCGGCTATGGCTCAATACGCCAAACAGCGAGGCCTTTGATGCCACGAGATGGCCGTTGAGGGTAAGTTTCCAGGAAATAATGTTCTCGGGAACCACACATAATATATATTTAATTGGAGCACTTCAAATAATAATAGTTTTACATAAGCTGATAATTCACCGTTTTAAGAGTTTCAGAATAGAAAATACACTTCATATACATAGTACACAGTAAAACCCGCTCCTGGCGTTCAGACCAGATCTCTCCTAAAAAAGCTGAAGCCCGTTTTCCACTCGTTCTGCCATTTCTTCTAAATTTCAAATCTCAATAAGACCAGAACATATAAAAACGGCTTTACAAAGGCGAGTCAGTCTGCACTGACCTTACAATAATGTACAACTAGCTTAAGGAAAGGTCTAGGTAGTCCATGGTACCTATGGTATGTCTATGGCTTTAAGAAAATAAAATAGACAGACAGATGTCATGTCAAATGAAAATGTCACAGTAGAAAATATTGCAAGAATTATAAATTACGAATATCTTCTAAGTTTTAGATATTAAAAACAGTCAGAGATAACTAAAAACTAAGCTAAACTAAGCTTTCCAGGTGTAATAATACAAAGAATATATAAAAATGAGTTACACAAATTTATACAATATCAAAAGATGTGAAGATGGTATGTGAAGTGTTATAAAATCGTAAGTAGATGTGGAATAAATACCACAATGCGTAGTGCGCATACGACGTCGTTTGTTTCGGCCCACCGGCTCTGGATGGGTACATCTGGCCGCTGCGCTGGTGCTGGAACTGCACTCGGGTCGATGGGCCTTTTTGGTTTAAATTGACAGTCGATGATTGAATTAACTGGCTTGTATTTTTATATTTCTAGAGGTTTTGACTAGATTTAAATTTTCTCCAAATAAAAGAGAATCCCTTTTACTATCTTTAAAGATTTGTCGATCAATGGAATAATAACTGACCGACGAGTATCAGTCTCAGTCTAGTGGGAATCAGCCAGGAGTTGTCCCGCATCGTTCAGAGTACGGATGATATCTGGCATATCTGGAGTTTTCTTTAACAGATATGTCATAGCATAACCTAAAGCTGATAGGGCTTTTCCGAGCTGATCTTGCTTGGCAAGCTGCGGTCCCTTAATTTACAGGTATCGACTAGCGCCAATTTCCGGGTTTAGAGAGAGGATTTTTTTTTGGAGAAAGGTGTTTCTTTAAAATCTCGTCTTTAGTTTCCTTTTTTAAAACACATGTTTTTTAACCGATCTTATTTGAGTGGTTCCAGTTTTGAAGCACGCCTTCAGAACCGGCGAGCAGTGACAAGTTGTCGGGTGGATCCAGCTTGAGATGTTCTGGAAGCCATTATGTACTTATGATTATTATAGCAATAGCGAATAATTATACTGCTATAGCTTATATGGGTTAGGTAAGTCATGAATGCATGAGCGTTATTTTTCAGTAGGCAAGAGCCGTAAATGTTGCTTTGAACACACACAGAACAAACTTATAAAAGTTTCTGGGTAGGTATCCGAAGAATACAACGGATAATTACAAAACGTACGATGCCCGATGAATGCAACGGTCGTACTTTTATTACTTATTGATAATAAATCATCCGAAGAATACAACGGATTCAAAGAAAGAACATAGTGATGGAAAAGAATACAATGGGTACACATAAATCACCTTAAGGGTAGACATCATCTTCGTCGTCCGAATATTTAATCCTCCGAGCACTGCGCCGATTTCCTTGAATTTTATTTTCGTACTTCTTCATCTTTCTCCTCCATCTATCTTCTTTGGTTTCATCACGATTACTCTTAGGCATCCTTGAAACAAACCGTAAGACCGTTTTTAGGGTTCCGTAGCCAAATGGCAAAAAACGGAACCCTTATAGATTCGTCATGTCTGTCTGTCTGTCTGTCTGTCCGTCCGTATGTCACAGCCACTTTATTCCGAAACTATAAGAACTATGCTGTTGAAACTTGGTAAGTAGATGTATTCTGTGAACCGCATTAAGATTTTCACACAAAAATAAAAATGAAACAATAAATTTTGGGGGTTCCCATACTTGAAACTAAAACTAAAAATATTTTTTTTCATCAGACCCATACGTGTGGGGTATCTATGGATAGGTCTTCAAAAATGATATTGAGGTTTCTAATATCATTTTTTTCTAAACTGAATAGTTTGCGCGAGAGACTCTGCCAAAATGGTAAAATGTGTGTCCCCCCCCCCTTTAACTTCTAAAATAAGAGAATGATAAAACTAAAAAAAATATATGATGTACATTACTATGTAAACTACCAGCGAAAATTGGTTTGAACGAGATCTAGTAAGTAGTTTTTTTTTAATACATCATAAATCGTAAACCGCAATTTACCAAGTACGGAACCCTTCGTGCGCGAGTCCGACTCGCACTTGGCCGGTTTTTTTTATATTTGCTTGTGCAAACGCCGTGAGCGCACGGACAACAATGAGGTGTTGCCTGGACGGCGCGCCACAAGGTGCATCAGAGGAAAACAATGATTTTTAGGGTTCCGTAGCCGAATGGCAAAAAACGGAACCCTTATAGATTCGTCATGTCTGTCTGTCTGTCTGTCTGTCTGTCTGTCTGTCTGTCTGTCTGTCTGTCCGTCCGTATGTCACGGCCACTTTTTTCCGAAACTATAAGAACTATGCTGGTGAAACTTGGTGAGTAGATGTATTCTGTGAACCGCATTAAGATTTTCACACAAAAATAAAAAAAAAAACAATAAATTTTGGGGGTTCCCATACTTGAAACTAAAACTAAAAATATTTTTTTTCATCAAACCCATACGTGTGGGGTATCTATGGATAGGTCTTCAAAAATGGTATAGAGGTTTCTAATATCATTTTTTTCTAAACTGAATAGTTTGCGCGAGAGACTCTTCCAAAGTGGTAAAATGTGTGTCCCCCCCCCTGTAACTTCTAAAATAAGAGAATGATAAAACTAAAAAAAATATATGATGTACATTACTAGGAAACTGCCAACGAAAATTGGTTTGAACGAGATCTGGTCAGTAGTTTTTTTAATACGTCATAAATCGTAAACCGCAATTTACCAAGTAAGGAACCCTTCGTGCGCGAGTTCGACTCGCACTTGGCCGGTTTTTCTCTTTCTTATACTCTAAAGACTTGTGCGACGTGTTCGAAGCGTAGGCTAGCTACTTCCTGTGTCAAAATTTAAATCTCGAAGATGAAGACAAAAAATCAAATCAAATCAAAAAATGACATCAAATGCACAACGCCATCTATCGAATATGGAGTTCAATTACTGTCCGAGTATCTGAATTGCGTGTGCTGTGATGTTTTACTTCTTGAACACTTTAAATTCATCTTACTTTTGATAGAGTGAACCAACTGTGATGAAAATCGACTAAGTAATACTTCAAGTAACGCACAATTTTTATTTATAAAAGTTTTCATCATTGGTTTCGTACATTTTACGTGATGCGTGCACAAATAAACAGATACACAGACATACAACGCGCCATTTCCATTTTTGCGCGAGAAATTTTGCCTCCAGATACTATGGAGGCAATCCGGCAAGGAGGCTCGCCGCCTCACCGGAGACCTTGCGGTATCCCCGGACCAGCCGACGTGCCATGACCCTTTGGGACGCGTTCAACCGGCGGGCTGGACAAAGCCTCAGGGATCGCACCCATATCGGTGGCCCGTAAAGAGCCATGTACCGCACGACCCCCGCGTAGAGCCTCCAGCTTAAACTAGCTTGGGCAGAAGCCGCTTGAGGGTAGCCCAGGCACGCTCCAGTCTAGGAGTCAAACGTCGGAAATGCTCCACGAAATTCCACCTAATGTCGAGGACGATTCCCAAGTAATTCATCGTCGACCCGACGCTGATGCCCTACCGATATTTAGGAACCCGGGCGGCGGTGGCGCGTTCCGAGGACCGTAAAAACACATGGCCTCGGACTTGTGCAGGGCCACCTCGAGTCCCAATTGCCGGATCCTCTCGACGATTGTCGCAATCCCGCGTGTCGCTATTTCAGCCACCGCCTGGTGCGACCTCCCCTGCGCCAGGACCAGCGTGTCAACAGCGTAGCAAACCACGCTGACGCCACTAGAGAGATTGGCGTGCAGCACCCAGTCGTACCCGATGTCCCACAGATGCGGCCCCAAGACCGATCCCTGTGGACACCGCACGACATCTCTCGCTGGTTCCACTCTCCCTGGTGACCGGGATAGTTAACGGCACTGTCCGTCAAATAGGCCTCGACCAAGCGACAGAGGTAGGTCGGCATCCAGTGATACCGGAGTGCCTCCCTGATGCAGCTCCATGGCACGGTGTTGAAGGCATTGGCGATGTCTAGAGACACCGCCAAGAGGAACCCCCCGTGTTGGGAGCTTACATGTATTTCAAAAATCGAAAAGATAGAAAAAATATATTTTGCGATTAGTAGCTTACCAACTCCTACCTACATTAATTTGGAGCGTATTACATCGGATTTACATCGTAAAAGTAGCAATGTAACCTTGAATGTATATTTTGACCGGACTATAAACCGTGTACTATAATCAAATATATGTTTACTGCAATTGGATTATACTACAATCTGACTAAAGTTTTCGTTAAATCAGCAGTTAGAGCGGTTATTACTTTACATAATCATAAAATAATACATTTTCACTTACATGATTAGTCTGTCCGCGTCCTTTAGAATATTTATTCACCATATCAGTAGCCGTTTTTATATATCTTTTATCTCTCGCTGTGGCACTGTCAACGACCATAATTAATGTGCAGATGACCAACGTAATAAACCAAAGAATCTTCATGATGATGGCAGTTATTCAGAGTTAATTAACCATAAACAATCGAACTTCAACAGTGCTTGAAGTATCACACTAAAATAAATGTTTTCAACCAAAACATGTTTGAATAAGGTCAGGTCAATTGCGATAACTTTCTGTTATCGCAATAAAAGAAAAGTAAGTAGTTAAGACCTTTGTTAGTTTTAAATATTATGTTCAGCTAGCAATGAAACAAAAACAAATGCCACACACACATGTTGCATCAGATACATAGTTTAATTTACAAAATGAAAAAAAAAACATAAATAAACAACACAACTCAATGGAAATGGCCATGGGCCGCAAACTAGGCAAAGCCTGTATCTTGGTGGCCCGATTAAACAAAATTTAGAGTAGGCAGATTGGATGTTCTGTGTAACACATCACAGTGTTATCAATTACACAGTATTATAAATCAAATAATCAGATTTAAAAACAATAATCAAATCAATAATTACATTAAAAAACATTTTAAACTAAAATATATATATGAGTAAAAAAAAAGTTATTAAAAGACAATCAAAATAAAACCACATTGGTACACAATCCAGATTACAGTTAGAATTAAACTTCACTTTAATCAATCAAAGTCAAATACAATAACAAAAACAAATTAACGATAGAGTTGCCAACATTGAAATCAGCATTAAAAATGTAAATTGAAATCAGATCATTCAGTCAAGAGTAATAAAAGTAAGTGGAAGGGTGAGGAGATCTAGACGGTTTAGATTATAGTGTATGTGTGAATGTCGGAAAGGGATGGATGCCGTCTGGGCGAGGGTTTGTGTTCAGGTGCTGGTCATCCCAACGGGCATAAGATAAGTTCACTTTCGTCATACGTTAGCTCTTGCAACCATCTCTTTAATAAAGTCTTGGCATCAAAGGAATTTTATTATCACCAGGGACCCGTAGTGTGGATTTGTTACGTAGTTTGAACTTGAAGACTCGTATTTGGAGAAAGAGGGAAAACCGGGTTGCAAAAGTTGTTTTTACTGTTGGGATTGAAGTCTGTCCGCTCTAATCCTTCCTCTTTGGGTGTTTGTGAATTTTCGCCCTAATACGGTGACTAGACTTAGAAGGGACCTCAAGATATATAAATGTCGGACGCCCAGGACACCCGCCTCCCTGTAGAGTGTGTCAGTTGGATAGCGCCGCGGTTTGCCAAAGCAAATTTTTAGAACAGCGCGTTGAGCTCGTTCAAGTTCAAGCATATTATAATAGGTCTTAGCAGCGCTACCCCAGACGCCTACACAGTACTGGAACAGCGATTGACACAGCCCCAGATAAACTTTTCTGCATAAGTCTTTCGGGGCACTGGAAGGGATTTCATAACATAAATAAACATCCAGGTTCTTTTGAAGAGCATATAGATATGCTCTCTAAAGGACAGATTCTGGTCAATCATAACACCTAGGTACATCGTTGACTTGGCTCTATCTATAACATTGCATGTACAGTTGTTGAGATGACATTGGATACTTTGAATTTTTTATTTCTCAATGTCCGCACATCGAGAACGACTAATGTGGAACGTCATGAAAGTGGTTTCATCAACATTTCGGGTAAGTAAGTTTTCGTCGAGCCAGTCTATTAAGGTTACACTATTCGAAAATTCTTCCATACAAACGTAGTCTGGAGATTACTCCACTGTTTGACGATGTACGTTCAAAATAAAAATAAAAAATTTAAATGGAATACAAGTTGATTCTACCGTGCATTCGGAAAGTAGCTAGTTATGGAGAAGAATGCACAAGAAACTCCATACTTTTTAAATTTACATGGAATAAAAGTTGATTCTACCGTGCATTCGGAAAGTAGCTTGTTATGGAGAAGAATGCACAAGAAACTCCATACTTACTCTTTAAAAAAAAATGATTCTACCGTGCATTCGGAAAGTAGCTTGTTATGGAGAAGAATGCACAAGAAACTCCATACTTACTCTTTAAAAAAAAAAAAGATTTTTACAATATTTAGGTACATGAGTACATACATTAATAAATTTACATATGTGAGGACAATGCACCCAGAATAGCACTAAACACTATACTATGTAAAGGTATAAAGTATTAAAAGTACTCACACATGTACTGTGCAGTTATACAATAGGTACTAGAAAAACATCAACATCCGAAGCAGTTGAGTTATGACCAATCCCAACTGACGGCGCCCGTTCACGAACATGACGCATGAATCGGCACCACCCAGCTCAACCATCATGAAGGGAACCGAATGATCCAACACACGCGCCACCATCAGAGAGACATTTGAGAGAGCATGACACACTCAACTGCCAGGGCACACACAAGTCAACGAACGACACATAGGTATAGCGAATGGTAGATTTACAGTTGGGTACATAGTGCCCACACACGTGCTGTGCAGCTATACAATACTAAAAGAAATCGAGTCTATGCAACACAAACATAAACATATCATTTGTTTTTGCGCCCTAGTGGTTGTGGAGCAGGACTAGCATTGAGCCAAGCATTTTTATCAGTGATATAATCCCCCAACTTATAATATGCCTGCCTGCATAGTGTGCGTTTTACACAATTTTTAAATTTCGTCTCATTCGGTTCTAGAATATGGGGAGGAATTTTATTGTAACATTTTGTACAGTACCCCATGAAAGATGAGGCCACTTTTGCCAGTCTGAAACCTGGTTGAACTAATACTTTATTTTTGGAAGTCGGTGTTCATAACGAAAAAAAGTCGTTATTCCAAAAAGAAAGTTATTTTTCATTTTGTAGTGTTTTTTTTTCTAAGTCGGTAGATTTTTTTATGAAAATAAGTTTTTTTTATTTTTTCGTTTCGGTGTGGTATTCTGGAGTGCTACTAGATGGCGCGCAGCAAATCTGTACTTGCTTTTTTTGTATGAGTTCGATATTCTTCTCCCTAGAGTAAACAGTATTCTGTGCAGCGAACGCTCGATCTAGGTAGGTAGAAAGGTAAGTAAGGTAGGTAGGTCTAGGTAAGTAGGGTAGGATAGGCAGTTAACGGGAGCGAAGCTGCGGGCGCATCTAGTTTGACAATAAATTTGACAATAAATAGAGACATATCCAATTAATCTAACTGTTTGGCTATCACTGAATGAGCTCAAGTTTTAACTTGCATACTTATCACGAAAATATAAGGAAATTTATGCGTTTATAATGTCGCAGGGTTATAAGAGGAGCTCGTGTCTAACACAGGGGTGATAACAGACTCACGGGTAGATGTTCAAGATTAAGCAAAGCTAGCCGAGGTCGGTCCGTGGATAGGTGACCATCTTTACATAGTGTAATTCCTCCACGTCTCAAATGTTGGTCCCGGCTGTAATTTTCCGATCTTGAATATTGATCTTGTCAGACGCCAGGAAGTCTAACACCCGTCTAGCCAAGCGGTATCGTGTTGCCAAGTTACTGGGTTGTTAAACTCATCCTTAAAATCATTTATTTCAATGAATCCATTGAATACAACAAAAAAAAATATTGAGCTAGACAAAAGTTCACAATTTATCTTATTGGTAACTAAAACCAAGTGCGTTTACAATTGTCAGAGTGATCATCTGCCGCCAAAATAAGTGAAATTTAAAAGGATTGGTTTTGGTTAGAAAGGATATAGAAAGGAGATTTTTGGAGGTCAGATAGGCAGTCGCTCCATTTAATATTTCAGGTACTTAGCAGAATCCGGTTAGACTGGCAGCCGACCCCAACGGAAAAAGCTAGACAGATTGTTTAATTTATTAAAACATCAAATCACCATCTCACTTCTTAGCCATGTCTACAAGCTGTTTTCAAGAGTCATCACGAATCGTCTCGCGCGCAGGTTTGACGATTTCCAGCCTCCCGAACAAGCCAGCTTCCGAAAAGGCTTTAGCACCGTAGATTACATACATACGCTGCGGCAGGTTGTACAGAAGACCGAAGAGTATAACCTGCCTCTCTGTTTAGCGTTTGTGGACTACGAGAAAGCCTTCGATTCAATCGAGACTTTTGCTGTACTGCAGTCTCTCCAACGGTGCCAAATCGACTACCGGTACATCGAGGTGTTGAAGTGATTGTACAAAAACGCCACCATGTCAGTCCGACTTCAGGATCAGGCCTCGGAACCTATCTTTCTGCAGCGAGGTGTGAGACAGGGAGACGTCATATCTCCGAAACTGTTCACCGCTGCACTGGAGGATGTCTTCAAGGTTCTGGACTTAGGGAGAACCAGGGTTACCGACATAGCCCGAAGAATTGCCAAACTTAAGTGGCAGTGGGCAGGGCACATTGCTCGCAGAACGGATGGCCGATGGGGCAGAAAAGTTCTGGAGTGGCGACCGCGAACCGGAAGACGATGCGTTGGAAGGCCTCCCACCAGGTGGACCGATGACCTGGTGAAGGTTGCGGGGATTCGCTGGATGCGGGACGCACGGGACCGGTCAATGTGGCGACACTTGGGGGAGGCCTATGTCCAGCAGTTGACGTCTTTCGGCTGATATGATGATGATCTTGATCAAATCACAATTTTAAAAGTTGTAAACAAGAAGAATTTCATGCTATGCTGTCGGCCTATACTATGGTTTTGGTCAGCCAGCTCGCAAACATGTATCCTCCGACTGCATAGCACTATTATCTTCTTGTTTACATCTTTATAAATGGGATCTTAAGCAGTCGGGTTTTAAATTTTTAAATTTCCCTTTGTTATTGAAATATTAAAAATACAAACAGCCTAGGGGCCCACTGGGAAAAACTTTATTTCTATAATGTAATATGTATCAGCAGGGTTGCGCCAATAGCCAGGCAACCCGGCTGTAATTCATTCTTCTATGAAGTATCTTTCATCTATACCAATATTATAAAGAGGAAAGTTTTTTTTGTTTGTTTGGATGTTTGTACCGAATAGGCTCCGAAACTACTGGACCGCTTTTAAAAATTGTTTCACTTATGGCAAGCTACATTATTCCCGAGTAACAAAGGCTATAATTTTGACGGTAGCGAAGCCGCGGGGGTCAGCTAGTAAAAAAATGAGTTTAATCAAAACTACAAAACAATAAAAACTCATCATTTTCTACCTGCCCTTAACCCATATTATTTGGGGTCGGTGCAACACGTTTTATGAAACTATCAAAACTAAAAGTACTAAAACCTGTCCTCAAATTACAAACACAACAAAAAAAGACTTAAGGCGCCGATTCCCTTGAGTAGCTGATTTTAAAATGAGAATCATGTCTAAACGGCTAGTCGTATTTTTTTGGAAAAATATATGTTATATTAGACCATTTTCTGAATAATTTGATCTAAGACAATTTTGAGTTTTATTCGTATAACATAGTGTAATTAATTTGTAAAGTTATGTCTAAAACGGACAAAAACACGACAATCGCACCAAAACCGGTGGGAGCATTTTAATGAAATTGACATCATCTCAAAGACAATTTAATTATCTACATTTTGATCTAAAGACAATTTAATTATCTACATTTTTTTTTTTATATCTTAGAATAATAAGGAAAGTACAAAAAACTACTACATTTTGAGTCACGCGGGAGTGAAACGAGGGCGCGTTTTGTTCCCTCAAGGTCGTTGGCGTTAGTCGTCGTCTAGTCAAATAGGTGCAGTCGTTCTGAAGTGATCCGCAAAGCAGACAGAGAAACAGTATTGCGATTACATAAAGCTTGTCAATTGTTTTTTTTAGGCTAAATGTCAAATCCTCTCCATTCTTGTTTGTAGACCTTTTGCTTCTAGGTTGAGAATAGGATGATTATCGTTTTGCGAATGGAGCGTTTTGATAAGGAGTCAAAAGATCGATTATATACGTAATGGATCTATTGGGTCCTCACGCAATTCGATATTTTTAGGGTAACATAATTATCTCAAAAGGAAAAGTGGAACCTTTTAAGGTTCGCTTCGTTGTCAGTCTATCTGTAAAGACCTGATTAAGGTTCAGAAAAGCCGTGATGGTGTGTCGATGCACTCCACCACGCGTTTCAGCAAAAAATCTAAATTAAACATATTGTACGGTCGAATCTACAGTCTTTTGGATCTGTGAAAGATTCACGCTTTTAAGTCAACGAAAAAAATAGCCGACCAATAATACCACATATTTTGATACTAGCAAGAATCAAGGTTCACACCACAAGTAAAGGGGAAAAGCCGAAAAACGATCATATAATTAATTATGTGATAAACGAAAAAAAATATTACTAAAAACTTACGAGCATTGACCGTTTACCGTGATCATACTACTGGTACCTACAATCTGACTTACCTTTTCGTTAGTAGAGCGGTATTACTATACTTAATCATTAATAATATGTTTGCGCTTACATTACGAGTATTAATAAATAGTCTTTCGTCTAGAGTACCTGTCCTGCATTTTACTGCCTGTCATGTAAGGAGTACAAGGCGAAGTAATATCGAGAACAGTGTCAGCAACCAAAATTAGTGTGCAGATGAAGAAATTAATAATCAAAAGAATTGTCATGGCGAAGCAGACTTTCAAAGGAAACTGCAGTCTCTTGAAATCAAAGGGAAGATCATTAGGAATCAATGGAATTCGTGGTATGGACACAGTTTCGTCCTGAGAAGGTCCGGTCGAAATAGTTGCCACTCTCACATTGCGCGACAAAGCTTTGACTTGTAGCCTAGTTCCGTTATAAAGTTTAGGGGGTTTTAAATTTCTCAGCAACATTACTGGTGTACGAACACGCAGTAAAAGCTTATGGTAAGGGAAACCTTATGGATTTTGAGTGTTCAAGAACTCTACGGGATAATGGACGGCCTCGTCTGGATTTACTACAGTGTCAATCGAGCTGTAGAGCATTTCTTCGCTTTCAAATGATTTCAACAACATGTTATTAATTACTGCTGCCTGGTCATTTTTGAGGTCAGAATTGCCCTTTCGCACAACCATTCAATAGATTTGTTTTGTATGTTAGAAACATCCGGATAAATTTTATCTATCAACTCTGGAAGTGTTGTTACAACAGTGCAAAGGTCGTCGGGTATATTCAATATACCATAATTTTCTGGATAAATACCATTTACGAGTTTTAGTAAGTAATAGTTTCGTAAACTGACCCGCAGCGCCTTCACCCTTTAAGTGTACTCTCATATTTTTGGATAGTTTAAGTATTTTTACTGAAGACCACAGAGAGGACTTCTTAAGACACGCCTTAATTTCATCCGCACGTGTTCCTCGCGGAACTATTGGAAATGTTTGACGAAAATCACCAGCCAGTAATACTGTCATGCCACCCATCAAGGTCTTGTTACCAATAATATCTTGTAGAGTCCTATTTAAAGCTTCAATGGCTTTTTTGTGAGCCATCGTACTTTCATCCCACACTATAATCTTAGCTTTCCATAACACTTCCGCCAGATTGCTCTGTTTCGAAATGTTACATAAAGGAGTATCTACAATCGCGAGATTAAGAGACAATTTTAGTGCAGAGTGTGCAGTTTGACCCCCTTGCAAAAGAGTAGCAGCTATCCCTGAAGAAGCTACTGCTATAGCAATATCGCAATTACTTCTAAATTTTGCTAGTTATAAATTTATTAGATAGGTTTTTCCGTATGTAGTTAAAAATTAATTTCCTACCTACAAAAGTAATTATTAGGTACTACCTACATTCTTTACAGAATACTTATTTTTATTTTGTTACACTGCCGACCCCTAATGCAACAGCTTAAATTGAATTAAAACGAAATAAACCGAAAATTATTTTAATACAATTGTTACACGTAAATGTTTAACATTGATAAGTTAGGTTAGATAATAGGTCTATATCTATCCCTTCCCTATTTAATTCCTATATTTATGCGTTGAGCCATGTTATAGTTACCAACAGACTTTAAAGACTTGAGAGTATTTTTAATATTTTTCCTTTGTAATAGAAGGACTTTTGTACACAACAATTTATCCCCCATGATCCACCCCCCAAGGAAGGAATTCCCAAAAAACCTTAATTTACGTTAGATTTTAATCTTCAGGCCAAAACTAAAATTCGATGATCCTAACTTTAAAACTGACCGACTTTCATACAAACATTCATCTCTTATTGGAATTTCCAAAAATCCTTCCTTAGTGCTCACCTACACTACCAAAGAATCCTAAGTGCCAAGTTTCATGATTGAAGCTTCAGCCGTTTGGGCTGTGCGTTGATGGTCAGTGAGTGAGTCAGTCACTTTCTTACTTTATATGTTTAGATAGATAGATTTAACAAAAAACAAATAGTATTTTCTTATTAAACAAGCAAAAATGTAAAATCAACTCATATACGATAACCACCTTACAAACCATGTTTTTATTTTCGTACTCTTGAAAAGAAACCTACTCCAGACAAATTACTGTTTTTTTTTCCAGTTTTTTTAAAGGTTTTTTTTCGGTATCAACTCTATTTCTGTCTCATTTTGCATGATTAATAAATATCAACTACACTCACCGATTTAGAATGCACTGTCGTGTCCATGCTGCATATCAGAAGCCGGGGCTAAACCAAATTTAACAGGCATCTTGGGCATGATGGGTGGAATAGAAACGGTGTCGTTGAATATAACACCAGCCTTGCAAATAACCACCAAAAATATGCCGATTATAAAAGTCATCAACCAGGAAATCTTCATAATTGTAGCAGTCCAAAGAACCTTTTAGTTCTTATTTACGGTGTTGATTCAACTCAAATTTGTTCGTCCAGAATGTAACCTGGGTAGCTCTGTCCTAAGAACCTACTTCAGTGGTATATCAACAATCACTGCAGTAAATTAGGAATAAAATAATAACAATGAACTCTACATTTTTCAAGTCACGGCCTTATTCGAGTGATAATTCTGATCTATCACAAAATTTTGTTGTAAGAATGTACAAAACCTTGAACCGAACCTTTTTATCTCACGAAATTGTAAGACCCGTTTTCTGGGTACTTAGAAACTTGTTTAACCCTTTGTAGGAAGGCCGATCCAAAGTGGCCAGTAAACTGGACAGGCACTTCAAGGTCGCTATCTCATAGATTTTTATTTGAATTTTGAACCTTATGAACATTTAAGAACCGCGTTTGTTGATAATCACATCACTAAATTCTAATAATGATGTCTGAACCACTTCATCTCCAAATTATGGGCCCGTTTCTGGATTGTTTAAAAAATCAAATAACCCGACTGCTTTAAAAGCGAACTAAAAAGACGTAAACAAGAAAAATATCATGCTGTGCAGTCGGAGGATACATCTCGTTTTGGTCAGCCAGCTCGCCAATATGTATCCTACGACTGCACAGCATTATATATATAGTAATAGTTGATTTTTTGTTTTTATTTTATTTTTATTTAACACGTTTTATGAAAATATAATTTTCGAATTAGGTACATATAAACATATAAAAGTGTTATATATTTTAGAAATTGCCTCTTAAAACCCTTTATTTTGATACCACACACGATGGGATAGGAAGAAAAAAAAATTGGCTTCCACAATAAAGCCCAAACGCCGCCATTATTCTATTTTCCAATTTTAATGTAGCCAGTGACACCCGCAAGATTAAAACAAATCGATTGACGTACGAATCATCAAAATCGGCCAACGCGTTTGGTCTCTGGAACGCAACATAGGAACAAACACACATACATACATAGACTGATAAACACATAACCCTCCTTCGGCAGTCGGGTAAAATATGTAAAACTCTACTTCAACGCCGAAGTAGAATTTCAAAAGGTTCTCTAACCCGTTCTTGGTATTCAGGTTTTGGAATGGGTTTGCTTGAATAAGAGCCCCCATAAAATAATTGACGCAGTGGCTGAGCGATCGGCTGCTGCGCTGCGTGTCCCGGGTTCGATTAACGAAGTCTTGAAAGTGGATTTTTAAGGCGGCGATAAAAAAAAAACTTCCAGTATATATGTACGTAAAATTATGAGCCTAAAATGATCTTTACCATGAACTGAAAATGCGGCCAGGTTTGTCTCCTCACGACGAGATTCCTCAACTATTGCTTGATAAAGGGATATTATTATTGAATTTGATGCAGTGGTTGAGCGATCGGCTGCTGCGGTACGTGTCGCGTGTTCGATTCCCGCACGGAACAAGTATTGTATGGTCTACAGATAGTTGTTCCGGATCTGGGTGTTTGTGTATGTGAGTTAAAATTTTTGGTAACACACCTACGAAACAGGAGTAATTCCTAGTGTGAGTCATATTTTTTTTTAAAAGAAATGATTACACTCACCAATTTAACAGGTCCCATAGTGTGTACACTGAGTTTCCTTAGGTCCTATCAAATAATCACCAGTGTCCTGTGCAGCAGAATCGGGTGTTATGGGCTGGATAGGTGGAATAGTATCGGTGTTATTGGACATAACACCAGCCTTGCAAATAACCACAAATAATATGCTGATTATAAAAGTACTTAACCAAGAAATCTTCATGATTTTAGCAGCCCAAAGAACCGAATCCAGTGGTATACTAACTATAACTACAATAAATTGGGACTATAATAAAATTACAATGTTTGTAGTTCGCGAGATAAATCTCGGTTATCACAAAATTGATTCGCAAGAACTGCCGAAACCTTGAGTCACATAGCATTCAATAATTCAATTCATAACATTATAGTCAGGTCAAATTAGACATATCAAATTGCATTAATTCGCATAGAGCTGAAAATTGATACGAATGTTCGGAACACTAATATAAATGAAATGTAAAAATACCCCATCGGGATGCCGACGACGAGGGCCGAGGGCTATGGCCCTCGCTTTAAATCCGTCCTTTATTCACTAGTTGCATAATATACTATTGTGCTCTTATAATTTGTTCCAATATAATTATGATCTTTTGTGTTCTCTGTTATGACTCAATTTTGAATGCAGCATAGTGTTCGTTAATCCCTTCTGCCCCGAGCGTTTCTTATCTTGTTTTTGCTCGTCACCTTTTGTTTCTATTCATAAGTCGATGGTCGTATATTTCTTAAAAATTTCGGACACTGTGCAATATAGTGCCTATTAATTATCTATATCTAAATATCGCGAGTTATTTCTTATAGAAAGACAATCAAGTGCGCTTTTACTATACAACTTATCTATTTTTGTTATTATTTTATTATAGTAAGATTTAAAAATGTTCACTCTTGTTTATGTTCGAAAACACTCCCACGATACAGGAGTAATTTCTAGTGTGGGTCATCATTTTTATAAAAAAGAAAAGATAACACTCACCAATTTAACAGGTCCTATGGCGTTTACACAATAATTCGTCAGGTCCTATGAAATCATTAGCAGAATCCGGTGTCTTGGGCTGGTTAGGTGGATTAGTAACAGTGTCGTTGAGTATAACACCAGCCTTGCAAATAACAACAAATAATATACTGATTAAAAAAGTAATCAACAAGGAAATCTTCATGATTTCGGCAGTATAAAGAACCTTCTTCAGTGGTATATCAACAATAACTGCAGATAATTATGAATAAAATATCAATAACAAAGTTTATACGTTTGAACTCTAGATATTATCAAGTAAAGTTAGCGTGATAATTCTGTTTTATCACAAAATTGTGTCGTAAGAATTTACAAGTATGTATACCCAAAAGGGGCATGCCAAGTCGCCATAGTAACTTAGGCCCACTGTGCACACATATAAAAAATCGTGATAATAATAGTAATTAATTATTAATTAAATAATTAATTAGTAAAAGAAATCATTTACAAAAATATTAGCATTTTAAAGTTATTTAAGATTCTTGTATTTCATCAGTACTGTACTGTACAGTTATGTTAAATATCACATAACACCTTATTGTAATTTATTAATGAGCATAATTAACTGGGAGTAAAATACTACAACATACCAGGCCCCTCAGAAAGTATTGCGAAAAAAAGTTTTTATATATGGGAGACTGGCCAGTTATAATGTTTTTCGAAAATATGATTATTTATAAGTAAAAATAAGTAAGTTCCAATTTCAAAATTTCCCTCCACATTTTTTGCGAGTTAATTCAAAGTATTGTGTCTCACTGAAATATGGATCTGCGCCGGGAACATTTTAGAGCTATGATTTTATACGATTTCAAGTGTCGCCTGAAACCGGATGAATCGTACGATAGACTTCAAATGGCATTCATGGATGAAGGCCCTTCCAAGGCAACCGTGTATCGTTGGTATAACGAATTCAAGCGCGGTCGACCAACTTTGGGGGATGACGAAAGAAGCGGTCGCCCTTTGACGGCTGTTACCGAAGAAAACGTGCTAGCAGTGAAAAATTTAATCCAAGACAATAGGCGAATTACATATCAGGAGATTCAACACATATTGAAGATTGGATCGGGAAGCGTTCACGAGATTCTACACAGCCATCTTCGCGTGAGGAGGATAGTATCACGCTGGGTGCCGCACAACCTCACCGATGCTCAGAAGCAGGCCCGGGTGGAATGGTGCCGTGATATGCTTAACAAATTTGAAGCAGGCTCGTCTCGGCGTGTTTACGACATCGTTACAGGTGATGAGTCCTGGATTTATCAATACGACCCAGAAACCAAGCGCCAGTCGACTGTTTGGGTGTTTCAAAATGAGCCAACGCCTACCAAAGTGAAGCGATCTAGAAGCGGGGGTAAGATTTTGATCGCTAGCTTTTTTAATTTGACTGGCCACTTGGTATCAATTCCCTTACGGGATCAAAGAAGCATTAATGCCGAATGGTATACTACCAAATGTTTGCCAGAAGTTTTCTCTGTTATAAGCAACAAGCGACCAAACACAGGGCTCCGCGGGCTACTGCTCCACCACGACAATGCACCTGCGCACACCGCACTCAAAACGAGGGACTTCCTGGACAGCACGCCAGTCAAACTCCTGGGTCACCCTCCTTACAGCCCTGATCTAGCACCGTGTGACTTCTTTTTATTCCCAAAAATAAAAAATCAGCTCAAAGGGATACAATTTTCGTCGCCGGAAGATGCGCTGGCTGCGTTCGAGCAGGCTGTAAACGAGGTGTCTGCGGCGGACTGGAAAAAGTGTTTTGAAAACTGGTTTAGGCGCATGAATCTTTGTATAGAGGCTGGTGGAAAGTACTTTGAAAAGATTTAATAAAAATATATGTACGTATAGAACAATTTTTTTTAGTTTCGCAAAACTTTCTGAGTGTCCCACGTACATTGTAGTTCTACATTTTTATTCATTCATTTAGTTCAATATAAAAAAAACGCATTAAATAAACACAAGACACATGTCAATGATTTTGACATTTACGTTTTCCGGCAGCTGTCAAGTTAGACTTGGTGTTGCCATAAAAAGTACAAAAAAATCGATGGGTCGATAAGTTTTTTATTTAATTTATTATTAAAATTTTCAAAAATAGAAATGATAATAATTATTTAAGGGTATTTCTGTAATTTATAATATACATATGTTTCCTACGAATAAAATGAACGGTGAAGAAAATGATCACAGATTATTCCAAATACACATTTTTTTGCAAAGGCAACATTTAGAAATTAATTTTTATTCAAGTTCAGTTTAGTCTTTTTTATATTTAATATTTTCAATAAAATGTTGTTGACTTGCACAGGCTAATGAATATGTGGAAGACGTGGGAAAAAATATTAACATATTTTTTTAGGGAAACCTATACTATGTGCAACTCTGGGCCTAAAATTGGCATTCCCCTTTTTTTGGCCAGTCTGATGTTGGCTACAATGGCTCATCATCCTCATCATTCCAGCCAAAAGATGTCCAGTCCTGGACATAGGTCTCCCCTAAGCGTCGCCACACTGATCGTGTCCGTGCGTCTGCATCGTCCCGTGCGTCTCACTTTCACCGGATTCCCGAAGCCTAAACCAGGTCATCTTTCCACCTAGGCCTACAATGGCTGCGCAGTAGGAAATCTCAAACTAAAACAGCAGCGCGTAGTTTGGGGATAAGTGCACAAAACCTTGAACCTACTTACCGCACAAAATTTTTAAGGCCCCTTTTCATGGTAGTTAGAAACTTGCTTAGCCCTTTATTAGAAGGCTCATGCAAAGTGGCCAATACAATGGATAGTCACTTCAAGGTCGCTATCTATATCTATAAAATCAAAAGGTGACTGACTGACTGACTGACTGACTGACTGACTGACTGACTGATCAATCAACGCACAGCCAAAACTGCTAAGCCTAGAAGCATGAAATTTGGCAGAAAGGTTCCTCAAGTGACGTAAGTGTGCACTAAGAAAGGATTTTTGGAAATTTCACCCCTAAGGGGGTAAAAAGGGGGTTGAAAGTTTGTATGAAAAATCTAATTCCTTGCACCAAAATTCTTGAAACTTAGCACAAATAATATTCTAAGTAAATGATAAAGATTGACATTATTAGTTTTTCGAAACAACCCCCAAATAATGATTAAGGGGTTGTTGAAATTTTAATGGAAAATCTGATTTCTTGGGTCAATAAACTTGAAAGTTGGCACAAATACTAAACTAAATGAATAATAAAGGTTGCTATTAATATTTTTTGAAACTACCCCCAAAAGACTATTTAGGGGTGTTAAAGTTTTTTTTGAAGAATCTTATTACTTCAGTTAATAAATTTGAAACTCGACATAAATACTAATCTTAATAAACAATAAAGACTTTCATTGTTAGTTTTCGAAACTACCCCCAAAAGATGATTTAGGGGATGTTATTTTTTTTGAAGAATCTGATTTCTTGGGTGAATAAACATGAAACTTGACATAAATACCATCTTAAATAAACAATAAAGTTTCTGATTATTAGTTTTTTGCAACTACCCCCAAAAGACGATTTAGGAGGTATTACAATGTTTTTGAAAAATCTGTTTTCTTGTGTCAATAAACATGAAACTTGCCACTAATATACTAATCTTAATAAACAATAAAGACTTTCATTGTTAATTTTCGAAACTACCCCCAAAAGACGATTTAGGGGTGTTAAAGTTTTTTTGAAGAATCTTATTACTTCAGTTAATAAACTTGAAACTTGACATAAATACCATCCTAAATAAACAATAAAGGTTGTCATTATTAGTTTTTTGCAACTACGCCCAAAAGACGATTTAGGAGATGTATTATTTTTTGAAGTATGTGATTTCTTGGGTGAATAAACATGAAACTTGACATAAATACCATCCTAAATAAACAATAAAGGTTGTCATTATTAGTTTTTTGCTACTACCCCCAAAATACGATTTAGGAGTTACAGTGTTTTTAAATTATTTTTTTTCTTTGGTCAATAATTTTGCCACTAATATACTAACCTAAATAAATAATAAAGGTGGCTCTTATTATTTTTTGATACTACCCTCAAAAGACGACTTAGGGGATGTAATTTTTTTTGAAGAATCTGATTTCTTGGGTGAATAAACAATAAATTTGACATAAATACCATCCTAAATGAATAATACAGGTTGCTAATATAATTTTTTTAACTACCCCCAAAAGACGATTTAGGGGATGTTATTTTTTTTTGAATAATTTGATTTCTTGGGTCAATAAACATGAAACTTGACATAAATACCAACCTAAATAAACAATAAAGGTTTTCAATAATTAGTTTTTCGAAACTACCCTTAAAATACGACCTCGGGGTGGTAAAGATTGTTGATTACTTTTACTGCACATAGCTTCTTTTTATGACGTTGGGGAGCACTTAGGAGGGCTTTTTGGAAATCCAACTTTTTAAAGGGTTAAAATTTATTTGTATAAAAATCTTATTCCTTTGGCAAAATAATAAAGGATGGCATCATTAGTTTTTCGGATTTACCCCCAGAAGACGATTTAGGGGTGTCAAAGTTTCTTTGAAGAATCAATGGATGGGGACCTCTACTTCGATTTGGAACTACCGAACTGGACCGTTTGTCTCAGGTTTAATAGCAGCTTATTTTTGGTTGCCATCACACGAACGAAGTCGCAGACGGAGTTAATATTACAAATGTGAAAGTGACTCTGTCTGTCTCTCTGTCCACCTTTTCACGCTTAAACCGTTGAACCGATTTAGATGCAATTTAGTTCGGAGATATTTTGAGACGCTGGGCAGAACATAGCATAGTTTTTATCCCGGAAATCTTTCTTAAGGGGGTGGAAAGAGAGGTAGAAGTTGGAAAACCCACAATATTATGCTGCTATATAAAAAATAAGCTATTCGAATTACTAATGCTTCGCAGACGAAGTCGCGGGCAACAGCTAGTCTCATATAAATATTTATTGCACTTACTGATTTAACTGGGCCCTTGGTGTTTACACATTAATCTGGAACATTCTCTCGTCTTAGGCTGAATAGTAGCAGTATTGTTAAACATAACACTAGCCTCTCCTCTTACAATTTTATTGCACCAGCCTTGGGCGCACGGTTGGCGCAGTGGTTGAGCGATTGACTGATGCGATGCGTGTCGCGGGTTCGATTCCCGCACGGAACAAATATTTGTATGACTTACAGGTAGATGTTCCGGCTTTGGGTGTTTATGTACGTGAGTTTATATGTTTGTAAACGCAACCACGATACAGGAGGAATTGCCTAGTGTGGGGCAACGTATAAAAAGAAACACAAATAATATGCTGATTATAAAAGTAGGCAACCAAGAAATCTTCATGATTTTCGCAGTCCGAAAATTTAATCTAGTGATATACCAACAAAAACTACAGTAAATTAAATTGGGAATATATCTATTAAAATTACAATGTTTGTGTGTATGTACCTATGTGCAAAAAAGGTCTAGTTCGTCAGATAAATCTCTGTTATCACAAAATTGTGTCGCAAGAAGTTCCGAAACCTTGAGCCACATAGCATCCTATCCATAAACTCTTTATTTCTAATTACCTAGACGTAGGACCTATGATTTTTTTTATGATTTTATGTTTTTTTACCGACTTCAAAAAAAAGGAGGTAATCAATTCGACACGTTTGCATGTCATATTGTTGGAACTGCAAAATATTCACATATGTTATTCTATATGGGCTTCTCTAAACGTGTGCCAAATTTCATAAGTGTATGTGTGTTTATTTGCATGTTAAAAAAAAAGTAATTAAAATGAGTGTTAAATTTTACACGAAGTCAATTTACAATGTAACACTTACATTCATTTTTACAATAAAATTTAGATAAATAAAAAAGTGGACGCCACTTTTTTATTTTTATTTAACGACTACCTGTCCTACGCGGATTCGCTCCCGTCAAGTGGATACCTACCTACCCAACCCTACCTACCCTACATCCTACATACATGATTGTGGTGTAATTGAACCGTTTCCAAAAGGAATATTTTTCCCGTTTTTGCAACATTTTTCATTTATGCGCCGCTCCTATTGATCGTAGCGTGATGTTATATAGCCTATAATCTTCCTCGATAAATGGACTATCCAACACAAAAAGATTTTTTCAATTTCAACCAGTAGTTCCTGAGATTAGAGCGTTCAAACAAACAAACAAACTCTTCAGCTTTATAATATTTGTATAGAATTATAGATAGCCTCAACGGTGAAGCACGCTTGCCTAGAAGTAACCTATTGACTAGACCTCAAGGTTGTAGCTATCAGGAAACAAAACTCCGGCAGGGAATACCACTCTCTTAAAAATAAATACCACTCCTGCCATTGTATTGATTCAGTTTGTTACGGAAAAAATCAGATTCAGAATAAATCAGTGACGTATTTCATACCTACCTTAGTATGCAAAACACTCGATGCAGTATCATTTAATTTTAAAGGATCATTTATAGTCAGAAGGTCGGGGCCTGAGACCAAATTGTGACTCACTGGAACAACCAGAATATAAGTGATGATCGAATTATGACAAGTTTGCTTTGTTCGTAGTCAAATTACGTAACAGTCCATGTAGGCATTTGTGATCATTTCCATTCAATAGGACATTCGGAAAATCCTTGATATTTTTGGTCTTTCAATGATTGTTTCTGTATTGAATGTTAATTCAGAAACAGTAAAATAGTTTTTGACGCTACTTTTTAGGGTTCCGTAGCCAAATGGCAAAAAACGGAACCCTTATAGATTCGTCATGTCTGTCTGTCTGTCTGTCTGTCCGTCCGTATGTCACAGCCATTTTTAGCCGAAACTATAAGAACTATGCTGTTGAAACTTGGTAATTAGATGTATTCTGTGAACCGCATTAAGATTTTCACTCAAAAATAGAAAAAAAAAAAAAAGGTTTGGGGGTCCCCATACTTGAAACTGAAACTATTTTTTTTCCATCAGACCCATACGTGTGGGGTATCTATGGATAGGTCTTTAAAAATAATATTGAGGTTTCTAATATCATTTTTTTCTAAACTGAATAGTTTGCGCGAGAGAAATTTCCAAAGTGGTAAAATGTGTGTCCACCCCCCTGTAACTTCTAAAATAGGAGAATGATAAAGCTAAAAAAAATATATGATGTACATTACCATGTAAACTACCACCGAAAATTGGTTTGAACAAGATCTAGTCAGTAGTTTTTTTTTAATACGTCATAAATCGTAAACCGCAATTTACCAAGTACGGAACCCTTCGTGCGCGAGTCCAACTCGCACTTGGCCGGTTTTTATATTAAACGAGTAATTCCTTGTTTTTTGTTGGTGTTACTTGTTTTACGGCCGTTTCTGTATGACGCAACACACGACACGACAAATTGTGGTCACGATTCAGGGCTCCATATATTTGTATGGACTATTTGTTCATTGCACGATACTGCACTACACACGACACGATTTACAAACCGATTTTCTGTTATGATGTCGAGGCCGCTATGTCGTCGCGGCTTTTTTGCAGTGTCGATTTAGCGGCTGTACAGTAGAAGTATGTGCTTGTTGACGACACGATACACCGTACAGCACGGCTCCCGCGTAGTTCGTCACTCACGTGCTTGTAGAACAATACAAGTGCACTGCAGTTTCGTTGCAGAATCGTGTCTAGTGAACAAACGAACGGACGGCATACGGTCTGCAGTGTGTCGTGTGTTAAAGTCGTGACCGCAAATCGTGTCGTGCGGTGCCTCATGAATTAACGATAAAGTTACTTATTGACAGTTCAAACTTAAACGCGACTACGGAAAAAAAGCCGGCCAAGTGCGAGTCGGACTGGCGCACGAAGGGTTCCGTACTTGGTAAATTGCGGTTTACGATTTAGACGTATTAAAAAAAAACTACTGACTAGATCTCGTTCAAACCAATTTTTGGTGGTAGTTTACATGGTAATGTACATCATATATTTTTTTTAGTTTTATCATTCTCTTATTTTAGAAGTTACAGGGGGGTGGACACACATTTTACCACTTTGGAAATGTCTCTCACGCAAACTATTCAGTTCAGAAAAGAAATATATTAGAAACCTCAATTACCTTTTTTGAAGACCTATCCATATATGGATATCCACGTATGGTTTTGATGAAAAAAAATATTTTTAGTTTCAGTTTCAAGTATGGGAACCTCAAAATTTATTGTTTTTTTTTTTTATTTTTGTGTGAAAATCTTAATGCGGTTCACAGAATACATCTACTTACCAAGTTTCAACAGCATAGTTCTTATAGTTTCGGAAAAAAGTGGCTGTGACATACGAACGGACAGACAGACAGACAGACATGACGAATCTATAAGGGTTCCGTTTTTTGCCATTTGGCTACGGAACCCTAAAAATACGGCTAATGTTCAGAAATTATAGATTGCGCTCGTAGTACATAAACGCAAAAATTGTTTTCCTGTTCTTTTTGTATATTTACCCGACTGCCGAAGGAGGGTAATGTGTTTATCAGTCTATGTATGTGTGTATGTTGGTTCCTATATGGCGTTCCAGAGACCAAACGCGTTGGCCGGTTTTGATGATTCATACGTCAATCGATGCGTCTTAACCCTGCGAGTGTCATAGGCTACATTAAAATTGGACAATAGAAAAATGGCGGATTTTGGGTGCCATGTTGTGGGGGCCCAAATTTTTTTTGTCTTCCAAACCCATCGTGTGGATCAAAATGAAGGGTTTTAAGAGGTGATTTCAAAAATATACAACACTTATATGTTTAAATGTATCTAATTCGAAAAAAAACTAACTAAAAAGTAATAAATAAAAAAAAACTTAATTCAAAATATCGAAAAACCCGACTGCTTCAAAAGCGAACTAAAAAGTCGTAAACAAGGAAAAAATCATGCTGTGCAGGCGGAGGATACACCAGATTTTGGTCAGCCAGCCCGCGAATATGTATCCTCCGACTGCACAGCATGTTTTTTTCCTTGTTTACGACTTTTTAGTTCGTTTTTGAAGCAGTCGGGTTTTTCGATTTTTTGAATTAAGTTTTTTCATTTCGTACTTAGTTAGCATTTTTGAAGTCATTCTTTTTCCCCTTTCTTTTGAAATCCGATACGACGATATTTTTTTCAGTAATCCCTTATCCTGACAAGCTTTTATTTAGTTTCACCTGTCCCAGTGTCTGTAATGGAATTTTGTAAGTTTGAAGTCGGTCATAAATACAAGGTCCCAGTTTTCCATTGAGCTGGAATTTTGCATGCATATGTAAATCGGATGGCAATGCAATGTTATTATGACATACCGAGCTGATCTGATGATGGAATCAGAAGGTGGCAATAAGAACTCTTTTATCAAACGATGTAAAAAGATCTGGTAATCATTAGCGATTCAAATCTTACAATTAATAAATAATTTAAACGCCTTTTATTTCTTGCAAACAATTAGGTACATTAATAGGTTATAGTTCAACATTATTCATTACAATAAAATAATAATAGCATTTTAAATATTCAATTTATAATTATAATGATTAATCAATTGAGTGTGCAAGCCATTTTATAGCCGTTTAGTTCAACAGTGGTCGGGCAGGGGCCGGTAGTCCTCCTATAGTTTTGGCCAATTTCGATTGGCCAATTCCACCTAAACCTACAAAATCCAAAGCCACATACATACATTTTTTCTCTATAATTTGCAATAGTCCTGCATACACCGTGGATTGTCCTTGGGTGCAGTTGCGTAGTGCATATAGGGATAATTGTCGGTTGGTGTCACATTTTCTGATACATGCCTAACGGGGCCTCTACGAGTTGGCTTCAGCTCCTCGCACGCCTTCAAAGAAGGGGCCCTAAGGTCACGGGATATACAAAAAAAAGATTAATTAATATAATTTCATGAATAAATAACATTAAGTCGTTTTAAAAGTTGTTTTAAAATACATTATAAAATTATCATCACATCATCATCATCAGCCTATTAATGTTCCCACTGCTGGGACACAGGCCTCCTCTCTGTGAGAGGGAATGCGCCGTAATCCACCAGGCGGGCCCAGTGCGGGTTGGTGGATGTCACATGTCTTCGAATTTTTGGTTCTAGGACATACCGGTTTCCTCACGATGTTTTCCTTCACCGTTTTGAGAGCAGTGGTGAAGAAATAATTTACACAAAGTAAAGCGCCTGCCTGGGCTCGAACCCACGACCTACAACTTGTAAGTCGCGGCCGATACCACTGGGCCACCACTGCTCTCTAAAATTATATTTGGAATAAATTAATGCTAGAACCCCTTTTAGGTAAAGGCCTCCTCCAGAGCTTGCCATTTGTTCCTATCCTGTGCTACTCTAATCCAGTCCTTCCCCTCACAATACATCACTCAATCTTACAGTAAAACCTTATAAATATTGAAATAAGCGACAGTACTGCGAGTAACAATAGGTTTGCACGTCAAAACGGGGTTTGATTTTGATTTTGCTTGATTTTTCGGCTATTGCCAATTATCTCAACAACTCCCTCTTCACGTCGTTTTCCTCATTAATGAGGGTCGTGATCTTCGTCGTGGAAACAACTTTTCCTTCACTAATGCCTGTCTTTTGCATTGTGAAGAGCATGTGGCAGTTTGGTGTTCAACGATGTGCGGAATTGGTCTGACCATCATAACGTAAGCTATATTCCCTATATAGGCGTACAAACCATCAAAGAACTTATAATGGAGTTTAAGTCAACGAGCGGAACGCACTTGCTGCTACTTGTGAAGATATAAAACAAAAAGTGTATACTTAAGATATTTTTAGCCAAAGCGGGCTGGACCGGTTTCGCGGTCCTTGAAGATGCGATACATCTTCAACCTTTACCTGTTTTTGTTTGTATGCTGCTTCGAAGATTAAAACACATAATAAAGAGCAGGTCGTGGCTCAATAATAACAGACATGTATCCATCAAAAATTGAGACTCCTCCGAGCCTCGGAAAGGATATTAAATCATTGCTTGGCTTGTCTACAAAAATCCCGAAGTACGAAGTCCCGAAAATCTGACACAAGTCGCCACCCTGTAAAAGTGTAAATCGTATTCAACTGCATACGATTAGAATGGAAGACGACCCCGGGAAGGCAATGATGGCTCAAGGAAATTTTAAATCAAAAATAATATTAGCAATCACACCGATGGAACAGTTGTAAATATGCAGTTTTTTTTATGATCCTGTATAAATAAATAACTCTGTTTTTTACTGATAAGTCGTTCTTGTCCACCATTCTTTCTTAGTCATCACACGCTTATCTTATCGCCCGTAATCCAATTTACCTGGAGTCGTTGCTATAATTTCTTTTACACTTGTTGCTGGCTTTAATCTCTTGTTGCTGGCATCAGAAAGAAAGAAAAAATAACAAGAAGAAAATCATGCTGTGCAGTCGGTGTATCCTCCGACTGCACAGCATGATTTTCTTCTTGTTTACATCTTTTTAGTTCGGTTTTTAAGCAGTCGGGCTTTTTGTTATTTTTAAATATTTTTTTTATTTACAATTTTTTAGTTACTTTTTTTTAGAATTAGGTATTTTTAAACATATAAGTATTATACTTTTTATCACCTATTAAAATCCTTCATTTTGATTGCCCAAACGATGGATTTCGAAAAAAAAAATTTGGCCCCCTACAATATGGCGCCCAAAAGCCGCCATTTTTCTATTTTGCAATTTTAATGTAGCCAGTGACACTCGCAGGGTTAAGATGAATCGATTGCCGTAAGAATCATCAAAATCTGCCAACGCGTTTGTTCTCTAGAACGCCATATAGGAACAAACATACATACATGGACTGATAAACACATTACCCTTCTTCGGCAGTCGGTTTCAGTAGCAGCCTGGAATGGTGAGCCCTCTAACATATGGCTGATATAAAACAATATTCATGTAGTTCAGGTTATAAATCCATAAGCCTTTAGGTTTAACAGGCGAAATGCGAGAGTACCGCACCTTTGTGGGCCTTGTATTGTTATCGGGGGGAAACTTTGAAAAGTCGCCTGGACTTTTTGGGCAAAAGACCAGGAAATGTGGGTTTTACCTACCTAAAACCACCCTTTTGATGTGCTGATGGTGATCACCTATCAGCACATCAAAAGGACCCCGTGACCATTAAAAAGTCCACCCTAAAACCCCCTCTGTGCAACGACTGTTAAGGCACAAAAGGGAGATTGTAAAGGAGCTTTCCCAGAGCCTCGCTGGGCACGGTAGCTCGTGATCACTGTATCGCCGTCTTTCCTGAAGCCACTTTCCTGAATCCCCAATCTGAGCGCCCGACACCCGGGAGTCTCACCTTTTGGCGGCGTTTCCGCGTTTTAGGCGTCGACGTGGTTGCCTCCCCGACGTCTTATAATACAGTCATAATATTATTTTGTCATTGCATGAAGTTTAATACCGTTTGCCTGATCAATTTCAAAGAGCAACTGCCAGTTTTTCCGTTGCGTGAAGATTGTGTAGGCGTTAGTCAAGCTGACAAGCTCGAACCATCTAACGTTCACTATAGAGTGCATAGTATTATTTTGTAGGCTTCGAAGTTGATCTGGGTATATTAACATGGATTGGCATCCAAGCTTATTTAACGGTAGCAGGGACAGGCGCGGATCCAGGATTTTGCTCAGGGAGGGACAAATGTATTTCAGGGATTTGGAGGTTAATTTAAAAAACCGGCCAAGTTCGAGTCGGACTCGCGCACGAAGGGTTCCGTACCATTATCGCAGAAAACGGCACAAAAATCACGTTTGTTGTATGGGAGCCCCTCTTTAATATTAATTTTATTCTGTTTTTAGTATTTGTTGTTATAGCGGCAACAGAAATACATCATCTGTGAAAATTTCAACTGTCTAGCTATCACGGTTCATGAGATACAGCCTGGTGACAGACAGACAGACAGACGGACCGCGGAGTCTTAGTAATAGGGTCCCGTTTTTACCCTTTGGGTACGGAACCCTAAAAAAACCGCGGTATTTGTATTTCAGATCGAATTAGTAACCTTTTGTTTTCCGGTAGATTTTATGATGAAATCGTCAAGTAAAAAAAAAAGATATTTGAAACTTGAAAATAATTTTAAGAAAATTTTAAGAAACATGATTAAAGTTGTCGATTTATGCTCAAAAGTTGCAAAATAAAGAGAATTTCGGTTGCGAACAAACACTCCCCCTCCCCTTCCAAGGATAACGACAGGTTATTAATATCTAAGTAAGTAATAAATCATCATCATCACCAGAGATCAGTGGTGAATAAATAATTTACACAAAGTAAAGCGCCTGCCTGGGCTCGAACCCACGACCTACAACTTGTAAGTCACGGCCGATACCACTGGGCCACCACTGCTCAGGTAATATATCTGCGAAAGAAAAGTTTAAGCTTAAGTTTGGTCGAGACCCAGGGGGAGGCAATTGCCGCCGTTGCCTCCCCGCTCCCCCCGTATCCGGGCCTGAGCAGGGAACACCTGAGGCTTTAAACAAGTGACTTCTATCAAAGAAAACGTCCCGGTAACGATTAGAAAAATGTCAAAAATGGCAAGCGATACCGAAATGTCACGTGATCAAGTCCTTACATTTTGACATTTCAGCCATTGCCATCGCTTATAGAATGACAATTTGTCTAGAGCCTCTGAACTATGACGGACTCAAGAATAGAACCAATACAATATAAGTTATTTTTTAAACACGTTCTACTGTACTTTATTTGGGGAAGGAAAAGGTTATATTGTATTTTATCTAAACTTATAATAAAAAAGATAAAATACGTTGATATTAAGTTTATTCATATCAGTTATAATGATAAATCTATAATTTATATCACCAAAACCACACATCCAGAATCAGAGGCGGCGTAAATAATCAGAGGTGTAGGCGACGTGGGCCACCGCCTACGGCCTCGCGGTCCAAGGGGCCTCGCGCCTCAAATACGCATAACTCGGACGGATTTAATGATAAATATATTTTATGGCCACAGTTATGCCAAAATAGATTACCCGAATAACATGAAACCTGTAGGCAACCGGTGAAATTAGAGTGTACCAGGGTGAACTGTACACATCTGCGTACTCCTTTAGAGCGCACCGGCGTAAATTTATGTTATAAAATGGTGTAAAAAATAAACAGTTATGCAGTGTATTTGCAGCAATCCCGAGATATTTGCCCTTATCTAATGAAGAGTTCTGTTGTATATTTTCGAAGTTCTTCATCAGATCTCGATCATATTTAAATGGGACCACACGGGACAGCTTTCAGATAAAAAAGAATCATCAAAATCGGTTCACCTAGTAAAAAGGGCCTCGCTAAACATTTTTTTCATTTTTTTAACATTTTTGCTTAATTTTATGTGGGCAAGGTACATACCTTGCCCACATAAAATTTTCGTCTTGCCCCGCCACTGTCCAGAATGAGATACTACTCAAGCAAGTTCTGCAAGTTATTAGGTTAATACAACTTGTATATACATTTTATACAATTTTGGGCTATAGCTTTAATCTGTCAAAGAGACTTCTCCATCATAAATGTGACTAAAGAGTGACAAGACTTCTAAATGTAACTACTAGACAATACTACACTATTCCATTAGTAGTCCAAATGCGAAAGGAATGTGAAAATGAAAAATAAAACTTTTCAAACTTTTTTATAAGTAAGTAAAAGAGAATCAAAAGTATTAAACAGTTTTTACTAGTACTTCATCTTCTGGAAACTACATATTCATCTATACTGTTTGTAACATACCTTATTTCTAAAATAATAAGGTTTTCGGGGAGCAATCAGTATCACTAGTGTCCTCTTTTCCGATGGTAATATTTTCATCAAGTCAAGCTCTTAAATCAGTTACGCAATTAAGGTGCTGGTTATGTTAATTTGATATTGGTTTGCTGCATAGAACAATTGATTAGAAAATTAAAATTTGATTTGCTTTGGATGGATTTGTTTGTCCTTTCGTAGCGTTTTTCATTGAATATGAAAGGGATTGTCATATTTTTTAGTGGCAAGATAACTGCAACGACATACTTACGTCGCAGTGGTGTCTTCAGGCGCATAGCGCCTCACATCTTCCGATCTAGTTTTTTTACATTTAAAGAGAGGTGAATACGAATTGTTAAAAAATGATGTAGTTTAGAATATATAATGTGCTATGGTTTTCACCGAGTTTTGCTTATTAAATTTTATTAGTCTAAAAACTATAAGGTTACTTGGAGGAGATCGCGATATGCGATAAGGCCGCCCGTTGTATGTAATTTAGTTTTTAAGTTTCCTTTTCGTCGTTTATAACCTGGTGTACAGTCAAGGGTCCAAAGTACAGTCTTACTCACCCACAATTCAAATGGCTAGTTTTTTTTTTATAAGAAGTTTAATTATCTACAACTGGTTTAATATGTTGTATAGAAATTAAAGTATAGATTATACCTACCAACCGTGAAAAGTTGAAATTATTCAGCCTCAAAAAAAATGCCGATGCCTATTTGGTAGAGTGTTACTGCACTTTTGACCCTTATCAACACTGTACAATAAAGTATATATAAATACTAGCGGACGCCTTGCGGTTTCACCAGCGTAGTGCCCGTTCCCGTGGGAATACAGGGATAAAAAGTAGCCTATGTCACCCGGGGATAGTGTAGCTTCCCAACGGTGAAAGATTTTTTTAAATCGGTCTAGTAGTTTTTAAGTTTATTCATTACATACAAAAATACACACGTTTTTTCTAGGAAAACATGAAAGAGCAAATCGGTCGGTTTTTATTGCATTGCGTCCATGTGTGTGATTATGAAGTTATTGTGTGATTCACACTTTTGTAGTTATGTTCAGGCTGGCAAGCATAATAAAAAAATCAGAGCAGTAACAAAATGCAGTGATATAGAGTAGTCGTGGCCCAGTGGTAACGGGTCCGACTTACGTGTCGTAGGTCGTGAGTTCGAACCCAGGTAGGCGCTTTACTTTGTGTATATTATTTCATAACCACTGCTCTTAAAACGGTGAAGGGAAACCAGCATGTCCTAGAACCAACAATTCGAAGACATGTGTCATCCACCAAACCGCACTAGGTCCGCGTGGTGGATTAAGGCCCATTACCTCTCTCACAGAGAGGATGCCTGTGTCCCAGCAGTGGGAACATTATAAGGCTGATGATGAACAAAATGCAATTTAGAACGTAATATTTATTTTATAAAATAATATTAAATTAACACAACAAACAACTTAAATAATAAATTAATAAATAATTCGCAGTCCACGAGTAAGACCTTAGACACGTAGGTTTAAATAAGTTTGTCCAGAGTTCAGAAAAGTTCATACCCACAGTAGTAGGATAGCAACTAACATAAGGTCCAAATAATTTGCATAAGCACCTTAAATACCAGAGGACCATTAAATTGGTACTTTGTTTCAAACCAATTTTGTCGAAATGAGTAACTGATTTAAATAAATTACAAAGTTTATGGCACATTTCAAACATTATGGAGCAATCTCATTTGAATTGGAATCGAAAATATGTAGGCAGAATATTGCTCAACATATAGTGAGAATTATCTTAACCCATCAAAAAGGGTTGGTTGTGCCTGGAATTCACTTTGGTAATAATAAATCAATAGGTAAGTTAAAACAGGAACAATAAATAAATAAAATTATTTCGATGATTGCACCACGTTTAAACTTATTTAAAATATATCAAAACATGTAGTATTTTTTTAGGTCCTTAGCATAGGACAATACAACGTTTTCACGCGCTGTCAAATACCCCGTATAGGTGATTTTAAATTTATTGGAAATCTGCCATGGGGTGATATAAATATGAACAATTTTTTTAATAAATTGACTAAAACCTGTCATGTTACGCGAGCTTAATATGATGAACTGAGCTGCTGATTTGTTTTTTTTTATGTTAAAACATTGATCCTTTGTAAAATTCTAATATTTACCATACAATTTCGCCTCCAAGAAAATACCAATGAGCTAGTCACACTGCATGCGCGTTTTGATTACCATCAACTATGCTTGGACAGTGCGTGAAAAAGAAATCGCGTGCTAAAGTACCTAAAGGCTCTACACTTATAATCTAAGTCCTTTTGAAGAAAACTTCCTCCACTTCACTCGAATCTCAATAAATAATAAGCTTTTCCTAACTGTCAATTTGGTTCAAGGGGGTCGAGTGGAGTAGAGGGAAATTACATAAAAAAATAGGAGTTAGATACACATTCCTCATGAACCATTCTTCCAGCTAACCTACAATGCTACTCGTGTCGTTTAATCAGAGACTAGGACTGCAAGGAAGTCGTCCCTATTTCTGGATGAGGGACCAGTTTTGCCGCTTCTGAAAGCCGCTGCACCGACCCCCTTGCTTCTGCCCCCGAAGTTGGGGAAGGGGAAATTGGGGATTCCTCTATGCCTGACGTCTAAGAGGCCGTCGCCGAAGTACTGAAAAGTGATAATATAATTAAAGTTAAAAAAAAATATCATTGATTTTTCTTACAAACTATTTTTTATTTTATTAATAAATCTAGACAGTGACACCGTTTTTCTGTTTTTTTTTTATTATTATCTTTCAAGAGCCAAAATTCCTAAAGCTTTCTTAACAGCAAAATTCACAATTTCTTTATTATTTATGGTTTTTTTTGCATAAGATCCGAATTTGAGTTTTAGTGTCCAGTTCTGTCTAAATTGGAAATGTTCTAAATTCGAACGGACGGAATTTGGATTTAGCGCGCAACTCCTACAAGTATCAATTATTGCTGCTACTTCGGACCGATATTAATGGGATTCGGATCGGATGAAGTGCGTTAAAACCTTTTAACAAGCCCTTGGATACGCTTTAAATCAATCAACAACACAAACAAAGCAAGTCTACTCACATCAGGCTGCTGTTGGTTGAAGCCATTCAGGGAGTTAAAGCCGAAAGCCGAGGATGCACTCTGGCTCTGGCTCCCACTTCCTCCGAACCCACTGCCAAGGGCCGAGGCCGAGGAAGCAGCCCCTGAACCCGACAGGCCGGAGCCGCCGAATGAAGCCGCTTGACTACTCGCCTGGCTTCCGCTGAAGCCGCTAGAAACACAAAAATGAAATGTCATTATATAAAAGAAATGGTGATTTGAGGTCTAAACTTCAGTAGGGTCGATTGAATTCATTCAAAGGTTGCCTTTGAAAACCGCTTTTAGCGGTAAGACATGAAATGGTTACTACTCATACATTTGAATGTTTTATAATATAAGTTGTACATTGGAAAGAGTATTCTGTAAAACCATAAATCTTGGATTGTAAAATAACATTATGGGATCCGTGAATCTGGTATCACAGGACTGACACAAGGAATCTTAAACCATCACTGAACATGGCGTTCCCCATCAATTGTAGAAAATGCCTCTGTCTATTGTTGTATGTGTAAAGTATAATAACTATTAAATAAATGATCAGGGAGGTGAGCTCCTAGAGTAATATTATTTTAAGTGTGCGTAAGGGACAGATATATACAAGTCCCTTACACATACCCTGGTCACCCCCCAGTTATGCACTGTCGACATCTTAACATCACGCTATTTCTCTTAGGTGAAGACAAATGCCCCACTCTCGCTAATATGATACAAGTTCTATATAAAATAAGAGGAAAGCTCAGCAAGTTTTTATAAGTCACCAATATACTTTAACACTTGTCAATCTGATTAAAAAAAACTTGTTTAAAACCTAGGTGTTTATAGTGATAAGTTGAAATAACTGTGCAAATGATGAGTTTTATAAATAGACATAGATAAGTAGGTATGTAGGTACAAACGTTACGTGTAAAATGTGTACCTACAAATCTAGTTCCGTATACCACAAAAGTGCACAAGTTGCTAAAACAGTGACTCATACTTGGAAAATCCTGTTTCTTTTTAACGGTGCTGCCTTTATTTGGGCCACGTTGGTTATTTGATACACAGAGATCGAAAGAGTTGATACAAAGTCTGTCGAAAGTATTGTTTTTTGTTAAAATTATATTATTCACAAGCACACAAACAACTCGTAGTTGATTCTTAATTCTAATTTTGTAAAGAGAATTTGAATTTCGAGCCTGCTAATCAGTAACAGTTCCGAGATTTTTTTGTGCTTGTTGTTTAATTCAGGATTTAAGTCATAGGAGGCACTTAAAACAAAACTTGACAAATGACAAATAAGTTTCATATAAGTACAAACACAAACAGTCACAGAAGACAAAGTCTTAAATCTTTGTCTTTAAAACATGACTAACTAGTCGTTTCAAAACTTTCGCTTCAAACCAAATATTTAAATTCGGCTTATAATAATATTGTTTCATCAACTCCATTCATACAAATTATTACGTAAACAATAAGGTGACTGACCTTCCGAAGCCATTGAACGAGGACGCCTGGCTGGCGGAGTGTGAGGCGCTGAACCCTTCGTTGAAGCCGAACGAGAACGACTGCGAGGCTGACTGGCTGGCACCAAGCCCGCTACCACTGCTGCTGACACTCGCTGTCAACCCACCATTCCCGGAAGGAGCTACGTTGAATCCTCCACCAAAGGAGCCAAACCTCGGCTTCACTGGACTAGATCCTGGAGCACGCCTCTCATGCGGCAGCAAAGTACTCGGATCACGCTCCAAATGTTCCAAAACAGGCAGAACAGGAGGAGTGATCACTGGCTCCAACTTCTTCTCCCGTCTCCTCTCATCAGGGAACACGAACCCGTTTGCCGGCGCTGGCAGAACGATCTTCAGCACGGAGGCGAAGCACAAGCACGTGTAGATGAACCTCATGGTGTCTTCTGATGACTACGTGAGATTGACGATGTATCTTGTTTTAATAGGGTCGCACGAGGTCACCGGCGGTGTTGGCATGCGGCACATGCCGCAGCCTTCAGAAAACCCACTGCGCTGCGCCTGAGACGACATCCTGCCAACTATCCATCCCCCCCTACACGCACATGTCCATAGAAAACGTATTCCTTTTAAAATTAACGACTTTATTGTCTCCAGTGCTGTGGCGGGACAATTAGATGGCTAAGGCTGTCTAAGGTGCAGCTCGTGATTGGGAAATCCAAGTGTCCTACTTTATATGTACAGTTAAACACTCCGAGCACGTTGGCATGTGTGGTCAGCCGCGGAAACAGATGAGCTCGGAGGTTTTATTTTACGCGCGTCTTATTATCTCGCCAAATCAAATCATATTTATTTGTAAATTAAGGTTTCAATACAATAGGATGTTATAATAAGGTGGTCAGTTCACTACATTTTACTCGAGAGTATACAAATATTAACAAAGTTAGTGGTGTGGAAACGACAGACACACATTTAAAATGAAATCATTCAATTACTTACATACTAACACACAATTCCTTACGTACGAACACACAATTACCAATGTCAAAATAATATCTAATGTAATATTGTAATAAGCTAAATGGCAGTGATGTCCTCCATAAACTCAGTTGTTGAGTAATAACATTTATGAATTAAAAATTGTTTCAGTTTCTTTTTAAACATATGATTATTAAGTTTCTTTATCTGTCGTGGAATTTTATTGAAAACAACAACATGGCAAGATTTTAGATTTTCGTCTTTGTATTTATTAAAAACATTTGTAAAACAGCTAAACGAATACCTAATGAACCAGGTCCATTTATTATAATATACTAAACGGTTGTTATTACACTAATGGAAGAATAAACTATCAATTTTATTCGCAAAAGGCCAGAGGGCAATATTATGAGTAGTTATTTAATTTATTCATACGATATTTTATTATCTAGAAAAAAAATCCCTCCATTTCGAATATGCAAAGGAGTAGCGGTATTGTATAAACTATCTGTTAGGAATTTATAAAACTAATTAACTATTTTCTAACAGTATTTGCCACTGATATACCAATACGTGAACTAGTATTTAATTCTGCAAAATTCGCGTCATGATTAGAGAAATACTTTTAAATACTTGTATAGTATAAGTAATAACAATATCGCAACGGTATGAGCGCAATTCTAAAAATTCTAGTAATTTACGTCATTGCATTTTGCCGCAAGAATGTTGTAAGTAGCTACTCAACAACACACCTGCAAACATTTTATGTTAATACCGCAAAACGTGTGCCTAAGGCCCTATCCTGATAACGCGACGCAATTTAAATTGCGTCGCTAAGCGATAACGCGCAAGTATTTTCTGACTAAAATTGAAGTGCGTGTCGGTCAAATTGCATCGCATTGCGTCCATGTGAACATTACTAAGTAAAAATCGCTTGTCGGTGAGATATAAATCGAATTACATCGCACCAACAGAAAAGCCAATAAGTATTATATCGAGTGACTAATTAGCATGATAAGACCCCAGTTTCTTACAAACCATTCAATATAGAACAATATTTGTGTATATATATTTGTTATCACGTTCTCGAAAACGGCTCTAACGATTTAGATAAATTTACAATATAGGAACCCCTATTCGATCTATTTTCAGAGGTGAAAATCGATCTAGCTAGGTCTTATATCTGGGCAAAACACATAGCCGAAAATAGTTATTTATGCTACAAGTGCGGAAGGTAGGTGATTTCCGATGAGTGACATTTTTATTCACGAGCGAGCGAGTGAGTGTATAAATCGACGCGAGTCGGAAATCATCTTACGTACGTGTATCATACAATATTTTACTATGCATTGTGCGAGGAAATAAATAAATTAATAAAATGGCGGGCTTATTCAAGCGCGTTCAGCATATCCACAGATTAACTAATAGTTCCTTGGGCATATCTACCGCGCATGTGCGAATAGCTGTCACATCGTAACGCAATAAGGCACGAGCAAAATATACGTTCTGCCAAACATATTTAATGAATATTTAAAATTAATTTATTGATTGAAATCTAAATCTAGAGTAATTAAAGCGCCTAAAATGAAGTATTAGTTTTATTTTACCTTTTATATAAATGATAATCTGTACATAACTAATTTGTAAAACTTTTCTCAAATAATAAAAAACTCTATGCGTCGGGCTGACGTTGGAGTTAAAAATTAAAAAAATACAGGAAAGTAAAAAGCACTAGTGAAAAAAAGTGTCACTTTCCGCACAGTTTGGCTGCTTGGAAAACCGCTCTTTTCGAGGACATGCATTGTAATAGTTATTTATGCTACAATTGCGGAAGGTAGGTGATTTCCGATGAGTGACATTTTTATTCACGAGCGAGCGAAGCGAGTGAGTGGATAAATCGACACGAGTCGGAAATCATCTTACGTACGTGTATCATACAACATTTTACTATGCATTGTGCGAGGAAATAAATAAATTAATAAAATGAAATTAATATAATGGCGGGCTTATTCAAGCGCGTTCAGCAATACGTTCTGCCAAACATATTTAATTAATATTTAAAATTTATTTATTGATCAAAATCTAAATCTAGAGTAATTAAAAACGCCTAAAATGAAGTATTAGTTTTATTCTACCTTTTATAAGAATGATAATCTGTACATAACTAATTTTAAAACTTTTCTCAAATAATAAAAACTCTATGCGTCGGGCTGACGTTGGAGTTAAAAATTAAAAAAGTACAGGAAAGTAAAAAGCACTAGTGAAAAAAAGTGACACTTTCCGCACAGTTTGGCTGCTTGGAAAACCGCTCTATTCGAGGACATGCATTGTAAAATATATTGTGTCTATTTTCACCCGTGCAGAGCTCGGTCGCTCAGGTACTTAGTACTGTAAACCGTGTACCGATTGAATGACCCACCAGGATACGACACCAGTTTCTTAAAATCTATTTAATATTCTATTTTCGTTGATCAGGTGGTTGAAAGCGATAATTACTGCTGAGCTAACGGGAGGCGCTTTTTGTTCTCCCCAGGGATGTGCTCTAACAGGCGTTGCACAGAGGGGGTTTCGGGGTGCTGTTTTGATAGATCACGGGGACACGTGGTGATGGTGATCACCGGAGTGCTTGTAGTGAGGTAAAAATCCCACACACCTTGGTCGTTTTCCCAAAAGTCCAGGCATCTTTTGAAGGTTTCCAAAAAATAATAAAAAGGTACTGCTGAGCTTGCGGTCGTGGGTTCGATTCCCGAGTCGGGCAAAATGTTATTGGGTTTTTCCATATAACATTTCTCAGTAGCAGACAAAAATCTAGATAAGTGACTGGTTGATGGCAATGGTGCAAACATGACTGGTGAAATATGATTGTACCATATTAGCCCTTCGCGGTATACAAGAGTGATGTTATATATTCTATTTTCAATAGCACTTTGAGATCTGATACCAATCAAGGAAGGCAAGCATAAAAAATAAAAATATATAATAACTATTAAATTATGTACAGTAAAAATGTGAAGCGCAAGCTGAAACCACACTACATCGAACAGATTTCACCTTAATTTACTAATAGTGCGTTGATCAAACTCCAGACCATGGCATGCTAAGACAGACCCCAGGGGTCTTATGGTGTGCTTTATGTAATCCTTAGGAAAACTTGTTTTTATAAAATAAATAAATAAATAATGTCCAAACTAAATCGAAATTAAGTTAAATCAAAATCAAAATTAAATTTAATACAAATTAAACTGAAATTAAATAAAAATTAAATCAGAACAGAAAATAAAAACCGAAGTAACATTACGGAACAAAAATAGTAGATGTGATAAGGTGTAGAGTGTGAATTGTGTGAGTGAGAGTGTATGAGTGTGATGTATGAAAGGTGTACCTATGGGTTTAAATTGGCTAAGCCAGAACTTGTAAAAGGTCTTCTGTTGCGGTGTATTGTATTGCCAGTATGTAAAACAGTTGCTTTCTCAGCCACGAGGTTTTAAGATGATCGCAGACCAGCTTTTGTCCGCTAGAGTCTGGTGATTTTTTCGGCCTGTACCTATTTGTAAAACGTAACATAATTCCTTTCTTAAGTAGTTTAGTTTATTTAGCCTTTCACTAAACTACAAACCAACAAACTACATATCTTTAAACGATAAATCACGTCCGATTCATAGTTCACTTAAGACTGGATCTGATACAGATCGGATCCGGTCTCATGACCGTCACACGTCATTGTCCCTGGGGTATGACGTGTTACTATCTTTTTTACAACGGCACAATGTTGGTACCAGGCTTTCAGAGTCCGGGTGCAGTAAACTCATAAGAATACAGCACTTCCGATCAGATCTACATAATTACTGTATCCTCATTCTTCGAACCTTGTAAACGACATCATTCACGTCAGGACCTATAATACTAGTGACGCTTAAGTCAAATTGCTATTAAGTTGTCATAAAGTAGCTGTTATAAGGAAATTGCCATAACGGTTATCATCATTATAAATAGGGTTGGCAAGTTTTTTCTTTTGATTGGAACGAACAACGCTGCGGAATGCATTGTAAAATCTCTAGAGTTGCCTTTTGTTTCGCTGTAGTAAGCGGTGAGGAAGGTAATGGCAATTATGTGGCCGGCACCGCATACCGCAGCGCTGTGGGTCGAATGAAGAGACCAAAGCTGAAAAAGTTTGATAGCTAATTATAATTAGTATTGATTCAACAAATAAAAATAAAATTGACGATAGACAACCAAAAATTGGTATCCTTATCTCACAAAAAAACAGAGAAAATAATAGGTTTTAGAAGGATTTGCTTTGATATACGACTAAAACTTGATACGTAAATTATAGTTTTAAAACATAAATAAGAATTTAAATTTTGGATCGATTTTTCCTCAAATGGAACATTTTGACAACAAAAATAATAAAAAATACCGGCCAAGTGCGAGTCGGAGTCGCGCACGAAAGGTTCCATACCATTATCGTAAAAAACGGCAAAAATATCACCTTTGTTGTATGGGAGCCCCCCTTAAATATTTATCTAATACAGTGTTTAGTTTAGTTTATTTGTTGTTATAGCGGCAACAGAAATACATCATCTGTGAAATTTTAAACTGTCTAGCTATCACTGTTCATGAGATACAGCCTGGTGACAGACAGACAGACGGACCGCGGAGTCTTAGTAATAAGGTCCCGTTTTTACCCTTTGGGTACGGAACCGTAAAAATCCTTCTGCACTGTACGTGAAAATGGGATTGTAGTTTTTAATATTTAATTAGTGCGGTGGCTAGTTGGGTAGCTCCTGTATTATCATAGCTATCGCCAAACCCTTTCCATGTTCGGAAAATAAGATGCATGCGTTACATGTTGTACATCCCACATATATCACGCCCAAAGTTTTTGGGAATACTGTCATTATGCTTATGGATGAATGGACACTGGAAATGACGTGTGATTTCCCTAAACAGCAATGGTTCGAAGTGTAAGGCGAGTGTAAACAGGGCCGGGGTCACACGTCGCGTGTCACGGTCAGCGATCAATGCACATGATCGTAAATACGTGTAGATACGAATCATTGTAAAACAGGTGCTGTATGCTAACCTGCTTGACCAGCATCGAAAAAGGAAACATACATTATACTGATCAATCTGATAAAAAAATTACTGGCATGTGGTTCAATTGTCATTTTACTTCTCATCTTATCACTTTATTAAATTTAAGATACGGTATAACGAAAACCTTGTGAATTTCTAATGACCTCTGAATTTGAATATATATCTAATATATAAAATTCTCGCGTCACAGTTTTCGTTGCCAAACTCCTCCGAAACGGCTTGACCGATTTTGATGAATTTTTATATGTATATTCAGTAGGTCTGAGAATAGGTCAACATCTTTTTTTTTTTTTTTTTTTTAATGGGTAGGGTAGGTATGTAGGGTAGGGTAGGGTAGGGTAGGTAGGGTAGGGTACGTAGGGTAGGGTAGGGTAGGGTAGTGTAGGGTAGGGTAGGGTAGGTTAGGGTAGGGTAGGTTAGGGTAGGGTAGGGTAGGGTAGATAAATTTTTGGTCTTTTTATGGCAAAACAAAGTTTGCCGGGTCAGCTAGTATACTATAAAATCAAGAATTTATAACCAATGTCTTGATTTTACATTTTGCATTCGGACCAAAAATCTAGACCCTTTTTAGGGTTCCGTAGCCAAATGGCAAAAAACGGAACTTTATAGATTCGTCATGCCTGTCTGTTTGTCTGTCTGTCCGTCCGTATGTCACAGCCACTTTTTTCCGAAACTATAAGAACTATGCTGTCGAATCTTGGTGAGTAGATGTATTCTGTGAACCGCATTAAGATTTTCACACAAAAATAGAAAAAAAACAATACATTTTGGGGGTTCCCATACTTAAAACTGAAACAATTTTTTTTTTCATCAAACCTATTCGTGTGGGCTAAATATGGATAGGTCTTCAAAAATGATATTGAGGTTTCTTATTTAATTTTTCTAAACTGAATAGTTTGCGCGAGAGACACTTCCAAAGTAGTAAAATGTTTGTCCCCCTGTAACTTCTAAAATAAGAGAATGATAAAACTAAAAAACATATATGATGTACATTACCATGTAAACTTTCACCGAAAATTGGTTTGAACGAGATCTAGTAAGTACTTTTTTTTAATACGTCATAAATCGTAAACCGCAATTTACCAAGTACGGAATCCTTCTTGCGCGAGTCCGACACGCACTTGGCCGGTTTTTTCATTTATCATGTCCTTTAGCAGCATGTAGATGCGGTTATTTCCCTTAGGAATATACTTTTGTCCAACTGAGTTATCCGAAGTCAAAGTAAATCAGACGTTGTATTTATATTTTTATTCAGCTGATACTCCTGAATAATAACAGCCGCACTGTTCGATCATCAAGGTTAAGCAACACTTGACGAGGTCGGTCCGTGGATGGGTGACCATTTCAACATACCGAGTTTCCTCCGTGCCTCGGCAAGCACGTTAAGCCGTTGGTCCCGGCTGTCATTTGAAGATCTTTGACAGTCGTTACGGGTAGTCAGAAGCTTGAGATCTGACACCAGTCTTGCCAAAGGGTACCGTGTTACCCAGTTACTGGGTTGTGGAGGTCAGATAGGCAGTCGCTCCATGTAAAACACTGGTACTCAGCTGAATCCGGTAAGACTGGAAGCCGACCCCAATATAGTTGGGAAAAGGCTAGGCAGATTGATTGTCTCCTGATTTAATGAGCGGTGAATCCGTGAATGAATCATTCAGGATGTTAAACCAATTAATTGTTTACGTAGGCTCTCATCGATCTCCATGATGTTGCAGGTTCATGGATCTTCTTATAGTTTTTTTTGTCGTGTTTTACGTATGATCGACTTTGAGTTGACTTTTCGAGAATATTCTAGACGACTACGCATTTTTCCAGTTGTTATTTAATGATGACGATAAACCCCGGCAAAATTTAATATTTGCACGCTTATCGATTCATAAAACACAAATTACCTACAACTATTCCATTTTTTTTTTTTTTTTTTTTTTTTTATTTATCTATAGGCTCGCGTTTGACCACTATCTCGCCTGATGGTAAGTGATGATGTGGTCGACGGTGAAGCACGCTTGCCTAGAAGTAACCTATTCACTCTTGACTTAAAGACCCCAAGGTTGTAGCTATCAGGAAACAAAGACTCCGGCAGGGAATTCCACTCCTTAGCTGTGCGTACAATGAAAGTATTCGCAAAACGCTTTGTACGTATGGGTGGGATGTCCACCATGTACCGGTGGCGCATTGCCGTACGTCTTGTTGTCCGGTGATGGAAAGGGCTAGGTGGAATCAAATTGTGCAGTTCCATCGCACACTCCCCGAAATGTAACCGATAAAAAACCGACAGACTGGCCACCCGGCGTCGATGTTCAAGGCTCTGGAGCTTTGAGGCGACCAGTGCATCGTTACCGATAAGCCTCTTGGCCCGTTTGTCAATCGACTCAAGTGCATCAAGCTGATATTTGGCAGATCCGTCCCAGAGGTGAGAGCAGTACTCCATGCATGACCGAACTTGCGCTTTATACAATTTGAGCAGCTGTTCAGGCGTGAAGTACCGTCTCACCTTTGCAAGGATCCCCAACTTTTTTGCAGCCAACTGAGCCTTTGCCTCAATGAAAGGACCAAAATTGAGGGTCGATGTTAACGTAACACCAAGAAGGTCGAGATGGTCCGTTATCGGCACGGTTACACCACGGAAAGATGGAGCCGGGTGGAATAAGCTCTTTTTTGCGGAAAAAAGACACGCCTGGGTCTTAGCAGCATTGAAACTGACTAGATTGGCATCGCCCCAATCGGAGACAGCCTCCAAAGACAGGTTCAAGCGCCCAACCATGGCCTCCCGGAGAGACCGGATCTCAGGCCCAGTAGCCCGTGCGCCGGACACGTATCTCTCAGCAACCGTGCTGTCGTCTGCGTACCCAAAGGTTCCGGGTTTTAGCAGGTCATTTATGTGCAGCAAAAACAGTGTAGCCGAGAGCACCGACCCCTGAGGGACTCCGGCGTTAATACCTAACTGACCGGACGAGCAGCCATCGATAACCACTCGAATTGACCGATCCCTCAGGAAGTCAGCAATCCAATCACACAGACCACTAGGCAGACCGAAGGAAGGAAGCTTACCAATAAGGCTCTCATGCCAGACCCTGTCGAAAGCCTTCGAGATGTCAAGGGAGACAGCAAGGGCTTCCCCATGCCTCTCGATGGCCTCACTCCAGATGTGAATGGCATACGCTAGAAGATCCCCAGTTGACCGATTTCGGCGGAAGCCGTATTGGCGGTCACTGAGGATATCGTTGTCTTCTAGGTATGCCAGGAGCTTATTGTTCAGCACACGTTCCATACTCTTACAGAGGATGGACGTAACCGAGATGGGTCTGTAGTTGGCCGGGTCAGCCCGACTACCCTTTTTGGGCACGGGCTGAACGTTAGCTTGCTTCCAAGCCTTCGGCACCTTTCCAGTCACTATCGAGAGGCGATATAGGCGTGTCAGGATTGGAGACAATTCAGGCGCACAAGTTTTTAGTACAATTGCCGGTATCCCATCGGGGCCACTAGCTTTGTTCACGTCAAGGTTACGCAACACCCTAAAGACTTCTCTCTGATGGATGCGAATATCCGACATACTCGTCCCACATCCAACAGGAGACGGAGGGGGCCGCGCGCCATCAGAGTTCAGACGTGAAGATTCCGCAAAAAGGGAGGCAAACAAGTTTGCCTTGTCCTCGGCGGAGTGGGCCAGTGACCCATCGGGTCTCAGCAGTGGTGGTAGTGAGGGGCGACAGAAGTTTGATTTAACCGACTTAGCCAGGGACCAAAACGCTTTGCTACCAGCAGGGTATGAAGCTAGTTTGTTCCCGATTCTGCTAATATGGTCAAAACGTGCCCTTCGCATCGCCTTTTTGCAAGACTTGGCAGCCCTATTGAAGGCTCTCTTCTTCTGAGTAACGTCACTTGCTTTGTGCACACGAGCGTCGACCCATGCCAGGTAAGCCTTGTGTTTAACTGCATTTGCGCCGAGTGCAACACTCGGCACCAAACCATGGTCGTTCAACACCGGACAGCGCTACGTCAGAGAATGGAATGTAGTACTCCATCCATGGTTACCTTAGAGTATATGTATACTTAAGTGGAATAAATATTATTATATATGTATATATATAACTAGCTGTTCCCCGCGGCTTCGCTCCCGTGGACCACCCCACAGGACCCGTTTTCGGGATTAAAAAATAGTCAATGTTACTCAGGAATAATGTAGCTTTCTATTGGTGAAATACTTTTTTAAATGGGTCCAGTAGTATCGGAGCCTATCCGGTACAAACAAACAAAACATCTTTCCTCTATAGAATATTGGTATAGATTTATGCCTTTTTAACCCCCGATGCTTCTGCTGTGGGGATCAGCAGCAAATGTTGATTCAATTTTCATCTTACAATAGAGGGCAATTCGCGCGATCTATAAAATGGGTCCCCGCGAGTCCCTTAGAGAAAAATTTAAAAAAATCGATATACTGACTCTAGCTTCACTTTATATTTTGAATTGTATTTTGTATGTCCGCAAAAATCGAGGGCTTTTCAAAACTAGAAGCGACTTACATAATTTCGAAACCCAAATTCCGATTAACAAAAACTAGCAAGTCTTTTCATATAAACAGTATACGCTTATATAACAAGTTGCCAAAGTCAGTTATAGAACTGACCGATGGAAAGTTCAAAAACTACATCAAACGTGTCCTTATAAAAAGCATATTATTAAATCAAGGACTACGTTGAAGATACAATTTGTGGCTTTAGCTCCTTCTGCGCATGCGGCTTCCCTGGTAACTCATAAACGGCACAGGTATGTGGATGTCTCTAACTATTCTCAATCTCAATTATTCTTTGTATTTTTTTCCTTCTTTTAATTAGTCTTTTTACAATGGTTATCAATCATCTTCATAGCCCTTTGCTAAAAATAGTTACAGCACTGATAACAACATTTGTGCCACATGTTAGATTTAGTCTTTTTTTTATTTTACTTTTGTATAGATTCTTTTACCGATTGTTTTGTAAATGTGTGAACATTGTAGGCCTTCTAGATGCTTGTTAACTTTTTAATTCGTTTTATTTTCTTTTGTTTATATAATATGTTTTTTTTTTGTTGTTTTTTCGACTTATTGTCGGGCCTACGTTGTCCCCCCATATCTAAGTACTAATGCTGTAACATGGAAATATTGTGAAACCAAACCATTTTTTAAAAGAGTAACCATGGAGTTTCTTGCCGGTTCTTCTCCATAGGAAACGACCAACCCGAACCGTGCACCTTTTGTCGACGTTTTATAAGTGCCCATGTAGGTCTATATGAAATAAAAAAAAATATTTTGATTTTGATGGAAAAACAGGGATGTTATAAGTTTGACGCGTGTTACTGTGTGTTTGTGTATCCGTCTGTGGCATCATAGCTCCTACACGGATGAACCGATTTTGATTTCTTTTTTTTTGTTTTGTACTATTTGAATTGGAGTGTTTTCGCAAGATATCGTGTCATAATTACGTGTTCAACAGATTGTCGATCAAAGCGTATCTACTAACTAGATTAGATGTAGCATAAAATAAAAAGTCACGGGTTTATTTTATTTTATTTGTTTGCAATATTGTTAATCAAAAACTGTACAAAGCCAACTACGCTACGAGTATAATATATATCGATATGATTATGTTGACATTAAAAAAAAACATAAGATCGTATTTACGTAGTAAACAGCTTACATAGCATTAATTAATTAATTTCATATTTAATAATTATATTTCTAAGCAACCATAATAAATATATTCCTCATGCAAATCAATCTCCTTCTAATGTGGACCCCCTCAGGGTAAAAGCCTCCTCCAAAGAATTCCATTTTTCCCTATCTTTAGCAGTGGTCATCCAGTCTCTTCCTGCTTTGGATAATATCTCGTCCTGCCACCGAGCGCCCGGGCGACCTCTACTTCTCACGCCATGCGGTCCTTTCAACTTTGTGGTGTTAATTGTCCATCGATTGTCCCCATATCTTCCAACATGGCCAGCCCATCTCCATTTGAGACTTTGAGAAAAGTGTAGAGCATCCTTTACCTTGGTTATTTGCCGAGTTTCTTACTCTATCTCTCAGCTTTATATTTAAACAGCTCCTTTCCATTGCCCTCTGTGTTGTCTGTATTTTGTGTCTTGCCTTGTGATCATAAATCCACGTTTGGCAGCCATAAGTTAGACAGCGATTGCGAATGTTACTACCTGTTAATTGTGAAAGGATACACACACTTAGTCACCGTCTTGATGATATCAGAATTTAAGAATCTTAAATTTGGAAACAGTTACCTACTGTTGAGATATTGACCAATTGCTTATTCAAAGGCAACATGTTCAAAAGCGTAGCTTGTTCGCATTTGAATTTTGCTTGTAAAAGGTACACTGCGACAGTGGTGTCTCATCCCATACAAAGAAACTGTCCTGACGTACTGTACTGATTATACTGATTATTTGATTTATCTATCGATATCGGTGATCTATATATCGCCGTGGAATGGAACCGTACGCGATCGATTTATAAAAAGAATATCGGTATAATCAGATGAAAAACGCTAGTTACGTGGCACGTTTCTTTGTATGGGATGAGGCATCTGTATGCTAGTATTATAATATCTGTAACTGGGCTTTGTTAGTATTTACTATCCCATTCCTGGCATGAACCCTTTCCTAGTACTGAATACCTTTTGCGAGCTCACGCTTCCTCCTCCAGGTTTTGCAAAATCTGTCTAATTCTTCTCACTGCTATATACTTTGCGCGTGCGAGTTCGTCTCATTCCCTGTCTGCTTGTTATTTCTAAATATCAAGCTCTTGTACCGTGTATCAACTTTTAGCTTGACGTTTTGGTGCGAATAGTCATACCTTCTGAAAATTAAGTTTCTTTCTTTCGGGTCATTTTGGCCAGATATTTTTCAAACAATAATGTGGACTTTCGAATAATGATTCATCTTGAACGTCTAGCCGTTTATTGATGATATTATGCACGTACGCTAGTGTAATATTGACCTTATTCGTCTGGAACTCTTGCGAACTTATTTACACTGTCTGCGTTATTGAAATTTATTTTAAATGATTGTAAGTATTCGGGGACGGTAGGACTTACTGACGTCATATCATCTTCATCATCAGCCTTTTTTAATATTCCCACTGAGGGGACACAGGCCTCCTCTCTGTGAGAGAGGGAACGCGGGCCCAGTGCGGATTGGTGGATGTCACATATCTTCGAATTCATACGCCACGTCGTACCATACCATACGCGACACGTCATATCATTTGCCTAAATCTTACCCCTTTATGTACACTGTCTTTTCTTCATAAATTCGCGCCTGTATTCCCCGAAGCACGGGGTCCGAGCCCTAAGGGAAAAAACTAGTTCAAATAAATCTCACTAGATGGCGTGTTAAGCACCGATGTGTTATTGAATTGTGTGTAAAATTAATATTTTATACTAATTGAATGTTCTTGTTTAACCAACTCTCCTAAGCACAAAATTATGGAAAATTGGGCTCTTAATCCACATTTCAAAGATTATTTGAGCGGATTTTTTTAAACTGATGCCAATAGATGGCGCAGTTTCCAATTTCTGAGGCATTCCACTCGATTGTTTAAATTTGTTCTGTAACACATTTTGGTCCAATGATACTGTAAAAACGTGCAAGAAAGAACTATAAAAGAAATCGTCACTGTATTTAAAGAAATATTCACGAACCAAGTAAACCCTGTACTTGCAAGTCGCTGCTAATACCATCTATCTATCGCCGTGGAACGAAAACAAGCGCAATCGATGTACACAAAATAATCAGTTTAATCAGACGAAAAACGCTAGTTACTTCGATACAGTTTCTTTGTATGGGATGAGGCATCTGTATGCTAGTATTATATTATCTGTGCCCGAGGGGTTAGACAGAGATGTATCTAGAGAACATCCACATGTCGCCAGCGATATTTAAGTCACATGCAATGGGGGTAGCCTATTGCCGTCAACCGGCCACAAATCCAGATTCCAGTCTGCTACTGAGATATTCAAGATGAAAAAACCCAATAACACTTTGCCCATCCCAGGCACCGAACCCAGGATCTCAGGCCCCACAGTTGCGCTATACGACCACTAGACCAACGAGACAGTATTTTGTTTTTCAACAGACTTCGAAAAGTAGGTTCTCAATTCGACTGAATGTTTTTGTATGTTTGTTACACGATTACTCCGCTAATTATGAACCGATTTTGATGTTTTTTTTTATTTGAGATCTGGTGCTTCTCATGTGGTCCCATTTAAATTTGATCAAGATCTGACTAGTAGTTATTGTTAGTAAAGCGTATTTTCATGGTAGTATAAGTTACTAAACTAAAAAGAGAAAAATAGTTATAATAATAAAATTAAACCGACTAACTCTTAAAATAACTTTATTTTATTGGTACCTATTTATTTTTAACCCCCGCCGGAAAAAGAAGGGGTGTTATAAGTTTCACGTGTGTTGCTGTGTATCTGTGTGTCTGTCTGTGGCATCATAGCGCCTTAACGGATGAACCGATTTCGATTTAGTTTTTTTTGTTTGAAAGGTAACTTTGTCGAGAGTGTTCTTAGCTATATTTGAATAAAATTGGTTTAGCCGTTCAAAAGTTATGGGCATTTTACTGTTTGAATCGGGGTGTTTTTGCAAGATAAATGCGTCGGGGGTTTTTAAATTGTGAAATTTTACTTGTTCTATTTTGACACCGACTTCCGAAAAGAAAGTTATTTTTCACTTTGTAGTGTTTTGTTTTGGAAGTAGTTGTATTTTTATTTTTTTGTCTCGTTTTGAATTTATTGCTCATACGAATATAATAACGGTTTTTCCAATATGATTACAGTTTATGTTATGTTAAAGCGTGGATTAACCACGGTTTTACTATTTTGAAAGTATTTTAAATATCCGACATGGAATTCCGCATACAAAAATAGCGTAATGCGTCTTAAGTAAAAATGTATACCTACTTACTTATTACGTATGTAAGTAATGTTATGTTGTGAAAACCTATGTAGATGCAATATGCAATAATAACAGCATGTAAGTATTTATTATCCCTGTAAAAAACTGTATTAATACAAGGAAACTACGTATTTCTAGAAGTACCTAAAATGGTAAATGTACAAAAGAGCTAGCAATAAAAAAAAAAGTTATATCAGCAGAAAGACGTCCACTGCTGGTCATAGGCCTCCCCTAAGCGTCGCCACATTGAATGACCCCGTACGTCCCGCATCCTGCGGATTCCCGCAACCTTCACCAGGTTATCGGTCCACCTGGTGGGAGGCCTTCCAACGCTACGTCTGGTGGTTTGGGATCGCCACTCCAGAACTTTCCTGCCCCATCAGCCATGCGTTCTACGAGCAATGTGCCCTGCTACTTCCACTTAAGTTTGTCAATTCTTAGGGCTATGTCGGATCTCTTCATTTCTGATTTGACAAAAAAAAATGGTTTATAGGTATTCAAAATACAATCAAAGTTTGAATTTTAAATTAACACGTAGTAATAAAATACAGCTCGTTTTGTGTTGACCCAGTAATTTTTTTTTTCTAGTATTATTGCGGTTTTTTCCTATTATGGTTGAGTTTTATTATACTTTCTAGTAGCCTAAAAAGAATTTTAAATCGGAATCCGGTTCTGTAGGATTTTTATGACGAAGGAGCCAATTTCCCCAATGGATCTGGACGCGGTTAGTGCATCTCATTGTTGTGGAATGATGACTACGACAGCTCTTGAATTCGGTTTAGTTAACCTTCTTATAACCACGTGTTGGTCTGTGAGACCGACGAAACACACTTTCTTGACTTTGTCTCTTATAATTAACTAGCGGACGCCTCGCCTCGGTTTCACCCGCGTAGTTCCCGTTCCCGTGGGAATACAGGGATAAAAAGTAGTCTATGTCACCCGGGGATACTATAGCTTCCCAACGGTGAAAGAATTTTGAAATCGGTCCAGTAGTTTCGGAGCCTATTTGGTACAAACAAACACACAAACAAACAAACAAAAAAATCTTTCCTCTTTATAATATTGGCATAGATGTACTTATGTTGTACCTTCTCTGCCGGATTTGTTGCTACGATCGTTTTAGGGTGCAAAAAGTGCCATCGTGCGTGTAGCTGGTATTCTCGTATTTGTCAACAATCGGTCTGTGGGACCGACGCGGTACGCACACAAAAACAAGTGAGATTTGAATTGAAATTGAAAAAAAAAATGGTCCTGTTTTTGTGTGTTTATTGTTCTAAATGCAAATATATTTACATACTATTCAAAAGGTTGATCGAATAAAAAAAAATTTTCATTCATTTTGTAAACTTACGAAAATCTCGATATTTTTCAGAGACTGTTACACAATAGTCTTGTTCAGTAAATATACTGTAAATCTATACCAATATTATAAAGAGGAAAGATTTTAAAAATTCCTTCACCTATGGAAAGCTACATTATTCCCGAGTAACATAGGCTATAATTTTGAAGGGAGCGAAGCCGCGGGGATCAGCAGGTTGTTGATAAAGTGGGTTTATATTATTCAGGATATGCCCCAGTTTGAGAAAACATAATTTCACGATATCATATTATTGATAAAATATTGTGAAATTGCGTTTCAAACTTTTGGTCTGTGGGACCGTGCGCGGGTATAGGAAGGTTAAACTGAGGCAGTGGCCGCCATACTGTTTAAAAAAAAATCTTATAGCGCTGGGGCTCCAGTCAAGTTAGAGATTGGTAAAATGTCAAAGAAGTATGCGATTGTCAAGCGCTGCGTATGCCGACAATCGCCATTGCTGATAGAATAATAATTTATCTAGGGCCTCATTTATTAAAATTCGTCTAGTCATTTAGGTGACAGGGCTTGCAAAAGAAATAGACATACAAACATACATCTGTTCGAAAACATTAACCTCTGTCAAGGGCAGTCTGGATCATATTCAAGATCCAGATTAAAAATACGCCATGATTAAACCAATTTTCTCGAAGTCGTGTCGGTATTCTACTGTCCAGTTCAATTTGGCGTGCATGCGTAATTTCACAACAGTCGCGTGCGCATCAGATAGCAATGACATTGAACGCGTTGCTTAATTTGTTTTACGTGCCACGAATACATTATCTGGCTTTAGGATAAGGTACGTTGCATAGTGGATGCTACTGACGAACGCTATAACTGATCAAACAATATAAGCCTTTACTCAAAAAAAAAAGTGTAAGCGGAAGCCGCTGGAAATCAGTATTTTTTCTTGATGAGGCCTGTGTAGCAATATGAAGCTATTGGCAAGGTTGATTCATGGTGAAGTACTCGTAACGATTGAGCCTTCTATGTTATCCAATGAAGAAAAGTGGGTGTAGTGAGTTGAAAGTCAGCGATCTTGAAGGTACCGCTCGCTCTGATATTTGAACATTTGGAACCTATAACTGCATGCTTAACTCGGAACTAATTTCTGGACTGATAATAATTGTCAACGGATAAAAACTTGAATATGTAGAGGAATATGTATATCTAGGTCAGATCATATCTCCAAGCGAGAATTTGTCCAAAGAAATTGATAAAAGAATCGCTACTGGGTGGAAACAAATTTGGGCTTTGAAAGAAATAATGTAAAGCAAGGAACTCGGCATCAAGAAAAGAAAAAACTTTTGATACATGCATTCTTCCTTGCATCACATATATGGCTGTGAAACAGGGGCTGTGGCCTGTGACAAAAATCAAAGGGAAATGCTTGCAAAATGTCAACGAGTCATGGAAAGGAGCATACTGGGGCTAAAGTTAAAATATAGAGTCAGGAATGTAGATATCAGACGCAAAACTAAACTAACAGACATCCTAACACGTATTGACCAACTGAAATGGAGATGGACATTGCATATGCTCCCCTTGTAAGCATGAAAAATGGAGCAAGCCGGTAACGGTCTGGTATCCAAGAGACGGGTAAAGGAGCCGAGGTCGCAAAGTGAGAAGATGGGAAGATGATCTGAAATTGAATCTAGGTCCCCTTTGGCTAAGAATTGCAACCGATATGAAACAGTGGACAATGTTGGAGGAGGCCTATGCCGTAAGGCACACTGAACTTTGGGACTTATTATGATTAGTGTACAAGTGATTAATTAGTAAAAAGAAAAATTGTAAAATTTCGGAATGAAAGACTTTATTATTATTAAAAATACAATAAATTAAGATCTAAGGAGACAGAGCTTGTTTAAGATTGGTCTGTTTTGTAACGATTAATTATCTGAATTTATTTAACTTTAAATTAGACGTGAACGTAGTATAGTACTGTAGCAGCAGTGTAAAGCGGGCTTTAACTGTAATACAGATGTACTTAGTTAGCTACTATGTGTCTACCTTTTGTGTTTTCGTGACAAAGAACTAAGACTAAGAGGGGGCACTGTAGGGGGAAATATCGATCCTGAAGTGCTAAGCTTAGGTCCAAATTAAGAGCGAATATGTTGCCTTTAGTTAGTAACGAATCCAGATTCAAGGCTTTTATTGAGATATATAATATGCACAACCCAAATAACACTGCCTGATTAGGGGATCAAACCCAGAGGGCATATACAAAGTGACGTCCTATCAGCAATAACAATTGTCGGAAAGTCCAAAGAGTAGGTATTGTGGGCATTTAGCTCAGGGAGCTGAAATGATAAGCAAATAGAACTTCAAACTTGTATTTATTACGTAAACGTGCCTTGCCTAAGGCGGCTCTTACAGAAGTCACAAGAAAAACTATACAAAGATTTTCTTCATTAAAAAATGTTTTTTAGACCAAGTTTTTTTCGTATTCTTCTCAGCAAACTCTTTCATTTCTTTCTTTTACCCATAATTATCATCAAAACATAAGAAGTCCGCCAAATTTCATCTTAATCGGTGCAGGATAACTGCTTTAAAATTCAGTTGCAAGATTTGACCCGAACACACTTACAAAGTTACATACATACATACATTAAAAGTTAAATAAAAGCTTGTAGTATCTTCAAATATTTATTTGCGTTCTAAATATGATTAATCTTCCAAAACTAAATATCAGTTTTTTTTTTTTATTTATCGATAGGCTCGCGTTTGACCACTATCTCACCTGATGGTAAGTGATGATGTGGTCGACGGTGAACGGTGAAGCACGCTTGCCTAGAAGTAACCTATTCACTCTTGACTTAAAGACCCCAAGGTGGTAGCTATCAGGAAACAAAGTTGCCGGCTTTGAGGTACCTCCTTACCTATTCAAAGAATAATAAAGAAAGAAAAAATATCGTAGCACGTCCTTAAAGAAGGTAGAGCGGGAGAAGTCACAAAAAAATGTATGCGCATGCCAATCTCATATTAAGTCATGTGGTCCATCCTAATAATTTGAGTCTTTTGAATATCGCTGTTTCAATGTAATTTTTATGTTACTGGAAGCCGAGAAATGAGCTGCAGTGAATAAAAAGCAACGACTAGATGACTTGGAGACAATCGAAAAAGTGATGTTTGCAGAATAAGAATCAATCACCAGTATAGGTACTTGCAATTCTAAACTTTACGTGTCTCGGGTGCTCTGTAGCAATAAGTCGATCATGTCATGTGTGTCTCTACGTCTTATGTCGCATGTAAATAACGACAGAAAACGTTGTAAAATTATTTGTGTTAATACTTAGTACTGTCGTTGGCCGACTGAACTGTCTTGTAGTCACAATGTTGTAAATCGTGTGGCAAGCTGTTTTGTTGTTTTACGACTGTGTTCTTACCCGGAAAAGGATGGTAATGTTTATGCTATTGTTATAGCACGATATGTCTTTAGATTTTCCAGAAGATTAATAAGGACATTTAAAGCAGGTTAAAGCTACTTGAGACCTTCTGAAATTAAAAACGTAACGTATCGTCTTTAAGTCAAGAGTGAATAGGTTACTTCGAGGCAAGCGTGCTTTACCGTCGACCACATCATCACATCATCATCATCGCTTACCATCAGATAAGATAGAGGACAAGCGCGAGCCTATCAATAATAATTAAAAAATACAACCTCTATAATGACACCCGCCAGTGGATGGCCCACTGGCGGGTGTCATTATAGAGGTTTTTGCCAATGGACAATAATGGAACTTGTTTGATCATAATCAAACTTTTTAATCAGAGAAGAAGGAACAGCACAATAAACTTTCTAACAACGCATTTCTATTCAAGTATTAATCTACAGAACATTGTCTAATGACAAAACCAGTTAGTATGTATATCACCTTAATCCTAGAGTTAGTAACTTCTTAAAATTTAGATGGCCAATATGCAAAAGAGACATGTATCGTTCTTACTACCGCGAAACCGTTATGGTTTGGCTTACTAAGAGTTAGATCCGGAATTAGGTAGGTAGGTTTGATAGAAAGGCGACTTTTGAGAACTAGTCAGCTCTGACGTCATAATATGAATCTGAGACCATCTTGTCAAACGAGCCTGTGAATGAACTTAGGAGTTAAGAACACAGGAACGGATTTAGATGTTTTTTTAAGTAAGTACAATTTATTGATGGCCATAATAGTAACTAAACAGTAGCAAATAAATTTAAATTAAGAATATAGACTATTCTTAATTTAAATTTATATAATATATATATGAAATCACAAACAAAAAAATATTTTATCGTAAGAAAGCGTGGGGTGAATATTGAAAACCGAATTCGACATAGCCAGTTGTTTAAAACGCCTCAGTATTGAACTGTATTGAAGTGGTTTACATTGCATAATTATCATTGTTCCAGATAATGCCTCGGAAGTATCAAAGAACGACACTACGAGAATCATGGAGTGCAGATGCAGACGACTTACACAAGGCCATAGTTTACCAAACTGATTTCCTTGTAAAATTTCAATTAGTTGATTTAATTAAATATAACTGATGTGATAAAGAGACTGCATAAGTGCCTCTTAGTATCTTACTTTAGATTTAAGAGTTCGATTGCCAAAACAATAGTTAAAAAAAAATATGTGAAAAGTGAGTCGTATAAGCCAACGAGCACTCTACAAAATGCACAACGATAGGTTCAAAAAATAATAATCATTATCGTAACCTTAGCTCCTATGAAGATTACTGAGAATACCAAATATTGTTACAAATAAGAAAAGTTTAATTATATCTTGCAAGCTTTTTTTTACATACGTACTCACGCCTTTTTCCCATGGGGGTAGGCAGAAACTACAGAGCGCCACCTGCTACGATCCTTACATACTTCTTTTGCTTCACACACATTCATACATCTAGTCATACACACACGCGCTGGTTATGGGTACTGCGCACTTGGCCTTTCTGAAGCTCATCACCTATAAGGTCTATGTGTGTCTTTCTAGGGCGTTTCCATTCACGTCTGCCTTGTAAATACCTTTCGGTAGTCGCCTTTCATTCATCCTCTCAACATGGCCAAACCATCTTACATATTTTTTTAATTTCTTTTCACACGCTTTTTTTATTACAATTAAAAAATAAAGTATAACCAACTTATACCCTAGTGTTTCTACAGATTACGTCTACTTTATAGTAATCTCGATAAATCTCTCAATAATTGCGAAAATGTGAGTTACATCAGATTCGGTACAAAATCAGAACGAACCCTGAAGCTAAATAACGCTCTAGTTAGTACAGTTGTTTCGGAAAAAATCTAGAAACCAACATTCATAGATCATTATTAAAAATTTAAAGATTACCAATCTTTCGCTTAAGTCACCTCTTTCAAAAACATATTAGAGCACAAGTCTTTGCCAAGTCCATCCCTGTTTGTCGAAAACAATAGTATTGATTCTAAAATCTTTGAAAGTATTCAATCCGCATTCAGTGTGGTTCAGTGCATAGTATGTGTTGTACAGGCTAGATGGAAACGGAACTAATTCTAAACTCAAGGCTGACATTTTAAGTTATAATCCATTCTTGCTTAACAATATTAAAACATGAACATGAGGAGTTTTAAATGTTAGCTATCTAGCTTGTGTCCACCACCATTATAGGTTCTACTATATCATCATCATCTGCCTAGCCTTTTCTCAATTGTTGTTGGGGTTGGCTTCCAGTCTAACCGGATTCAGCTGTCTACCAGTGTTTTACATGGAGCGACTGCCTATCTGACCTCCACAACCCAGTAACTGGGTAACACTATACCCCTTGGTAGGTTCTACTAAATATGCTGTTTAATATTTAATGACAGTTTTTGTGATTTTATGGAGATCACATACCTGCCCCCGTATCATGACGTGTCATATTATCGTGATTCGACTGTGAAAAAGGGACAGATGTATACAAGTCATGTACATCTGTCCCTTACACACACTCAAAGTAACCTATAAGAGGTTATGGGCGACCACTTTGATGTAATAAGACCAACGCCTGTAAACATCTGCAATACCAAAGACATGACATAAAACCGACCCATCCCAGAGACAAATCTGAACTGTCACATTTTTCTATAGTTAGTATACAGTAAATTGACCCATGACCTCGTTAGGGCCACGTCCACTCCAGCAGTCAACTAGTGGTCTTTCATCTGAAATAATAATGACGATGATGAAATTGCCCAATTGATTACCCTAGCTTTTTCTCTTATTTTGGGTTCAAGTACCACTATTGGAACCAGGGCTGGGCAGTATTTGAATAACTTGTAATTGAAATAAATAATTGATATACAAATACATATTTGGTATTTGTAATTCAATTACTTCTTAAAAATTAAATTTGTAATTGGTATTTCAAATACCTGACGCTGATGTACTTTATAGTTAGTATTTCAAATACTTATGGCTGCAAAATATATTTAGCAATCTTTTTAAGGCTGAGTTCTGCAGAAAATAGCACTCGATAGCTTTCGTAAGCAAAATGGCGACAGCTACATAGTTCAATCTTTAGAGTCGGCAACACTGCACCTGTACTGTACGTCAAATTGTATTGTAATGTATTTTGTAATTGGCACGTATTTAAAAATAGTTAAAATATTGTAATTTGTATTTCAAATACAAGTCTTAAAAATATTTTGTATTTCGTATTTTAAATGGTACGTACGTCGTAATTGCGATAAAGTTTTTAGTGATTTGCATTTCTTCATAAGAGAAAAAAAATATAGATAGAAGAGCACAAAGGTACCTACTGCTTATTTCAGCAGAAATTTCTTCCAGCAAACCTGCGACAGGAAAATTGGATGATAGACAAAGACACTGTGTGTAGAAAGTAATAAGGAAACTTAAAATAGACTATAATAACTTAACTAATTATATATATATTACACATATACCGTAGCTAAATATATGGAAGATAAAAATAAATAAAACAATTCATATAAGTTCTTAAGCTGACATGGTCACAATGATTAGAATTACAATTTTCACTCATTTCAAGAAAGTATCTCAAATGCTGCATTCGCCTAAAGATAACTTTTCCTTGGAAAAGCCTGGAGGATATAAGATTATCTGTAGCTGTGGGCAATCATATATTGGACACACGAAGCAAACTGTTGCTTGCCGGATCAAAAAACACATTAGGGCAGTGAAAAACAACGCATCACATCTTCTCGAATCAGGGCCAAACCACTGGATGGATTTACATGACCCACAGGTCCACAGGTTTTCGTCCAATGGCGTTATGTCGGAACCACAGGTTTTCGATAGAACGCCATTACATACCTAGAATGGTTCGGGAAGCAATTGAAATAACCAAGTTCAAAATTTCAATAGGGACAACGGGTTTCAATTTTCGAGAGCATGGAATCCAGTGGTTTAAATATGTAAAGGTCGTAAAACTACTGAACGAGTGTCAAATGTGGATACAGTGAGCATCGTCTGTCGTGAACAATGTCGAGTAACTAGTAAGATGAGTTCTGGTGGTAGCGGCATCATGCGTGAAAAACGAGTGAGGAAGAGGGTAGACAGATATGTCAGTTCGTAAGTAACACCCACCAGCAAAGACTTTAGTTTTCGTGATCATGGCGCTTGTAAAGGTGCCGAAATATTGAGCTCTCAACCAAAATCAAAGTATACATGGTAAATATTCCGAAACAAATATTAATTCTAATAAAAACAATTCATGTATTTTTGCCCAGCCTTGACTGGAACACAGCTGCTAAATAGTTATAGTAATAGAGTAATTTGATGAATCATGTGATTCTCAGCGCATGTGTTGTTTTCCAGCTTGAAACGTTGCCTAATCCGTACGAACTTAAGTAACAATCTATGGAGTTGATAAGAATAAATTGTTCTAGAACTAACTCGACTTAAACACATACTTAATGATTTATTTGTTTCAATAACACACTAAACACTGTATTGCTTACAACTCGAAAGCAAACGGCCCTAACTCACGTTTTCCATTTTCATCTTATTTTGAACAAGTCTGTTTCTACCAGAGGTTTTCAGACTCTGCATAAGTACTCATTTATTTTCATCCTAAAGCGTAACCGAAATCCATAACAGATTTTTACATATTTTTTTTTACCATTCATTAAAAATCGTTGATCGCCAATTACTTGGAATTAACTAAACGCATAAAACAGTCAGGTTGTTTAATAAAAAAAAAGGTTTAACTGCTAATCTGGCAATTCAGCGTCACATTTCGTTCTTATGACGTCACAATTTATATAACACTAAACTGTTGCAACTTCGAAAGCGCATTCATTAAGGCAAGGATGCATGTGTGACGTCACAAACCATGTGAACTCATGTGGGTGGACGTTGGCGCCTACGTAGCCCAACGCGGATACATTTTGTACCAAATTACTGTAAACCATGTTGCGGAATGTTTTGCGTAAGACAACACATTCTTGGTTTTATTCGCTGACCTCAAAGTTTGTCCGGCTTCGGTTACATTGGATGAACTTGATCTACTGCTACAGTCTTATGGAGTTTGTCGATTAGACCAGTATTGCTAAACTTGGCCAGAGTTACCCATACTTTCGTTGATAACTTAAATTGGCTTATTACCTACATAACGTAATTTTAATACTTCAGAGATGCCCCAAAAATAGCCTTCAATGACAAAATAGCTTAAAACTTCCACCTAAAATCCGTGACTCTAAAAATGTATATTTATTCAAGAAACAGGTCAAAGAACCTTTACACAATCCTGTAATTTTATATATTATTATATTATATGTTGTCTGTATTTTAGTTAAGGTATATCTGTAATTTATAAATAATATTTTAAGTTTCTTCATTTCTTTCTACACACTGTGTTTTCGTCTATCATCCAAGTTTCCTGTCGCAGGTCTGCTGGAAGAAATTTATATTGAAATAAGGAGTACCTTTATGCTCTTCTATTATTATATCTCTTCTGTTTTCCTACTTTTCTCTGTTGAGTGTTTTGTGTGTACATATATAAATAAATAAAACAGCAAGGAGATTTAGCCTTCACAAAAAAACTCGACAACGCATTTTTAAAGAATTCGATTAAAATCGAAGTCAACAGTAGAAGTAGTTTTCCACACAAATAGCTACACGTACAAAACATTATTGTAAGACTTATCAGTTTTGTTTTCCATGAAAACTGTACGGCTAATGCATATACACGTTAGATTTAATATGGTCATTAAAAGCCATGTTTTTGTTACGAGAAGTATTATATACTTAGAAAGAATTTCCTTCCTTTCAGACTTCTGATATAAGTGAGAGAGTGTAGAGTTTTCAGGCATACGACCGTGCGCCATCTTGGACTATGAAAAGTAAGTAAAACAACAAAATAGGGTACGAAAATTATTGTTAGATACTGTCATGACATATTAATGGCAAATTTTATTAGAAAACGTGCGTCATCGTCGATAAAAATGGAACAAATCATGTTTTGTTAAACTGTTGTTTTATTGTTATTTAGTACAGGGGTAGAGTGTGGACGGTTATTTTTTTATTAAAAAATATTGTGATTCCATATTCAAAAGTTAATGTTGGACACACTTTAACATACAACACACTTCGGCGTAGAACATCGATCAATTTGTCCAATAGTACCATCAGTGTGTGTACCAAACTGGAGTTTTCTGTGCATAAGTATGAACTAGTGTCAGAACTTTTATACAAACAAAGGAGAACAAATATATTGACGGTATAATAATATAATTAGTAACTGTTTTGATATGGAAATGACAAACATCAAAGGTAAATATTTCATTGTTATTTAAATAGAAGTGTGAATCATAAGTTGTTATGAGTCAAAAAAGGATTGAAAGGGTAAACACAATCTTGAATTACTTATAGAATATGGGTCGATTTCTAATTAATTATCTCCCGAAAATTAAAACTTCGGTGCTATTTTTACATAGCAGGTGTCTTTTAAGGGCCTTGCACCGCTTTAGTGCTGTAAAAAGGTTACTTTCTAAAACATACTCCTTAGTAACGGCTAGGTAAGGTTTGAAAGAAATATATATTTATTATTGATTCATGTACATTATTTGTGAAACATTGATTTTTTGTGTAAATAAAAGGTTTGCTTTAAAAAAAAAATTGACGACACGAAAACGATTTGGATGTTTAAAAATATTTTACACAGAAAAATTGATGGCTAGAATTTCTTCATAAATGAAATAGCATATGTAAAACAAAGAATATTTTGCAAATAAAACTGTCCAAAAGAAGGTTCAATATTGATATTCTGGCACAGAGCGGGCGCACGGCCTTGAAGAATATATACGCCTTAAATAATAACGCAGTTGGATCATGGTATGCAACGACAAATTGTATGGAGAGAAATAGAAATGCCTAAAAGCGGAAATAATGATATGAAAGAAAAGGAAGTCAGTGATAGCGTGATGTTTAACTGGATAGAATAGATGAAGAACGCCTGATACGCAGAACCGCTTTTTCTTCTTTTTTTTAGAGTTCCGTACCTACCCAAATGTTAAAAACGGGACCCTATTACTAAGACTCCACTGTCCGTATGTCCGTCTGTCTATCTGTCACCAGGCTGTATCTCATGAACCGTGATAGCTAGACAGTTGACATTTTCACAGATGATGTATTTCTGTTGCCGCTATAAAAACAAATATTAAAAATAGAATAAAATTAATATTTAAGTGGGGCTCCCATACAACAAACATGACCTTTTTGCCGTTTTTTGCGATAATGGTACGGTACCCTGTCTGTATTGTCTTAGGCAATAACGAGTTATGTTATCACTATTAGTTCAACTATAAACGGCAGTAACAGCACAGAAAATCACCACAGAGACAAAAAAACAAACTGCAAAAGTTCATATTGAGTAAATCGTTCAAACCAACCTAAGTCACAATTACAAACTAATACAGTGCCACTACTCATAAATGCGTATCCAATCGGCAAATGGTACATTTACCGAGAACTTGTAATAAATTATGGTTTGTTAGGCAATAATGGAGCCAATTTCGTCACACACACTGCACAAGACAGAAGATTTGCAAAAACAAAAGTGCTAAGCATGGGTAAAGTAAGTAGAGTAGGTAAAGTAAGTAGAGAAGGTAGAGTAGGTAGAGAAGGTAAAGTAAGTAGAGTAGGTAGAAAAGGTAGAGTAAGTAGAGTAGGTAGAGAAGGCAGAGTAAGTAGATTAGGTAGAGAAGGTAGAGTAGGTAGAGTAGGTAGAGTAGGTAGAGTAGGTAGAGTAGGTAGAGTAGGTAGAGTAGGTAGAGTAGGTAGAGTAGGTAGAGTAGGTAGAGTAGGTAGAGTAGGTAGAGTAGGTAGAGTAAGTAGATTAGGTACAGAAGGTAGAGTAAGTAGAGTAGGTAGAGAAGGTAGAGTAGATAGGGTAGGCAGGTTAGGCTAGGCAGGGTAGGCAGGATAGGCTAGGTAGGGAAGGCAGGTTAGGTAGGTAGATAGGTAGCCAGTTGACGGGATCGAAGCCGCGGGGTATAGCTAGTTTAGATATAAATTTACCACAGAGGTTTAATGATTAAGTTTAATATAAAATGTATGCAGTAGATCGAAAAAGGTACCGGCTGAGAAAAAAAATCGGCGTATAAAACCAATTAGGTGAAAAAAATGCCCCGCATTTTGTACCATTGTAAAACTTTGATAGGTAGGTACTTCATATTTGGCAAGAAAAGTATAAAAAAATGGAAATAAATGAGAGGCAGATTGGTAGTTGAAAGAAAAGTAGATTACGCACCTCGCTAAAGTGATTAATTAATGCACTCGTGTTAATTAACCAACATAACACTCATGCATCAATAACTCACTTTGCGCTCGATGCAACAATCTACTATTTTATCATAATTATCTTTTAACACTTTTTCAGCGTGATTAATATGTATATCCATGCCAAATTATATCTTTCTAGTACTAAGAGTTTCTGAGTTAAGCTGCGAACAGACGGATATGGCGAAACTGTAAGGGATGTTGACTACGGAACCCTAAACACCCACCAATACTAACACCTTTTATGAATGCAAAAGTAACTATGTCTGTCTGTTTGTTTATAAAGTTTGCACGCCTAAACCACTCAGCCAATATGTCGATTTTTGTATAGGTATATATTGGACCTTGAAGAAGGATGCCTTTTATGACAGATGTTTTTTAGGGTTCCGTACCCAAAGGGTAAAAACGGGACCCTATTACTGAGACTCCGCGGTCCGTCTGTCTGTCTGTATGCCTGTCTGTCTGTCTGTCACCAGGCTGTATCTCCTGAACCGTGATAGCTAGATAGTTGAAATTTTCACAGATGATGTATTTCTGTTGCCGCTATAACAACAAATACTAAAAACAGAATAAAATAAATATTTAAGTGGGGCTCCCATACAACAAACGTGTTTTTTCTGCCGTTTTTGCGATAATGTTACGGAACCCTTCGTGCGCGAGTCCAACTCGCACTTGGCCGGTTTTTTTTTATTGATGATAGGCTTGCTTTTGCCCACTATCGCACCCATCGATAAGCGATGATGTGGTCGACACTGAAGCACGTTTGTAACCTATTCACTCTTGAATTAAAGACTCTTTGGACAGTAGCAAACTTCCACGCGGGTGAAACCACTGATAAGCTAATCCTCACTATAGCCTATATATGTTTGTTTCAGCCGCCGAGCAGTATTGAATAAATTCCACCGAAAAGTGCCATTCGTCATACTATTTGTACAGCTTGGCTGATGAAAAACAACGATATTTAAAAGAATCTTTCCGGCTAGCAGCTCATTTACTGTTCAAGTGTTTGTAACTACATACATAGCGACTAGTTTATCGCTAATAATAAAACAGCCATAATAATGGCGTTCACGACGATATTTGTGACCGTTTCGATGGTCGCCATCGCTAATGGTAAGTGCGTTTGTTACTATGTTTTCTTTTTCCATGTCATCAATTACGAATCGTTTTAAGGATATAGCAGAAGTACCTAATACACACTACACTACATATTATATATAGTGTAACATGTTGACATTGATATAAGGTTTATAAAAATATTGAGACATCAACAATGACATAATTTTCGATTAATTTGTGCGAAAAATTATAAAAAAAAACACAATAAAAGCTTGTAAAAAATGCAAAAATAACTACCTCTTGTTTTATCATTTTACAACACCGACTTTCGAAACGAAAGTTATTTTTGCACGTTTTTGTGTTTTGCTTTGGCAGTCGGATTATTTTTTTGTAATTATTTTCTTATTTTATCTACTATCTTATTATTTTATCTTATTTATCTATTTGATACTGTTTCATGTACCGGATCCACCCTTCACGAGATTGTTACGAACAAAATTTAACGGAGTGTAGTTTGTTTAATCCTTGAAAAGTGTTTAGTTTTATTTATTAGTTACAAAATTTCAATTTGATTGAATCTAATATTTATAGCTTTTATGTGCCTACATCACCGGATTATTACAAACACCACTGTAGCCTAAGATCCCACTACAAAAATCTGCAGGTATTATGTTTTTGATTAAACTTAATTTTTATGAATGATACTTGATAGTAGAATTGATTGCTGCAGGTTTGCCTAGAAATATTTTTTTTTTTTGTGATAGGCTCGCTTTTGACACTATCTCGCCTGATGGTAAGCGATGATGTGGTCTACGTTGAAGCACGCTTGCCTAGAAGTAACCTATTCACTCTTGACTTAAAGACCACAAGGTTGTAGCTATCGGGAAACAAAGACTCCGGCAGGGAATGCCACTTCATAGTTGTGCGTGAAGAAAGTGTTCGCAAAACGCTTTGTACGTATGGGTGGGATGTCCACCATGTATCGATAGTGCATTGCCGTACGTCTTGTTGCCCCAATTACATAAATTGAAATGTATGTTTGATAGTAAACCCTAATTTTTTAGGTTTTCAAGTGAATCCAACGTCATTTGAATGAAAGTAGTGTAGAGAATAGGAAAAAATAAGGTGGCCTCAATTAGCTCCAAACTGTGGGTCAGGAACCCACAGAATGGTGGTTGGTTACCTGCTTAACCTAGAAACCCATAAATGGCGGCTTAAATGAGAGAGAGATGATGTTGCATACGGTACGGGAGAAATTCCTAGTACCTACAGGCCAAAGTTAAATAAACCAGCCATTGCGACTTCTTCGTACATCGAGCGATTCGTACTTCGTTCTTCGTGTATGCTTATTTTCTCGTGTCTCCTGTGCGGGTCACAAATAATATTTTTCTTTCTTTCTTTTTACATTTAGGGTTCCATGCCAAACCGCAAAATTAAGTTGGTTGTCTTAGGAAAAATGACGGCATTCCAAAGAAAAAAGTCTGATTTATTAATATATTGGTATTTGTAAAATATACGTATGAATAAATATTGTCACCAAATTTCAAGTTCATAGCTCAATGGGAAGTTAAAAATTCCACGGAACAAAATTTCGTTAAAATTCCTTTGTTTGCCAATATTTTTTAGAAAAAAAATATACAGTATTAATCTACTGAATGAGCTCTAAACTACGATACCCCACTGAATGGGGTAGTTTAAATTATTTTTCACCCCCTTTAGCTGTGTGGGAGCGAGCCCCTCTTAAAAACATTGAAAAATATTTATTGACAACTTGTATGGATTTGGGTTAACAAGATGCTTATACTGTGAAAATTTCAAGACTGTAACTTCAACCGTTTGTCTGTAAAACCCGTGTGACAGACGACGCCGACGGACAGATGGACAGACAGACGGACAGTGAGTGACAGCAATAGGGTTCCGTTTGGACCCTCCGGGTACGGAACCGTAAAAACAAAGAACGGTTTTCGGCCAGATGTGGCCAGGCAACCCTGCAGCAATCTATTCTGATAAATATCATGAATCATTAATGTCACATGTCTTCAAAAATAATATACCAGTAGATTTGTGCAGTTTATTTTGGATTTTGTGAACAGATCATTTAAAATACAATAAACCCCACCCTAATTCGTTAATAAAACCGTATCTTTTCGAGAAGAACAAATAAATAATATTTATAGCGATTTATTGTAAGACTCCGTATTGGCAAAAACGAGTAACATCTAGATTCAATGGAAAATTAATCTGAGCTTCATATAAAGATAGGTTTCTAGAATACGCAAAATAGAGTGTGATCAAGTGGAATTTAGCTTCAATTGTGTAAGGACAGTTGTGTAAATACAGGCAACTGTCCATGATGTGTCCACGTGATGATACACTTGTACAATTACTCTAGATTCAATATCACAATAATGTATCATCAAGAAAGTCATTTAAAATAATCTGACCGCTTTTACTTAAATTTTAACACAATGGTTTCGGTTGTGTTTGGCACATTTTAAAAGGTAAAATGATGTTTAGAATACCCGCCCTGCTCTCAAGATTTGTGATAGGAAGGACAGGGCTGACCAGTTAGTCATCCGGTTACACTAGTCGAGCATTCTTCCATACAAACGTAGTCTGGCGATTACTCTGTTTCTTTGACGATGTACGTTCAAACTAAAAAATTATATCAATTTATCTCATCATTATCTAGCCCTGGATGAAAAAAAAAGTAAAAAATGTTATGAGTGTCGAAAGATCCGTATTTCAACACTTATTTTAACGCATCATTGGGCGGAAATAAATACCATAAGAAGAAGGAAAAATTGCAAAACACCCACCATACAGGGATAGATTAGCAGTTCAACAATGCAAACAATTTTATTTAGAAAATATACATTCAGTCGTTTTTTCATGATATCTAGACTCCCAAAGGACTAATAATAAAATTTCGCGCCCTCCTTTTCGTCCTAAATCATCATCCATTTCGCTACAAATTTGCAAAAGTGCGAATTCGTACGCGAACTAGCTTCTTACTGCTTATCACAGAATCTATCTCTTTCGCACGTGTTTTCGGATGAGATAGCATGCATTTTAACCCCGCGCACTAAATAGTTCGTGCCGTCGACTGCAATATTCAGCAATATTCGCCACGATGTGCCTGTGCATTTCGGCTAAGTATCGTTTGTTCAAAAACTTCACCGGTTTTTAGGGTTCCGTAGCCAAATGGCAAAAAACGGAACCCTTATAGATTCGTCATGTCTGTCTGTCTGTCTGTCCGTCCGTATGTCACAGCCACTTTATTCCGAAACTATAAGAACTATGCTGTTGAAACTTGGTAAGTAGATGTATTCTGTGAACCGCATTAAGATTTTCACACAAAAATAAAAATAAAACAATAAATTTTGGGGGTTCCCATACTTGAAACTTAAACTAAAAATATTTTTTTTCATCAGACCCATACGTGTGGGGTATCTATGGATTGGTCTTCAAAAATGATATTGAGGTTTCTAATATAATTTTTTTCTAAACTGAATAGTTTGCGCGAGAGACTCTGCCAAAGTGGTAAAATGTGTCCCCCCCCCCCCTGTAACTTCTAAAATAAGAGAATGATAAAACTAAAAAAAATATATGATGTACATTACTTTGTAAACTACCAGCGAAAATTGGTTTGAACGAGATCTAGCTAGTAGTTTTTTTTTAATACGTCATAAATCGTAAACCGTAATTTACCAAGTACGGAACCCTTCGTGCGCGAGTCCGACTCGCACTTGGCCGGTTTTTTATTTATCTGAGGAGTTTGTTGCGCAACTACTTCTTCTCTGCTAAAACATTAGGAAGTGGTGACGGGCGGACGTTTTAGGGACTTTATGTAGAACTTTAGAGGAGTGGTGGCCCAGTGTTATCGGCCGCAACTTACAAGTTGTAGGTCGTGGGTTCGAGCCTAGGCAGGCGCTTTACTTTGTGTAAATTATTTCATCACCACTGCTCTCAAAAATTCGAAGACATGTGACATCCACCAACCCGCATTAGGCTCGCGTGGTGGATTACGGCCCATTTCGTCTCACAGAGAGGAGGCCTGTGTCCCAGCAGTGGGAACATTAATAGGCTGATGATGATAATGTAGAACTTTGATGTCCAAAAATGCTAGCTCTCAGTCTTATTTGAATAAATAACTATTGATTTGGATATATTCCATCAATTTGTTTGCGCTAACTCTGAATACCAGGACAGGTAGACCGCGACCGGACAGGTCCAGTGGATTTTCGGCATCATAACGTACATGGCCACCGGTAAACGACCGTCTTGTTTTAAAGTTTTATTCCTACCAAGACAACATTCCTTTTCATTTTTTTTTGTATTTAACTTCTTATCATATAATAGTAACAGTACCTTACAGAATCGATACCATTGTCAAATAACTGCTACGCTGAATCCTTACTAACACTCACAAATTTCATAATATAATCAAATATGTTTTCAACTGACCAGGACTTAATTTTGGCCACTTCTTTCTAGCTGGCTTTCCAGGATATCCAGGATGGATGAACAACGATGATAATCAATTCCCAGGGTGAGTAATGAGCTTGAGGGAGAAGCAAGCTAACCGTACCTATCCTTCAACCGAAAGATCAATTCATGAAGAATACAGTTTAAAAAAAAAATTAAGGACAATTTTCGATGGTAATAAAAAAAAATTGTCGTAAAAAATGTATTACTGATTTAATAAATAATTGTTTCAGATTCCCCGCACCGATGGTAAGATTTTAGAACTTTAAGCTCACGTACACACTACATACAAAAAAATTGCATAGTTCGTCTTTGTCGTAATAAACCTAACACTCATATTCAGCTTCTACCCGTTTGACTGAAGCCAACCCCAACATATTGGGAAAAATCAGCAGCTGACGGGATTTTTATGTTATTATTTCCAGATGCGTTTTGGTCCCCGTGTCATGCCCCCAATGCCCGGTTTTGGGCAAAACTTTCCCTTCTTCAAGCTTCCCGTTTTCCCTACCATGACTTTCCCGACTATGCCGTCACCTTCAGATATAGCTAATGCAAAACCGGGAAAGGGAGGAACCTTCAACGGCGTGATGGTGAGCTCGAAGACCGAATCGAAGAGGAAGGAGGATGGAACCATTGTTAAAGAGAGCGGTTCCACTATGGTGATTAATGATAATGGCGTCGTTACAGTGAAGAAATGTATGTATTTTTTATGGTTTTTTGGTGGAACGTGAAACCAGTTTATAAGATTGATTTCATCTCTTGTTCTTGTTTACGTTCTTGTTCTATCCATTAGTCAAACCACTCAAGTATATAGAGTGCCTGAATCGGAAATAAGACTTACCAAAATGTAATACATTTTCAGCTGGATTCGCGCCTGAAACTCTGACCAAGTACGTATTCTTTGAGATTTACTAAGTGTGCACATATGTCTGTCGAAAAAATATCTTATTTTTTTAATTTTTATTACTTAAGTCCTAGAAACAACAATTTGGAGATATGCGACATCCACCTACTCGCACTGGGCCCGTGTGGTAGATTACAGCCCACTCCATCGCAAGCAGAGAAAATCATGGGCATATTATGCTTCATCGTCATCAGTCTTTTAATGTCCCCACTGCTGGGACATAGACCTCCTCTCTGTGAGAGTGAATGGGGCGTAATTCACCACGCGGGCCCAGTGCTGGTTGGCGGATGTCACATGTCTTCGAATTTTTAGTTCTAGGATATACTGGTTTCCTCACGATGTATACCTTCACCGTTAGTAAGCAACAATTTGTAAGTCGTGGCCGTTACCACCGGGCCACCAATGTTCTCACTTGTTTAAGTACATATTTTTAGTTCGCTTCTTAAGCTGGGAACAAATTATCGGACGCGGCTGACGGACGCGACTTACAGCCGCGGCTTATATGTGCGCACAGTCGTATGGGACGCGGCTGCCAGATCTCTATCAGACGTCCGAACACCCAAGGTCACGTCGGCGACTTACGTCCGATAGTTTGCCATTCATCACCTAGATACTCTATAAGTCGCGGCTGTCAGTCGCGTCCGTAAGCCGCGTCCGATAATTTTTTTCCAGCTTTAAGCAGTCGGTATTATGCTTAAGTTATGTTAATACTCCGAGTTGAGCAATGGGTATACCTAACGGAATTTACTTGCCTCGAAAACAAAAAACATTCGCTACACAGCTACAACCGTGTGCCCTGTGGGATTACCCATTGGCTAAAATTACGAATTTCCATAAAGCTAACCCGTTTAGGGGATGAAAAACATTATTTGCTCACCCTTGAGCTATAAACTAGTAGACAATTATGTAGTATAAGAAGAGCTACACTGCAATTACTCGATGCAATTAAATCTACAAGGTTAAACAGAAATTGCGATATAGTTCACTAGTTTGGAAGTAGCTTAAACTAGCTAATAGCTGTCGATGGGACTGCGCCCTTAGGCTGTGAATTGTTTGTCAGTGATTTTAAGATATTAATTGTTATGAATTTTCTATTTGTTACAGTGCTCCACCAACCACGGTAAGCAGCAATACGAAATAGATGAATTCAAATAATATAATTTATTAATACATTTAACAAATATAAAATACATAATTATAACATACTAAAATATATTTAATTATTAACCACAGGAGCATGGCAGTTCAGAATGAGGTAAATACAAAAAAAATATTAACCACTACTAAATACTACTAAATACTAATTTCCAAAGGCGAACTCTGCTTTTTTTCTTCTATATACTTTTTACAACTTCACACTATACACGTTTCTCTTAAATTTTATGTTTCTTTTTAGGGTTCCGTAGCCGAAGGATCCAAACGGAGCCTTATTGCTGTCACTCACGTATCTTTCTGTCAGTCGTCTGTCACATAATTTTGTTTCGAAGAATTTTTTACTTCTCAGTGACCTACGAACTTGAAATTTCATAATAATGTTTATTATTGGGTATACTTTACTAAAAATACCAATATATTGATAAACCAGATTTTTCTTTGGTACAGAACCCAAAATGTACGACGTCCGACACGCACTTGGCCGTTTTTTTTTAATGATACTAAACATATATATTTTTTTGTTTCAGTCTTTTGCTTTCGACATCCCAAAGGTAAACCCTATGATTTGTTGATTTCTATTTTAAATGTTTTGCCGCAGCCAACTTAACCCAAGTAGCATTTACATGCACCTAACATGCATGTACCTACATTGTGTGTTTCTGTGTGTGCCAATAAACTACTTTTCTTTCTTTCTTTCAAATTTTGCGCACTCTATTGATACTTTTTGATACTATGAAAGTGATAAAAGTTATCGAATATTAAATGATGCAATATAATTTGCATGAAATATAAATATTATATATAATAGCACAGGGATGGCGAACATTTATTAGAAAACGTGCCATTTAAATTATATATTTTTTTATGTGACAATGAAGTGCCACCAAAAAATTTTGGCATTGTCTTTTTTTTTATTCAGCCCACTCTGGCCCACTGCTGGGCAAAGGCCTCTCCCACATCTTTCTAGACTTTGTCTTAATTGACAAAAACATAAACTCGTATACTAAAAAGTAGGAGTTTGTGTCATTTCCGCTGTTGCAAATTAGCTAGATTCTAAATATCCTCATTTAAGCGTGCCCAACATATTTTGTCGCGTGCCAACACAGGCACGCGTGCCATAGGTTCGCCATCCCTGTAATAGCATGTAATGAAAATAGTAGTTCTGACTAAACTTGAAGGCATTAACTTTGTCATAATCAGTTTTAGGCCCACTTGCACCACAAATCATTATTTGCATTTAGCACTTGACGAGTTTAAATTATCATTATATTTCTGTTAATCATTTGAAGATGACAGAGAAAAATATGTTTTACGATTCGTGGTGCAAACAGGCCTAAGAATAACTTATATTTTTGCTTAACATTGTGGTCAAGTAAGTTTTGGCTACGGGTTGTCGACTTGTTAATCAATTTTGACAATTATCTTGCAGTTTCCTGCACTGAAGTTTTATACGTAACCAAGTTATTAAATTTTTGTTGACTGAATGAACGCTCTTGCATACTGTACTACCATGAAGAGATATAGTGCAGTTATGTGGGTCTTCAACCCACTAAAACGCCACGGTGTTCTCCTGCGCAGTTTATGGCGAGAACACGGGCTCGCGTTAGCACTCACCGCGAACCTGCCGCGGCTGTCCGTCTCTGGACTCTCCTCTATCTCCGTTTTATAAACCTAATCTTCCTTTGAATCCGAAGTAAAGTTACACCAGTAGTACCATACATATAGTTTTTTTTTTTTGAGGTTAAAGGGCGAATTTCATAAGGCGACGAACTTCAAGCTGTCAGTGTCTAAATATTCATTGTTTGTGCGTATGTCTGTAGAGTTTGACCTGGTATTTTTTTGACAGATGAATCTATTTTATTTTCTTTTGTTATATTTTTTTCTTGATTTTTTTGTGTGATTTGTCCCTGTTACCTCTCCTGCGACAGTGGAAACACCAGTATTGTTTTTTTTTAACCCCCGCCGGAAAAAGAGGGGTGTTAAAAGTTTCACGTGTGTTGCTATGTTTCTGTGTGTCTGTCTGTGGCATCATAGCGCCTAAACGGATGAACCGATTTTGATTTAGTTTTTTTTTGTTTGAAGGCGATTTCTTAGATGTTTGAATAAAATCGGTTCAGCCGTTCAAAAGTTATGCGCGTTTTACTGTTTGAATCGGGGTGTTTACACAAGATAAATGTCAGGGGTTTTTTAAATTTTGAAATTTTACTTGTTATTTAAAAGTGACTGTTATTTAGCGCCAGTTTCTTCATACTCTATTATGTCCTGTTAAGTAATTTATAAATTTCACTATCCTATCTGCACTTGCATTGGCCACTCCTTCAATCCTCTTGTCCTGGTCAAATGCCCAAAACATGCAACCAAACATGAGCTATGCGCTACGACAGACGATTCCGTGGCAGTAGCGGCCTTTTGGGCCAAAGAAATTTAAATGACTGTCGTGGCAGCGACATGGAAAAAAAACCCTCTTGGCAGTCTGCTAAAATTTCATTAATAAATAAATAATGATGAGACTGGGTGGTTTAAATACGTTTAGAGTTAAATAAATTTATATTCTATACCATTTTTGCAATTCGAATCAATCAAATTGACAGTTATTAAATATCTTACTAGCCTTGCCAGCGGCTTCGCCCGCGTGAATATCAAAAATTATCCTAAGGGAACATATTCTCGGGATAAGAACCCTATGTACTATTCCAGACTATAATCTATTTCTGTGTTAAATTTCATCCAGATCCGTCCAGCCGTTTGAGCGTAAAGAAGTAACAAACATACCAACACACACACACTCACAAACATTGGCCTTCATAATATTTATTATCTTATCTTTACTATAGGGGGTTAATGTGTCCAAGTTGCTTCTCGGCCCCTCCATAAGATAAGATACTATAATAATGAGTTTGTGATGAGATGAATTTGGCATAGAGATAGTTTGAGACCCTGGGAAGGATAGTTTGTTTTCCCTTTTTACGCGCATGCGAAGCCGCGGGCAGAAGCTAGAATCCTATAAATTTACATTAATTAAAGGTTATTTTTCCGTTCTCATGGCGACTGATTCGATTGTACCTACTGAAGGAATTTCTCTCAAGACTTCAAACATTGCTGAGAATTTTACACATTTGAGTAATATTATATTAAATTGTCTCTGTTCAGGTCGCGCCTCCCAAGCCTTTCCAGTTCAACTTCGACAACTTCAAAATTCCTCCCATTAAGCCCATGGATACTAAGAAGATAGAGACTTACAAACCGGGTCCAAACCAGGATTACAGTGGCGATTACATCAGCGTTTCAAGCTATTCCCATAATGACAATGGCAAGGTCCGTCAAGGAGGTAGTGCTTTCAGAGTCACTAATAAAAACGGCAATATAAATAAAGAGGAATTTGCTTTTGGTGATCCACCCAGTTAAAACGGTTTTTGTAAAGGCTCCTACAGACAGGGCCGATGCAACAATACGAAAACGATGCGACCACCATTTTAGGGCTACATTTATGAAAATCTCTAGTTGTTTAGCAACTGATTGACGAAATCTATTTTTGAATTCTCGATAGAAAAGCATAATATTTCGGATCGAAATATCTCGGATTCGAATCGGATGCAGGGCGTTACCGCTCTTAGAGTGTTAATGTTTTACGTAAAATATAACCGTAGAACGACTTCTAAAAATAAATGGCTGTCACATCGTTGTCGCATTGTCACATCGTTGTCGCATTTTTACATCGCGCATGTCTCTGGGATCCTTAAATCGCATCTTCAGATAAGTTACTACAGTGTTCAATGGACGTAAACTTTAATTTATCTTGTAAGTTAAATATTTCTAATGATTATTTTTGTCAATGTAACAATCCGTATTTTTAAGTTTTGTATACGAATTCATTCCTTTTCGATTCACTATGATATTAAAATTTTTGAAAACTCTATTTTTAGGTTTCATTTATTTCCTACATTAAACAACTTGCACTGGATTAAGTTTCAGTACTTAGGTATAATATATAAAGACGACAAAAAAAAGCTGTGTTTTATTTATTTACCCTGGTCGACACAAACATAGTTCCTTTAAATTCACCAGGCTATCATAAAACACCCGTAACCAGCGTCACTGAAACTCTTTCTCTCTTCTTCAACCTGTATTCACTGAATGCACTCTACACAATCAAAGTAACTGTGCACTTCGTACGTCAAGCTACCCCACTCCCACCTACCAACACGGCACCCCGTGTACCGCGTACGCCTCGAGTGCCAATACCGGGAATCGAACGTCAGTCACAGTTACAGTAAACATATAAAAACAGTATGGAAACGACCTATAAACGCTCAAAACGGCACACTCACACAAACATAAGCACCGACGAGACCTGTTTGTATATTTTTACTGTGTCAGAGTGCAGCGCAGTGCACTGTGCACTTGAAGATTTAATATATATTTTGACCGTGTAGCAATTTTCTTCTTTCGTACGCCACTTAACCCAGTCTTGCTCCCCTAGCTAAGTTACAAACGTTTTGTATCGAATCTGTTTCTACAATCGTTAACGGCCTCTTTGTATGGTCTGACCACGTGACTTATCGTTCTGATGATTCCCGTACATTGGTTCGTTTTTTACTAGCGTTATCGATTGTAGATTGTCAACTTCGCTACTGGTGCTGAGGCTCTAGACAAGCGTCATTCTATAATCGAATGCGTGGCGAAAGCGATTGTCAAAAAGGCAAAATTGTATCGGATTGACAAACGATATCGAAAAATCACGTGATCAATCCTTTACTTTTTTACATTTCGATTATCACCTTTGCTGACATCGAATGCTACTTGTATAGAGCCTCTGGGCCTTCCTCATCCATCCTCGCTTGCCTGTGTTCAACCTTCCAGTTTTTCAAAGGCTGTGGGAATCCGCTGAATGCCAAATGTACAATACCGGTCGATGTGGCTACGTCTGAGAGAGACCTATGTTCAGCAGTGTACGTATTTTGGCTGTAATGAAGATAATCCTACCTTCCCCAATCTACCACTATAAATCTACTAACCCATCTATGGGTAGTTACTCTTTTTAACCGACTTCAAAAAAAGGAGGAGGTTCTCAATTCGTCGGAATCTTGTTTTTTTTTTATGTGTGTTCTCCGATTACTCAAAGACGCCTGCACCGTTTTGGAAAATTCTTATTTTGTTCAATCAATCAATCATTCAATCATTCATTCAATCATTCTTTTATTTGCAATAATTATTGGTACAGTGTAGGTGTTTAAGTAAGTTATAAATAGTTTCCTAATACATAGTCAAACATTTGACATGCAAAACATTACAATATATTCAATGCTAGGCTAGTGTTTATGTCCAATGGCATGCATGATTTTCTATTATTTTACAATTATAAGTTTAATTATTAATTGTCATCACATTAACCATTATGTATTTATAAATTCATTTATGGAATAAAATTGTTTTTCTATTAGCCATAATTTTAATTTTGAAAAAATACAAATTGTTAGGTAACTCTTTAAAGATCTTTGGTATTTTGTTATATATAAATCCACACATACAATAACAGTTCTTTTTATACAGAGAGGTGTTTGGTTCCCTAGGCAGAACTATTCTATCTGGATCTCTTACTATTCTAGGGCAACGGTCTTGTGCCTTCTTAAACAGGTCAAAGTGCTGTCGGACAAATTTAGCACATTCTATGATATACATACCGGGCAAAGTAAGGAGTTTCAACCTTTGAAACAACGGTTTACAAGATTCCCATGGTGGAATGCCATATATGGCTCGAACGCATTTTTTTTGTACCCTAAAGACTTTATCAGCGTCTGTTGAGTTACCCCATAGTATAAGGCCGTATTGTAAAGTCGATGAAACGCAGCCGTGATACGCGGTTAACATCGTACTCTGTGACGAGGTCTTTCGCAGTGTGTAGAGAACATAAACGAATTTGTTTAATTTGTTGCATACTTTTTCTACGTGTGGTTTCCAGGAGAAGTAGCCATCCAGTGTAACTCCCAGAAAACTAGTTTCCCCTTCCTCTGGTAGCGGTTGTCCATTATAATTAATATTTAGTTTTACTCGCTTACGACCGTATGTCCCAAATTGAACAATTTTTGTTTTATTTATATTTACATTCAAATTATTACATTTTAACCAGGAAATTTTTGATTCAATTGTATTATTTATGTCAAGTCTGTAATTATCAATGTCAGTATTAATTGATGATGTCATTATAATTGAAATGTCATCTGCAAATAAAGTGCATGGATTTGGTGTATGTTCAGGAAAATCATTAATATATATTAAGAATAGAGGGGGTCCCAAAACGCTCCCCTGTGGGACACCCGAGTTGTTAAATTTTGAAAAAGACCTAATTCCTTCTAGTTCCTTATTTTCAGTAATACTAGGAATCTCAACACATTGCTGTCTACCCATTAAATAGGTTTCAAGCCAACTAAGGGCCGGACCTCGAATACCATATCGTTCTAACTTTGCAAGCAACAATTTATGAGACACAAAGTCGAAAGCTTTCGACATATCGAAGAAGATAACAGATACCCGGTTACCTATATCCACTTCATCAATTATATTTGTTACCAGATTGAAGCATGCAAGAGTGGTCGATTTCTTTTTTTGAAATCCGTATTGTTCCTTCTTAAGAATCGACTGCTTTCCAATAAATTCTAAGAGACGCTGTTGCATTGCTTTTTCAAAAACTTTTGAGATTATTGGTATGAGACTAATTGGTCTGTAATTATCTATTTTCGAGCTATCGCCTTTTTTATGAAGCGGCATAACAATTACAAACTTTAACAACTCTGGGAAGCAGCCTTCTGTAAATGACAGATTTATTAAGTGTATCAACACAGGAGTTATTTCCACTGAACAAGCCTTTAGAATTTTTGTCGAAATCTCATCATACCCAACTGCTCCTGTGTTGTTTAGGGAAAGTATAAATTTTTGAATGTCATTGTAGCCGTATGGCCTAAGGAACAGACTATCGCAGGTGTTAGTTTTGCATGTATCTCTTACTTTGTTTGAAAGAGTATACTTCCTAGTTGGTCCCATAGTCATCAGGTCAGGATCTGATGATGGGATCTTGGAGAAATCGAGGGAACTTCTCAAATATTTACATAGCAGCATACATATAGCGATTTTGGTATTTTCATCAAAAATGCAATAAATTGCACTCAGAAAGTATCATTTGGAGAAGTGGAACTGGTGAAGAAGACCACAGATGGCCAATGGAACTCTTTAATGGTAAGCATGCCACGGGTATAGGATATCTCGAATAGTTAAACAACTATGATGAAGCAAATACCTATAAATAAATAGTACTGATGAAAATGGTACCATTGAACTGATCTGATGATGAAGCCGGCAGGTAGGCACTGGAACTCCGAAATAAAACAATGTATCCTAGTCGTGTTTGGGCTTATTGGAATCGTCATGAGATGTACTTTGGCTATTTTTATGGCAATTGGAGGTACCTATAAAAACTAAAAAGAGATAAATAAAAACTAATTAACAAAAAAACAAACCGACATCCCAAAAAAACACTGTAAACTGAAAAATAACTTTATTTTCCGAAGTCGGTGTCGAAACTCGTAAAACAATAGGTACCAAAGACACCGACTTCGGCAAATAAAGTTATTTTTCAGTTTACAGTGCTTTTTTTTGGAAGTCGGTTTGTTTTTTTGTTAAAAAGTTTTTATGCGTCAGTTTTTGTTAGTAATGCATAAAATGCTGCTTTAAGGAGTCTCGACAGAGCTGGTTTCACAGGAAGTGGTAAAACTTTACATTTATTGTTTGTATTTTCTTTCTGTTTCAATGAATGATTAAATCCACAAAGAAATTCGAAATTTATGAACATTGAATGTGAAAAGCTAAATGACGTGAAGAAATTCACGAAACATATGATTAGGTTAAACATTGATGAGTAGATTCTAAATTCTCAAGGGAAATAAGAATGTGCAAAACAGTGTTTAACCTAATCATATGTTTATAAATATGATCCAAAGCTCCTAGCAATTAACGCCATGTATCGCCAACGGAGCGGTGTCTCTACATTTTGCTCTTAAAGTACTCAAGGCGTACATAATAATTAACTTACAATCAAAAATATTTACATAACAAGCAATATATCGATGCCTCCCACGTAATTTGTTGTATGCCTCAAAAATGCCTTTGCAAGACGTATTTTGTTGTAACTTTCAAACGAGAACGGTTCTGCAATGGTTTAAATTAAGTTAAGACGGGCTGTTGTCCGCAACTCCACGTCTAAGCTCGTATTTTGCGTAAGGGTATGATTCGTCTTCATCATTGATCCACCCCAGCTCCTTGAGAAAAGCCTGCAGCGCCTTGGGGGAACCGATCACTTTTCCGAATTGTTTTCGTTCGAATTTCATTTTAACGAAAACTATTGAACGACGTCTTTTTTGCTATATGCATTATTTGACATATTTTTAGATCATCGAAGTATCATGTGGCATAATTATGTATTATTTTACCGAACTACATTTCACCGATTTACAAAATAACTTTTTGCTTTTGGTCGAAGCCTCTTTTGAACTTTTTTCATTTGCCATATTTTCACCACACCAAAACAACATTTTACGAAATATTATTTGGTCTTAAATATATAGCCGGTTACTTGGTAGCATTTTCAATTTAAAATTGAAATAGTGTCATAAAAAGTCAATATGTTGTGCTACAAAATTTAGTGACAGAAACCAATCGCTGCAAAACTGACTTCTCGCAGTCTTGTCTTTGTTTACGTATTTATTTTGAATTTACATGCAAATGATTTATTTCAAAGAATTAGTGCGAGTGAAGCGAGCTCGGGAATTTAGGTCACCCGACACGGATAGGTTAGGTTCGAAGGTGATGACGGGAGCTGAAGTGAGCGAGCAAAGTGAGCGAACTCAGCTCCCGTCATCTCCTTCAGGTTAGGTAACTTAAGACCCTGCAGACGGAAATAGGAGCACCGCGCAGCGGGGCTACGTCGATTTTTTTTTTATATATATATATATTTTTTTAATATTTTATATAAATACTTCGAACAAATGTTATTTCGGCAAAATGTAACTTCGGTAAAAAGTTTATCGACCAAATGTAACGTCGGAGTAACGATAAAAATCGAATTGTTAATAGGTCAACTGAGACAGTGGCAGACGTGACTTCGATAAAGTAAAAAAAAACGAAACAATAATAGTTGAAAAGTTTTAGGTGAAATGAAATTCAGTCAAATATTTTTCGAACTTATGATAGTGACGCGCCTTGGTGTTGCCAACTATCCCCTGTACGGTACCTGGGTCGACGAGGAATTTGGCCATGTAAACAGCGATTACTGGGCAGCGTAGGAGCAGGTGTGCTGCTATCTCGTCCTCCTCCATGCATACTCTGCACAGTGGCATGTCCGTGATCCCTAAGACAAAAAGATGCTTGTTAAAAGTCCCATGGCCAGTCGTTACGGCTGTGACTGCACGTAACTATGGTTTAGTCAGTCTCAGGGCTTTCTGCGTAAAACGGCCATCTAAAAGGGAAGTGCCTACGTGGCCTGCCTGCACTCGCTGTAGTCATTCCACAATTTGTGGTGTTGTTCTTTGGTGCGGTTTCTTACCAGATTGCGGAGGTAACTGAAGGGTAGTGGCACGATGGGTTCTGGTCCCAACACCGCCACCGGAGCCTCTTCGGGCTAGCACATTCGCTGCATCATCACCTCGAGAATCGCTGTGCCCCTTGATCCATTAAATGGTTACTTTATTGTGTCTACCGACCTGGTTTAGGCGTTGGTGACACTCGTATATCAGCCCAGAGCTATCCGTGTGGCTACTCAGTGCTTGCAGGACGGCCATGCTGTCCGAGAGAATGCGTATAGGGAAATCCTTAATCTCTCTGGCTAGGATAGCTGAGGCTGCCAGGATGATGCCCAAGCACTCGGCTTGGAATACCGTGTTATGAACCCCAAGTGGCGTGGCTAAGTGGATGTTGAGGTCCTCCGAGAAAACCTCCACACCTGTGCCAGTACCTCTTTTGGATCCGTCTGTGAAGATCCTAAGTTCGTCAGAGCGTAGCTCTTCGCAGCGTTGGTCCTCGTGCAGTTGGATCCCGTATTTCTTGTCAAAGATGAATTGCTTAGGTATCCGTTGATTGCTTTTGTTAGAGGGAGATCGATGTTGAGTTCCTCGAGCAGAGTGGTGTGTTGTGTCTCTCTCTTACCCCAGAGATCCAGTACCTTGAGACGTGCTGCGCCATCGTTGCCTCCTGCTGTATAAACAGTTGGAGAGAGGGGAGTCCAAGCATGGCCTCGAGCGCAGCAGTCGGGGTAGTCCTCATGCAGCCCGTTATTGCCATGCAGGCCAGTCTTTGCATGCGTTGTAATCTATTCACGGCTGTACTTAGCTTAGTACGAGGCTCTACAGCCCCTTAGGTGATCATGGGCCGTTTCACCGCACTGTACAGCCAGAGTATGATTTTGGGGGAGAGTCCCCACTTTTTGCCTGTAATTTTCTTTCATTGCCAAAAGGCGTATAGGATACATGCCTTGCTCAATTTGTTGTCTAAATGACTGCTCCATTTTAACTTACTGTCAAGTATGACTGCCAGATACTTGACCTCGTTGGACAACTGTAGTTCCGTGTTAAACAGCTTAGGTAGGCGGAAAGGGCCTGGAGCTCTTTTCTGAGTAAACATGACTAGTTCAGTCTTAGTGGGGTTTACTGATAGGTCATACTCCCTGCACCTTGCAATTGTTTACGCGGAGGAGAATTTCTTTCTCGCACCTCGTAATGGTCACAATCAACAGTGATTTAAGCGTTTATGTTCTCTAAAACTTAACTTAGCGCGTAGGGTTCGCGCGAGGAATAGAATTCTCCCGCCAAGCTATGCAAGCGGGTTCTACGTGGAGCACGTTTCGACCATATTGCACGATCGGGGCCAAGCTAGCATCGCATCCTCCGGGTAGTAAACAGTTCTCGTCCCTGTCTATAGCAGTTGAAACGGATTTTTGTCGCCCCACTTTACCTCCAATGTTGAAACGCTCACTCAGCAAGTGAGTAAGCGAATTTATTAGCATTTCTCTTTACAATCAATTCACTTCTAGGCGCTGGCTCTAAGCAACCACCTACTATACCTCTTTGTGACTCTTCGATGCCGGAGATCGTAGTTCACACTAAAGAGGTCCAAACAAGGCTAGCGGGCCTGAAGGCATTCAAGCAAGAGTGTTGAGGCAATGTCTCCTGAGTTGACTCGCTTGGTCTGCCTCTGTTCAATGCTAAAAAAAGGCGACCGTGCAGACACTGTCCATTACCGACCGATCTCCATTCTGTGCAAGGTTATGGAAAGGTTACTGAACAGTAAGTTGCTGACCTACCTTGAAGGCAATGATCTCCTCAGTGACTGTCAATTTGGCTTTCGCCGGGGACGGTCAACTAGCGATCTTCTTGTGTATGTCACGCACTGCTAGGGCGAAGCCATAGAGAAACACGGCAAGCTTTGATGCACTTGTTTAACGTGCAGCACCGTCGTGGTGAAGCACGACCACGACTAGCTGAGTCACATTGTTACATTGTTTAGAGCCTCCCAATTCTCGGGGCACCACACTGATATCCTTGTCGAATTTGATATAAGTCAATCAAAAACATATAAGGATAATGTTAATTCCCTGCCAGAGTCTTGTCCTGATAGCTACAACCCAGTGGTCTTTATGTCAAGTGTGAATAGGTTACTTCTAATCAAGCGTGCTTCACCGTCGACCAGTCAACGCTTAACTTCGGGTGAGATAGTGGTCAAACGCGAGCCTATCACAAATAAAAAAATAACAAAAAGGTCTTTATATAACGTTTTGGAAATAAAATTTTTTTTTTGTTGGGATTTCACAACACATAATTAACCCAGCGAATATAGAATACGAATGTCACAGCGCACTAGAACAAATAACTGTGTTTAGCAGCAACACTGTTCCTGTGTTCCTTAGGATTGAGGTCACGACCCTCAATACTGAGAAACACGACACAAGGAGGAGGAGCCGCAACACGGTGCCACGGCAATGGATAAAGGAACACAGCGGATCGCTGGGTAACGCGGCTGACGAGCTTGCTAGACGAGGATCCTACACGACGGTCTGTGGACCCGAGCCTGTCGTACCCATCCCCTTCAACGAAATACGCAGGTGGCTACAGGAATTCACTCAGACAAAGGCGGCAAACTGGTGGACCTCGACACCGGGCTGCAGGCAGTCCAAAGAAGCACGGGACACTGCTCGCTAAACAAACACATCCACACAATAGGCATAACGGACAGCCCTCTGTGCAGGGCGTGCATGGAGGAAACCTTCGCGCAGGTACCCTTGGAATGCACAGGTGTCACTAGACGTTGGGCGTATCTTCTACTTTAGTGAACTTATCGATATTTTTAAAAACAAACACGCAAATGTCAAGTATGTATATTGACGGCAGAGTTAGGATCAGATATTTTATAAAGTATGGTTTGCAGCTCTCCGTACTATCTATTTCCTTACATCTGGTTTTGGTCAGCCAGGCCGTGAATATAATTATACCCTCCGACTGCACAACATGAGTTTCTTCTTGTTTTCTTCTCTTTAGTTCGCTTCTTAAGCAGTCGGGTTTTTTTAATTATAGATTTTTTAGGCACTTATTCATTTTTGACACACGACGCGGCACGCCGGCCGGACTTTGTTTTTCTTTGTTTGTTTGATAAAATAATCAGTGTTTAATATAAAGGGAATTTAAAATTATTGTAAAAAAATTAATAACGAAAAAAAGTAGCTTGGACCGAGTTCCCGATACCGGTGGGCTTCTATTTTTACCCGACTGCCGAAGGAGGGTAATGTGTTTATCAGTCTATGTATGTATGTATGTATGTATGTATGTATGTAAGTATGTATGTATGTATGTATGTATGTATGTATGTATGTATGTATGTATGTATGTTTGTTCCTATGTGGCGTTCCAGAGGCCAAACGCGTTGGCCGATTTTGATGATTCGTACGTCAATCGATGCGTCTTAACCCTGCGAGTGTCATAGGCTACATTAAAATTGGATAATAGAAAAATGGCGGATTTTGGGTGCCATATTGTGGGGGCCCAAATTTTTTTTTTCTTCCAAACCCATCGTGTGGGGTATCAAAATAAAGGGTTTTAAGAGGTGATTTCAAAAATATATAACACTTATATGTTTAAATGTATCTAATTCGAAAAAACTAACTAAAAAGTTATAAATAAAAAAACTTAATTAAAAAAAAAAAAAAACCCGACTGCTTCAAAAGCGAACTAAAAAGTCGTAAACAAGGAAAAAATCATGCTGTGCAGGCGGAGGATACACCAGATTTTGGTCAGCCAGCCGGCGAATATGTATCCTCCGACTGCACAGCATGATTTTTTCCTTGTTTACGACTTTTTAGTTCGCTTTTGAAGCAGTCGGGTTTTTTTTTTTTTTTAATTAAGTTTTTTTTTTATATTTACATTATTATATGCTTTTTTAGTGTTTTATTTAAGAAATATTTAAAAATGTAGAAAATAAAACAATATAATTATAAAAAATAAAATAATAATATAGAATAAAAATAATTAGTCATTCAAATTATAATAATTTATTAATTACCATTTAGTGACCTGTGACATTTACCAACCGACCCGCACTGGGTCCGTGGTTGATTATGGCCCATTCCCTGAGACGAGGTCTGTGTCCCAGCAGTGGGAACATTAAAAAGGCTGATGATGCCATTTGGTGCGGTAATTAGCAGGAAACGTTTTTTTTTCAATTATCAAATTCTGTCACCACCCGAACGTGATACATTTTTCTTAATCATCTGTAAAATGTGACATTTGTGACAAAAGAGATGCCGGTGCGCCCGTATAAGTAATTAGGACGATCTCGGACACATTCATCAGATTCCTTTTTCGTCAGAATAAATAAAGGTGCCAAATAAACGTCAAGTAGTTGTCACATGTCAAAAAAATATCTCACGCCACCGTGCTAGCTTAGAAGACAAAATAGCTTTATCGCCCAAACTGTGATAAAATGTGTGAGTCAACATGGCTTGTCACAGTAGGCCGTGCTTGCCCCACAGCTGTGCGCTAAGTCGATTTCCCTCAATTATTAACATTTAACATGAGGATTTTTTATAAGCCTTGGGCTTTGAATTGGGTATTTCTGATTTATACATAATATGGATTTGAAAAAGTCACTTTGGTACTTGTCCGGATTTCAACTCACGACAGGCGAGGTCTTAGTCACTGGACCACCATGACACTATATCCATTATTATCTAGTATGTTACTGTAGATCCAATCATAGATATAGTCTACTAGTCAGTATTTCAACGATAGTATTTTTAATGCCGGTAGAGGCGAGGTCTTAGCCACTGGGCCACCACGAGCCACGACACTATATCCATTATTATAATAATAATAAACCTTTATTCAAGCTTCAAATTGGTAAACTATACTAATAGGTCTTAAATATAAAGTAGGTTCAACAATGTTAGGTGCCTGTACTAGGTAATCCTGTATCACAGGCGGCAGGGGCTCAAACAATATAATTGTAAGGACATGGATTTTTTACAATATTTTCTTTATATTAGAATAGTGACAGAGATATATTGATGAATTACTAAAACAGATAAAAATTAAAATTAAATTATATTTATAATTATAAACAGATAAATCCTAACTTAGCTTAGTTTACGTAAAATTGTTTGCACTTAATTATTCACACACACGGACAACGAGCGTTTAAGCGTCAGCAGATATTTGAGCTGGGTTAACCACTATTGCAAAATTATTATTTAGTATCTTACTGTAGATCCGCAGGCTTATTACGTATGAAACAGCAATTAACAATATTTGCGCAGAGATTGTACAATCATCGCGCGAATATCGCTTTACGTCAAAAAATTGGAAGGCATATTTTTGCGAAATAATTGCTCTTCAATCGCGAATCCGCATTATATATGAGCTATAGCCACACCATAATAATTTTACGACAGCACTGCTAACAATAAAAATCTATTAACTGAAATGTGCATTTATCGCAAGGTGATCGCGTTAATTTCGTATTACGTATGGTTTTTGACAGCAGAGCGACAGCGATCGGCGAGCAAATGTGGCTGTCAAATTGCGATTACTTTTTCCCTTGTTGTTGGTCGATTGCCAATCGCTCGCTGATGGCTGAGTAGGTACAGAAGTTTTTGAGTTTTTGGCGGCTTTTTTCGTATGTTATTTTGTGGCTACTTTAATAATCCGCAAATTAGAATAATAATATAAGAATAAATATTGAAATAACAAATTCCTAGTGAATATTGTAAATGTAAATGACAAATTGGTGTTGTTTTGAGTCTCTAATGTCTACGCAACTGGACTATTTGTTGAATCATTGAAACAGAAGTGATCACGGTAAAGTGGAGGATTTTTTTATATACAGTATAAAAAAATTCTGTGTTGGCTACCTCAGCGAAGCTTATATGTTTACTACTAAATGCTTACAAACACATGAGAATGTGATAAGTCCGCAATAAGTATCTTCTATTATATATTTTTTTTATATGGCAAACACCGATGTCGACTAATCTGCCAATGTCTAAATTAAATTTGAAAAATCTTTTTTATGTTTCATAGCTCAAATACGAGATAATGTAGTCTACTAAGTGATGTTCTAATGCGTTATCGATTCAATTTTTAAAACAATCGACAATTCGAAGAAATTTAAATTGATTTTACACATTGACATACCTGTAAATGTACCTATTTTTCTGTTTCTTCTTCTTGTTTGTATAATATGTGTGTGTGCATAAATGGTTAAATAAATAATAAATAAATAAAATGCAAATATCAAATTTTCACTGCCATATGTACTTAACACAAATTCTTTACATCTGCGAATATTAATTTATCGGAATTTTGGAGCTAAATAGTAATCAAATTGACTATTGCAAAAATAGTGTATAAAAACAGCCTCCACGAAGTGTTGCTCTTTCTTATGCTGGTTAATTCATCAAACGATACATTTTATAAATCATCGGACAGATAAAATAGCTTCTGTTAAAAGTGACTGTCAAAAAAAAAGACTTGGCTTAAAGGCCTCAGTAGCCAGGTCACTAAATTGATCGCGCAATAATTGTACAAATATTGCTGTTCCTTACGTAATAAGCCCGCCGATCATAGAAGTCTAGTAAGTACTTCAGCTACGTTAATATTTTAATGCCGATAAAAGGGTTGGTGCCCATTTCTCTATGACACAATTCCTGGACATAACCGGAGAAATGTGAGTATGCCCACACCACTAGCCACGGGCACTGATCTTGTGGAAAACTGGTGTATAACGTTTGATATAGTAACAAAAGATCTAATGATCATATGACCTTATTTCATTTAATATACTTTTTTTAATTTATCGATCAAATGATAAAATGATTTATTGATATAATTTCATTTTACCTAATTTTATAAAGTAAAGTAAAGTAAACGTTTATTTGCATAGATTGTAGATACAGTAAATAAGATGTGACAGTTAAAACATGGGTGATCCTTGTACAATCTACCTTTTATTAGGCATGCAAACATTATTTAATGAGATGCAATGATATCATAATTAGATTATTTTTAATAAACATTCAGTAACTATAATATTCAAAATCTCTAAGTAACGTTTTATATAATTTGGAAACGTCTACTTTGTTTTATATATTTTTGCAAAAAGTGATTAGATTTTAAACGCCTGCCATTTTCGTGCTAGCAAATACAAGCACCACATAAATATTGATTGTTATGAGTTTGCTTTTATGCGGGTGGACGGATATTTTTTTATTTTTATGACTGTCATACAGCTAAACTATTTACTGCTTGTAGTTAAATAGGTCGAATCTGTTCCAAAACTGAATCGGGGTACCTCGACTTCACGTAGTCTTTTGGCTACTACCCCTAGAGTGTATAAAAAAACCGGAGGCGCGAAGGGAGAGCAACTCCCGCCCGCTGTAACAAAGCATTGGCTCCGTAGCGGCTGAGGCTGGGCGCCGGAGACGACCAGCAATCGGATGCTGCGGAGGTGAGCATGGGTGCCTACCCTTTGTTACGTAAGGGCGAAGGGGTTGCACTTCCCGCAGCGCCGGAGACGATGCAAAAGCAACTTTAGTGTTTTGACGTTAGGTTACAATAATTTTTTTAAAGAACGGTACGTTAACTTAAAAAATTAGTTAATATGAAAATTTGGTGAAATGAACGTTATATGAAAAGAGCATCATAGAAATTCAAAATTATATGATATGAACGTTATACTTCATGTTGTTAGGGCAAATGAAGGTTATATGAAATATAACATTAGATCATCTGAAATTAGGTCATATGTTTTTAAAGCATATGAAAATTGTATCAAGTGAACGTTATTTCAAGTGATATTATCTATCTGTTATTATACGTGGGAAACACAGGTGTGATGTTATTCTATTTTGCTGACGTCGATTTGAATATTAAAGCTCCTGATGTTTATGTCATACCTCGGAGCAATTTCTCTACATTTAAAAAAAAGCATAAAGACACAGATACAATAGGACAGCTTGTGTGTAAAGGCGAGCTTAACCCATAATTGGGTTCTATATGAGAAAGCAAACCTCAGTTGCATTAAGAAATTTGCATATGAGGAAAGTTTAATCAAGAACACATTTTTTTTTAAACGCTTAATATTTAAAATTTCATTTCATTTTTTCATTCTAAATAAACTTAAAGAAATACGTGTAGGTACACCACACAATGTATAAATATAATACATACTATGTAATAAATAACCTTATAATAACTTACTTAATTTGTAAGCCTTACCTTAGTAGTACTACTACTGGGCCCACGTTGACTCCGCACTCAGATCTGCCGCAACAAAGACGCATCTCTACAGGTGAGGCATCACGGATGATTCCAATGGATTTCTCCGCAGACCATGGTGCACCTTTTATCTTGCTTCACATCACACTATTGCACATCATCACAACCGAATCTTGGGCCAGGCAAGGGATTTAGCTAAGGCGTCACAGATCAGATAATCTAAAATTCTAAATGGTTACTGTAGTACACTAGGGCCTTTATTGTGCCTGATACAATGAATCTGCAATCCGTGTTCCTTAGAGTCTAAAAGACAGGGATAAAGTAGGTAAACGTCTAAGCCCCAGTTTTTTGATCCGTAGTTAACTCAACCAATGTTTAAATATTTAAAATAGTAAGGCAAAATTTAAATTAAATTAAATTTAAACTGTTTTTTTTTTTAATAATTTTGCAATATTTTTATTTCAATAGTTTAAAATTTTGGTAAACGCTTTTATACTTCAATTGTTTGTCTAACAAACGGTCAAATACTAAATCACCAACTGATTTGACGACTTGGGCGGCTACAAAATGGATGGAAAAACGAATTTATGCGTAATTTGGAACCATTATCATTTGGTTAGCATATTCAATCATTGGTTGAGAAAAAATGGGTTACTCACTTAAACTTATTACAGATCTCTCACTTTTGGTTGCTGTAGTTGGTGCACAGGTCAGTCGGTTCACTTGAGCAGACCATAGGGTTACATCCCCTGAATCTCTTTTCAGTAACCATACTTTTTTCCAGGATATCGAATGGCTTTCGAGCGATAACGCTCGAAAATATGGCCGAAATGTTACAGAACTCTCTAGAGACAGATACTCCAAAGCATTTGGTATATTCGGTGTTCTTTTTGGATGGATCCATTCATCCAGTGTGTGGTTTAAAAAAAAACTTTTTACAAGAAAATGCTACCGACTTCCAAACTACAAAGTAAAAATAACTTTCTTTTTGGAAGTCGGTGTCTTTTGTAGGTACCATTTTTTTGCGTTATGGACACCGACATCCAAAAATAAGTTATTTTTCACTTTGTAGTTTGGAAGTCGGTAGTATTTTTTTGTAAAAAAGATTTTTATTTTCACTTTTTAGTTGTACCTACCTAATATGCAATATTGCCAGAATAAATTACCCGAATATAATGAAACTTGAACATAACTGGTGAAATGAGAGTGTACCAAGGTGAACCGGACAAAACTGCGTGCCCCTTTAGAGCGTACTGGCGTGATGTTATGTTATGAAATGGTATAAACCATTAACATACAAGCTATTGCAGCAATCCCGAGACATTTGCCGTTATTTATTGAAGAGTTCTGTTGTATATCGTTGAAGTTCTTCATCAGATCTTCACCAAATTAAAATGGACCAATTTCGGAACATAGTCTTACAAACAAAAAAAGAATTTTCAAAATCGCTCGTTAAAAAAAATGCTGATTTGGTTGTTCCAGGATTCCACACTATAAAGAAAACTAGGAAAGACCCAAAATAGAATAGGGAAATAAGTCCTATGGATGATATGTCTTTCTCAGCATGTTATAGCCCTTCCATACATTTTCAAGCTTGATGACATCCTCTGTTCCGCCTTACCTTAAAGATTCCACAATACAAGACTAAATGTTTTGTAATGTAGACATACAGGAGCCGAAAACTAAGATGTTCTCGAAACAAAAGAAAATAAACCTGACGCGAAATTGTTCATTTTTAACGAAAACATGTTTGTTTCTACCTGCATTAATTATTCATAGGCATCTAGAATATCTTGACACTCGATTAAAAACGGTACTAATAGGAAATGTACTGAATATGATATTTGTTTAGATTTGAACCTTTGCGAGCAACGCCGCTTTTGAATACCAAAATATACTGGATGGGTCATATTAAGTGCGTAGAACATACAAAAATTTCCATGATATTCTATGTAGCCTTTTGTTAACAGAAACATTTGTTTTAAATTCAGAGAAAAATTAAACAAAAGAAAATCGTTCGACATAAATATAAATCGGTAGGCATATTTATCCTGCCATAACCATTGTAAAAGTGTCGTTCTCGTCTATTCTTCAGACGATAGACATTTAACTTGTTTTCGACAATTGATGTGCTGCATAGGGTAGGTTTAACTACATAATACAACTTACAGAAAATTCTGATATTTTCTACGTTTTTTAGGCCCATTTTGTAAGGGAACTTGGGTTCCTTTGAAATAATGGTTGTATCTTGATGAATTTGGTTGTATATTGAAGAAAAAACACGTCATATTCATAATTAGAAAACATTTTTCATTTATTTTGTGGGGATCACGAGATATAACGATGTTTCTGTTCTTGAAATGAACTCTTATTACAATGCAATAAGGTGCATACAAATATCCAAGTGAAGGAACCTGGGGGGTGACCATAAGCTCTTAGAGTAAGGTTATTTTGAGATCGAGTAAGTGACAGATGTATACACGTCATATACATCTGTCCCTTACACACACTCAAAATAACCTTACTCTAAGAGCTTATGGTCACCCCCCTGATCTGTTGTTTTCTGTACATATAAAGTAAAGGACACTGATGGAAAATAACACAAAATATAAAGCCTTTTTCGGATAATATTGAAATCGCTTTATGTAATAAAGATGAGCTAATAAATGATTTTGAAACATGCATCACACATAAAAATAAAAATAAAACATCAAAAATATTTTTTATTCAACCAAACATACACAGGTACTTTTGAATTGTCAAACAAATTATGAATCTATACTTTATACAAAATAGCTTGATATCTGCAACAGCTGTCAGTATCAATACAGTAACAATAACTTAGACGTCAGTTTGACATAATATGTCGCAGAGATCAAGCTATCTTTTATGAAGTATAGTTTTTTTTTTTTTTGAGATGGGTTTGCTCTTGACTCTAGTCTAGGTCAGAGGTGACAGAGACAGAGTCTACAATGGAGTGAGCTTACCCAGAAGAAGCCTGTTCACTCTAACTTTGAAGAGATTCGGGTTGAATGCGTTCGGAAACACAGACGCAGGTAGTGAGTTCCATTCATTCGCTGTGCGCATTATGAAGGATGTTTGGAAGCGCTTCGTGTGAATTGGTGGAATGGCAACAAGGTAAGGACGGTAACTTGCAGTACGTCTAGCTGTCCGATGGTAGAAGGAGGTTGGTGGGATGAGGTCGTGGAGCTCTTGAGCACACTCACCGAAGTACAGTCTGTAGAAGACCGACAAGCAGGCAATAAACTTCGTTATACCGATGGAATGAAAGACGCAAATAAAGTAGGCTATATTATAATATAATATATGAATAAAAAGATATAATAATTATAGCATATGAATTGATAACTGAGTCAGGCAAAATCGACCTTACAAGAAAAACACACATGTACAGGATCAAAAAGTAAATACATTTTTACCAGTAAACACGGAAAAAGAGAATACGAGTATATTACATATAACCTGACTACGAAAATCACCAAAAAAAAATTGTTTTCATCTCAGGGTAAAATCCCATAAGAAGTAAAAAACGCGAGCCTATGCAAAATATCCATTTTAACCGATTCTCCTCTTTACATGTGTAATGAGGACTATTGACTGTCTCAAGGCTAACACATGCTATGTATAAATACGTTCTGATTTTTCAGTATTTTTTCATAATATCGTGAGTTTCAGTTCGTACACTTGTTATCTTACAAAATATAATAAAAAAATAATTATGGTGAAAATCGTCATATTCGTTGCACTTGTTGCATTGGCGTGTGTTAATGGTATTTACATTTTTTTTATAAAGTTTGATTATATTTTTGTAGATTTCCGTAAAACGAGAAAATTGTGCAAATACGATTTCTAGCTTATGAAAAGTATGAAAAGAGCGTGTAAATACTTTAATTTTCCTTGGTTAAACTTATTAGAATATGTCTGCCAGGAGAGTTACTTTTTATTAGATACTATATTATATTATTTACTATATGATATTCTAGTGTCAGTGTGTTTTTTACTTATACAAAAGATACAAAATAAAACGTACTGGACCTTAAACGTCATAATGTAGGTACATGACTTCATTCGCAACACACGTAAGGCCATAGTACCAGGATTCTATTTTAATTTACCTGGAGTTTTTATTTCTTATTCGACAATACCTACCAAATTTCGGTTTTCCACACATTCCATAGTTATTTTGTTTTTATTTTAACAGCCAAAAGAACCTATTTGTAAAACACGCTAATGTTTTACCTGTTTTGTAAATTTGAGTCGAAAAAGCAATTAACAGGTGAAAAATTTAAACGCAGTATAAAATTATTCTCAATATTTTCACCTTTTTGTTTGAGTTTCGACTAGAATGACACACGTTTGCGGAATGATTAACACTTGTCCAAACATATTTTAGTTTTAATTGTAACTAGTGGGTTTTCAGAAATATAACACAAACTTTTTTACAGAATTTCAACCTGTATATTCATTTAGTTTAAAATTGTAGTTTTACAATTTATGTAGGCTCATTTTCAGCCTGTATTGTTCCACGGAAGCTGAAAAGCCTCGCTTTTTGTTCTTGGTTTTTTAGCACTTTAATCATTATTGTGAATATTTTAATTCGTTGGTTTAGTTTTGTTATTCAACTGCTTTTTTTCTCTTCTGTTTCAGCCCAGTTTTCTGATTTTGGTTTTCCTGGTTTTGGAAATGGGTAAATTTTATAATGCATAAATAATCTTAAATTTTATGATTGATTTGAATGCTCCCAGCGTTCTGGGCACATTTCCCATTGACGTCGATGTGGACAAATGTTTACTAATCTATACTAATATTATAAAGAGGAAAGATTTGTATTTTTGTAAGTAACGAATAAACTTAAAAATTACTGGACTCCATTCAGAATATTAGGGTTCCGTACCCAAAGGGTAAAAACGGGACCCTATTAGGTACTAAGTCTCTACGATCCGTCTGTCGGTCCGTCTGTCACCAGGCTGTATCTGATGAACCGTGATTTCTAGACAGTTGAAATTTTCACAGATCATGTATTTTTGTTGCCACTATAACAACAAATACTAAAAACAGAATAAAATAAATATTTAAGTGGGGCTCCCATACAAAAAACGTGATTATTTTGCCGTTTTTTGCGATAATGGAATGGAACCCTTCGTGCGCGAGTCCGTCTCGCTCTTGGCCAGTTTTTTTTAGTTTGCCTACAACTAAATTAATATTATTAAGAGTTAGAATAATTTGTTTGTATATAGGATTTCATCTCTGAAAGGACTGTTCCGATTACGAACTATCATTTACTGAAAGAAAGCGATACTACCGCAAAGTCCAGAAACAGACAAAATTTATTATAATATATTATTTATTTGCAGAGGAGGCGCCGCTGGACTACTTAATTCACCTTTTATGAAGGTAAGTGTATAATTATTTAATTCCAAAAAAAATAACGTATATAATCCCCCTAATTTCATGATTAGGTACAAAAACACAAAAATCCGTTTTCTTTTTATATATTTTTATTTTTCCGTTTTTTTTATATATTTTTCCACGTAAGGTGGGTCTGCTCATAACTCTAGTCTAGATCAGTTAATCCAGGCTTGTTTTGTTTTTCCTTTTGACTGAATCTAATGGATATAATCATAATCATTTAAACTTTCTTAAACTTGCACTGGCATAGATTGCAGTAAAAACCCAACACTTCTCCGAAACTTAAATCAAAAACTGATTTTTGGTATCTTTGACTGCGAATTTTCCTTTTGGCCATATTACCTTATGGACTATTCACATAGCATAGTTACTTATTATCAAAATGCCAGTGAGCTTGTTTTTTTTTATTAAACCTAAATTGTCCCATTGCTGGGCGACGGTCTTCCCCACGGCCTTCCAGTCTTCCCAGTCTTTGGCCTTCTCCAGCCAATCCGCGGTAAACGCTTCTACCTAAGTCGTAACGCGTTATTCGCATCTAAAGTTATATTTTCCTGGGCTATTTGTCTTTAATTCTCTGTCTATTCGGGGTCAATACACCACACAATTATGACCTTTTCTTCCACACTTGTACTAATCTTGCACTTCTATGTATTCATCAACATGTGTCTCAATATCTTTACTATGCATAAATTCCTAATTATCATTTTGTCCGATCTAGTGAAGTAACTAACTATCTTACTAATATTATGGTATATGCGAAAGTTTGCATAGATGGATGGATGGATGTATGTGTCAATCAATCATGCCAGAACGCCTGAGCGGATCTGGATGAAATTTGGCACAGAGATAGAGTGTAGTCTGGAATAGCACATATGCTACTTTTCATCCCGGTGTAATTTTGAAATACGCGTGAAAACATTTTTCACGCGGGCGAATCCGCTGGCAGAAGCTAGTCTATACTTCTATACTTACTATAATATAATAAATAATCTATACCGATAGTATAAAGAGGAAAGATTTATTTGTTTGTTTACCGAATAGGCTCCGAAACTACTAGACCGATTTTAAAAATTATTTCACCTATTGAAAGCTACATTATTCCCGAGTAACATAGGCTATAATTTTGACGGGAGCGAAGCCGCGCGGTCAGCTAGTATTTATATATACAATATATATAATAAAGAGGTAAGATTTGTATTTTTATATTTGTACTTTTTTTTTTGAAACTTGAAAACTACTAGACCAATTTCAAAAATTCTTTCACCGTTGGGAACCTACACTGTCTCCGGGTGACATAGGCCACTTTTTATCCCTGTATTCACACGGAAACGTGAACTACGCGGGTGAAACCGTGAGTCGTCTGCTAGTACTACATGAACAATCAATCTACCTAGCCTTTTGCTAACTATTTTTGGGGTCGGCTTACAATCTAAACAGATGGAACTGTACCAGTATTCTACATTGAGTGACTGCCCATCTGAGAGTACTTCATAACAAGGCTTGAAAACCGGCAAAAAAATCTTATAATAGGGAACTTTTTCTTTCGGTTTTGTTCTACCTTTACAATTAGGTTTTAGGCAAAAAAAGATCGTAAAAAGATATGCTATATGGAATTAACCGGTTGAGAACGATTTTTGTCAGCTACCTTCGATTTGCAACCGAGCTGGAGTACAAATACGATTCAGTTTAGAACCGCGCCCCCGCCCCGCCTAAACCGGTCAATTAGAGTTTTCAATAACAAAATAAACTGGAAAATAGAAAAATGACGAATTTTTGGCACCATATTGTGGAGGCCCAATTTTTGTTTTTCTTCCAAACCCATTGCGTGGGGTATCAAAATAAAGGGTTATAAAAGGTGATTTCAAAAACATAAAACAATTATATGTTTAAATGTACCTAATTCGAAAAAAAAATGTTCACTTAAAGTTATAAATAAACATCAACAACATATCTGGTTTTGGTCAGCCAGCTTGCGAATATGTATCCTCAGACTGCACAGCATGATTTTGTTCTGGGTAACGTCTTTATAGTTCTGAAGCAGTCGGGTTTATTGATTTTTTTGAATTAACTTTTTTGATGAGTTTTCCTACTGCGCAGCCATTGCAGCCAACTTCAGATCGGCCAAGAAGTTTTGCGAGAACTATACTTAATCATAACTTTTATTGTTACAGCAATTTAAAGTGGCGACTCCTCAAGCAGTATTCAATGGGCAACCAGAGTCAGGGGGAAATGTCAAGTCATCCATGATGGTACAGAACTCAAGTGGAGGCAAGGTTCGAACCACCTACCTTCAGAATGATAACGGAAAGAGATCAGGTTTAACAATCGAGCAGTAACCAGTAACAGATCTAACATAGATCCAGCCCGAATTCCTAATAAGTAGGTAATATGGGATTAAAAATAATTAGTTGAAAAAAAAATTAGTTGTAGATCTATTTAATAGAATTCAGTGCCGACATCATAAAGAGAGGTACACATTTTGGCTGTGCTTTACAAAAATATAAATACCCTGTATCTTAGGCTATGTGCAGACTTGAGTAAAGATAGTCTTAAGTCAGATTATGTCATTCGAGGAAAGTAATAAAACACACTTGCAGCAAAACAGCTGCCTGTAAGCAAAACTGAGTAAAATGGACTGAGAAACTGTTTTGACTCTTAAATGCACTGTGGCATATTCAATCACAATGGTGATTTTGTAGACAAACGCTTATTCTTGTAACACTTTTGATTTTAATGTTTACCTTACTTTTTTAAATAAATTTACTTCACTGTTTCTGTAAAATGCTTATAGAAAAATGTTTTCAACTTTACCGCCATCTGTTAAACTGGTACCAAAAAATGTGCTATTATTTCAACTGGATCAATAAGTACATTGACATTTTTATTTTAGAACCAGTTTTTATTATTATTGTTATTTTAAAATCATGTCGACTTTGCTTGTTGTTTTCAAAACTTGTTGTCTATATTGTCATGTAAATTTATTCAAATTATATCAATAAACTAGATATACCTACACAAAATCTGATGATTTTATTTAACGTTCCTTGAATGCTGATCGTCTACGAAATTATTTGATAAGTAGTATCACGTACGTAATAACGTGCCAAATCAGTTTGAAAATTTAATGGCATTTTTATTATGTAGGTAAATTCGATGTCTCATGAAAAAATATAGGTTAACTAAGGCCGGTATTCCAGATGCTCATGCACATACTCAACTCAACTCAAAATGGCAATGGACAGTTGTGGCTTGTTTTTTTTAACATTAACCTGCTCAAGCCCTAGATCCCAGACGCCCTAAACGTTACCGTACTCTTTTAACACCAAATCAGTGGAATTGAGTAGTGTTAGCATGTACTTGGAACGTACTCGTACTAGCTAACTTGGACTTTCACACATTTTGTGTAGAAAGAATTCAGTAACGTCTGGGGAGTCTGGACTCTTGATCTATTGAGTACACGTATCTCAAACTGAAGAATCATATGCCAAATTTGAGAGTTGTGATTGGTTGGCAGTTGATTAGTATGTGTGGCCAACTTTGAGTTTGAGTCGAGTATGAGCACCTGGAATACGGGCCTTAATTTACATCATCCGAAAGAAAGAAAGACAGACAAGTACAGAATATACCTACCTTAATAATAAGACATACCTACCTTAATGTACTTATCTATTACTCTGAAGACGGTACCCTGACCAAAAAATCGGCATGAGATATGAGCATTCCTATTGGTCTAGCGGCACTGGTGGCGCATGAATTACAGTAGTGAATACGCCCAGATTTTAGAATAAAATCGAATCTTGGTCTTTTGAAAAAAAAAATTGTTGAGGAGCACAGCAATCCAATAAAGCCTAGAATTGTTAGTGGGCAAAGTAGAGTCAAACATAAACCAGATTACTGTAAAGATAGATTTTTAATGTGCTTATTTTAGTGTTTGTATACAGTAACTGAAAAATTCTAGAACGCCATTATGTTAGTTGGGCTAAAAACTAACTAGTAGAAACATAAAAATGCAAGTATATAACAAGGGTGTACGAGATAAGGGAAAGACAATGGAAAGTCAAAATACATAAGCAGGTACCCCTCCCGTACCCCTTGTAGCTGTTGCCGCCTCGCCCCTAGCCCCGCGCCCCTCACTCTCGACACTCATGATTGGTAGCCAAGAGAATGGGGCCCGGCGCGACCGCGCGTCTAGTACGAAAATATAAATATGGCCGCCCCCACGGCGACCCTTCAGTCTTCATCCAACAGTCAATCGAGCAACAACGTATTAGTCGACGTTATGTAGCTCAAGTCGCGCTTCATCATGTATATAGTTTTAATAGTATTAGTTTTAGTGGTTAAGAAAGCCCCATGTAAATATTTGCTGCAGTTTAATAATCGTGTGTGTGTACAGAATATATAACTTTTTCCACTCTAAAGAAATCGTTTTCGTTAATAACTCACAGGCCCATTCCACCCTGCCCCTGAATCCCCTACAAAAATACTACAAAAATGTTCGTTATTAAATTGTCTGTCCATTAGTGTTAGTACAAAAAATTATTCATGAACACTTTACGAGGAGATGCATGCTATCAATAATTATTTCTCATTTTTATGTTTTTTTTTGGAAGGAGATTAGTGAAATATATACAACATTAAAAAATCTACCATTTTAGAATCAATATTATGTAGAAATTTAATGTATTTTTATTAATTGATATTCCTTTTTAGATAACGAGTAGATAGCTCCTAAAAATAGCACAAAAAACGGCTTGCGCGGCGTTTTGCTCGGGGTACCGCCTGTATGTAAAACCTGTAAAACCACGGAACGCAATAAGGATGAATATGAATGTACCTACTTAACTGAAAGGCATAAAGAGGCTCAGCCTGCCTTTTTTGGCTGCCTACTTTTCCTGTAAAATCTTACTTCTGTTCTCTTGCTATGAATGCCATATCTGGAGCGAATTTTCTGCCAGCAACGATTTTCAATCTTGAATTTAGAGGCGTAGTAGTAGATCGTATGGTTACCGCCTGAATAAAAAGTTGAAGCAATATCTCGATTTGTCACTAGGAGTGACTACTGCGCTAATACTGTGTCTCGAACTCTCGATGATGAATTGTAATGAATGAAATGAAATGTTCATGTTTAGCATACAAATACGACATGGATCAACCATCCTGCATCGCTATCGCTGGTCGAATGTCACTTTAGGCTCTGCGCAAACGAGCCAGCAGTGACGGCCACTGGTGGCTAGCGACTAACAGTTTTTAAGATTTTTCATACAATTTGTATGGACTCGCCGCACAAGCGTAGCGAGCGGCGGCACTCGTGACTTAATAAGTACAGCACGGTACAGATAACTGAGCACCAAAAATGTCAATGCTACTCTGACGTTTGACGCTCGCTATTGGCTCACGTGGTGAATGTGGAGCCCCGTGCGGGTATTAAGGAGTGGGGTCGTTTGACATTTCGGGTGCTCAGTTATTTTGACCGTGCTGTACCGAGATTAGAGCCCCAATATTCACTGTCCACACCTAATCCAGGATAATATATATATATTTTTTAAATTAAATGCCACGTGTTTGCCAATAATTTGGTATTGCATTTTCACTGTGTTTAAAATAATTCGGTCCGAATCGCAAAATTCTGTCGGGCGTTGGCCCACGCTGCGTCGAAGTGGCATGACTTCGCGCTCACCCACACACCGATACCGCGTGTGTGCGTTGTGCAGACGGCGCAGGCTGGCCGCAAGTTTTGGTATTTTTCTATTATTTATTCTGTGGTATTGGGTTGAAATACCAACAACCTCCACAAATCGGTGTTGGTTTTTTATCTTCACATATACGTTAACATCGCTTCAATACATGCTTTTTTACGATAGCGACGTCCATAGCTGGAAGTGAAGCATTATAAAATAAATATCAAAACACTCTTTCTATTAAGATTTTGCGAATTTATTAGACTTTATCTAAACAATCTACCATTTAAAATGAAAAATTGCATACATTTTAGGGTGCTGTTCATATGGCTACAATCCTTTAGAGATGTGAAAAACTTCTAGATCAACGTCATCGGCTTCCGGACCGGATTCTCGACAGAGGATGTACTTGATCTCACTCAATACATCGCGACTATTTCGACGCAAAATGAAATGTCTAGAGATATGTCTGGACCTCTCGAAGGCGTTTGATACAGTTTTTGATCCCCTACTTATTTCAAAGTTAGAAAACCTTGGTATTCGTGGCATTACACTCGAGATTTTCAAGGACTATCTCAGAAATTGGAAGCAGCAGGTAAATATTGATATGTACCTTAGCAGTAAGAGAACAATGACATATGGCGTGCCTCAGGGTAGTATTTTGGGTCCTTTATTGTTCCTCATATACGTAAATGACACCTGCAATATGTGTAGTCCACAATTGTATTGGATGTATGTGGATGATACCGCTATTCTGGTCATTGGACGTACCATTGTAGAGTCCAATGCTGAATCGGCATTAACTAAAGTTATGGCTTGGATCAACGCAAATCTGCTCACACTTAAAGTTAAAAAAAACAGTTTAGGGCCCATTCGCTATTAGGCGTAACACCTCACCGCCCTGCTCATACCTTTTAACAGCCCATACTTGTTCATACCCCTCTGCCTCCTGTCGATGTCCAGTGCTCACTCGAACCGACACCGTTAGAGGTACTTGGGTGTCAAAATAGATGACGGACTACAATGGGATAAACAACTTGACGCCTTCGTCACTAGAACCATGCGACTTATCCATATATTTTTAAGTATATAGTCAATCAATCCGGTAAGGCTTCAAGTCTTACCGGATTCAGCTGAGTACCAGTGTTTTACATGGAGCGACTTCCTATCTGACCTACACAACCCAGTAACTGGGTTACACAGTACCCCTTGGCAAGACTGGTGTCAGATCACAAGCTTCTGACTACTTAAAAAAGATCTTCAAATGACAGCCGGGACCAACGGCTTAACGTGCTTTCCGAGGCACTGAGGAAACTCGGTATGTTGAAAATGGACACCCATCTACGCACTGACCTCGTCAAGCGTTGCTTAACCTTGCTGATCGACCCGTGCGACTGTTATTATTTAGCCACGAGCTCTTTTTTGATGACTGACTGAATGACTCTCTCCGTCTCTATCGAACTAGAAACGGAGTTTAGCAAAGCTTTAGGTAAGCTAAAGTCATTTTAAGGAAGTATGGACATTTTGTGTAAAAACTGAGACTATTTACAAAAAAAAAACTTGACCAATTATTGAAAACGTAATCTAGCAAGTGTTACACCATTTTTGAATCCTTATTAAATGCGCCAATTTTTCATGTTACTTGCCAAACTAGCGTAGTACATTTTTTTTTCAGTACAGTCAGTTAAAGTTGGGCGAAATAGTAAATTTGAATAATTTGGTTTTGAAAAAGTTTAATTTTCTTCCAAGTAGGAGGAGTTGGCTTTGAATTTTAGGCAAAAATCTACACAAGCATTATTCAAGATTACATAATAATAAAAAAAATAGATAAATTATGGGATTTGTAGCAATTGGAGTTAAAGAACCATTACAGGGATTGATTTTTTTAGTAAATTATTAAAGTGACCATAAATTTTTAAAAACATGAGATAGATTTTTTTTCGTATTTTTCTGAGAACTGTTATAACTTGGTCTATCACCCATTTACGGCTTGACGTCGATTTCTGGGACACCCTGTATAGTTTGACATGTTTTTAAGTTATTAAGAGAGTCTGCAAACCGTGGCACGCTGAAAATGGTTTATCTTTAATTGTGTAATTCGATCCTAGACTATTGCATTTGCGTGTTGGGCGGTGCTACACAGACCAACTTTCTGAGAGTTGAACGTGCCCAGAGAGCGATACTTAAAGTTATGACCCGGAAGCCATTCAGATACCCAACTACGAATTATACTCGAACTGCAAAGCATTAACAGTGCGACAACACTATGTGCTTAAATCCACCCTCAGAACACATTCTAAAATACCCAATACCAACACTAACAAACGGAGGATCCCAACCACGTTTACACAGCATAAAACCACGTTTGCGAAGCATCAACTTCTCACACTATGCACCCACATATATAATCAAATTCACAAACAACTCAACATACAAGACCTAAATAGACACACACTTAAATGTAAAGTCACCAAGTGGCTACTACACCACGACTATTCCTACACGGAATCGTTACTCACCTACCTCTCTTACTGCCGCACTCAGAGCCTTAACTTAAGGCGATCCTTAGTTTTGATTTTTAGTACAAAATCTATACTAAGGAGCGATTTAAGGAACCGTTAAAACTTTCTGAGTGCGGCAGTTAGATAAATGATTAACACCTCAAACCTAAAAAAATCACACACTCCACTCCACACCCCAGTACTCACCCTACACACACTTTACTTTATTCTATTATATTTTTAATTTTTTTTTACTTTATCTGTTATTTCGTACTAATTAATCTTATTTTTGAATAGTTTATTGATACTAAATTGTGATTGCGACGACTATGAACCTACTACCTAATATATATGAATGCTAATCTATAATATAAAAATGAATCGCAAAATGTGTTGGTAAGCGCATAACTCAACAACGCCTGCACCAATTTGGCCAATTCTTTTTTTTAAATGTTCGTTGAAGTTCCAAGATGGTTTTTACGGGGAGAAAAATTTGAATAATTGCCGGAAAAAAAAATAAAAGCAGCCCTTTTCTTCTTTCTTCTTCTTCCTTTTTCCCATACAAAAGTTTTCTAACTAAAACATAGAGTCAATTTGAGCTTTATTGCTATTGTATAAGCTATTTTTCTTTGTGTAGGGTAGGGTAGTGTAGTGTAGGGTAGGGTAGGGTAGTGTAGGGTAGGATAGGGTAGTGTAGGGTAAGGTAGTGCAGCGTAGGGTAGTGTAGGGTAGGGTAGTATAGGGTAGGGTAGTGTAGTGTAGTGTAGGGTAGTGTAGGGTAGTGTAGGGTAGTGTAGGGTAGTGTAGGGTAGTGTAGGGTAGTGTAGGGTAGTGTAGGGTAGTGTAGGGTAGTGTAGGGTAGTGTAGGGTAGTGTAGGGTAGTGTAGGGTTGTGTAGGGTAGTGTAGGGTAGTGTAGGGTAGTGTAGGGTAGTGTAGGGTAGTCTAGGGTAGTGTCGGGTAGTGTAGGGTAGTGTTGGATAGGGTAGGGTAGTGTAGCGTAGGGTAGGGAAGGTAGTGTAGGGTAGTGTAGGGTAAAGTAGTGTAGGGTCGGGTAGGGTAGGGTAGTGTAGGGTAGGGTAGGGTAGGTATTAGTGTAAGGTAGGGTAGGTAGGGTAGATAAATGTTCGGTGTTTTTATGGCAAAACAAAGTTTGCCGGGTCAGCTAGTATTGTATAAAATCTTACCTGAATACTATCTCTCAATATATAGGTTGCCCTAGGTTGAGAGGCAGGGTTCATTACGCAAAATTGTTATAATGGTATAATTCTTGCAATATAGCTGTACGTAAACTATAATGTAGGCTGTAGTAATGTAACCTTTTTTGCAGCAATAAACTTTTATTTTTTATAAATTTAACGAATCGCAACGGAATCAAAACCTATGGAGTACTTCCCGTTGACCTAGAGTCATGAAATTCGGCAAGAAACAATGTCTTACGGATGTCTCACAAGTAAAAGAACTCCGAAAACGGGAAATTTGTATAGTGCCCGTCACGTAAAAAGAACGGTGAGCGACAGAGGAGGGGATCTGTCTGCGTACGAGTACAGCCGCGACCTTTAGTACTAGGCTATTGTTTTATAATTATAAATGTAAAAAACTTATTGTAAAATCAAAATAGGTTCTTTATTAACTACTTTGTGCTTTGGAATATGCTGAAATCGATGAAACGCTCAGTGCGCAGGCAAACGGCCAGCGTTCTTTTTACGTGACGGGCACTGTAGCTAACAAAACATTTTTTTTTTTTACTTATTTGTAATAGGTAAATTGACCGCGTCTTATTATGATGTACAAACAACAAATTTTATCCCTCAATCAAGTTTATCTTTTCGTTAGAGCAATGTTCAGTGCATTGATTATGAACGCCAGTAATGTATCGTACTAAATTATTTTGTTGAATACAGCTGTTTGTACGGAATCCTCGGTGAGCGAGTACGAGTCCAACTTAGCCAGTTATCTTTTTGGTAATCATAATGAGCAATATTGCAATACACCGAGCCCAAAAAAACGATCTACTTTCCAAAAACAATAGAAAATATTAATGCCGGGGGTTTCCGTTGCAATTTCGCCATAAACTGATGAGATTGTTTTGTGATCCAATCAGACCAATATTTCCAAGACCCGTCTATCTGCTCTGATTAATGTCTTTCTATATTGTAGCCGACATATCCATTTAGTATTAACAAAATAGGCTGACAGGTAAGACAATAGCACTTATGGCGCAAAACCTATTACAGTGTGACATAAAGGGCTATTGTTTTGGATTTTCTAAATGTAGAACAGACAGGACAGAAATAGTTTACATGTAGATAATAAAACAATACATGCTTGGGTTCTAGATACTATTAGCGGTATGCCCGACATTTTTGATTGTACATAGGTTTATAAGAGAAGAAAGTAAGTATCGCCAAGCTAGTTTTCTATTGACAAAGGCCACTTCACGTATGTAAAAAAAACTTCAAATCGAAGTCGAAAGGTAATGAAATGAAATAACGACAATCAATGTCAAAAACATGAAGAAAAATTTAGGATTTTTGACAGATTGATTGAACGTTCCTTAAAAATACGGTCAATGCCTAATTTTGATACATCGATGAACTGGGATTATTTTTAGAGTTTTGGATTCTTGATTATTACAAAAAAGAAATACACTTATTTCTGTTTTTTTATTGTTTGGAAAGAAAATCACAAAAAAAGGTGTTGCTTGTAAGTATTTTCTATGAAAACCAAATGAAAACGAGAATTTTTTTTTAACAAGCTTTTTTCGTATTCTTCTCAGCAAACCCTTTCATTTGATAACTATATCATGGCAGTGCATAAAAATTACCTAGTCCGCCATCTTGGGCCGTCCACCATATTGAATTTAGAATGACGTCACTTAGCTGAGCTTGCATTGTCACCCAAACTAAACGTGTATATAAAATTTTATCTAAATCGGTGGAGGATAACTGCTTAAAAATGCAGTTGCAAGATTTGACCCGAACACACTTACATACATACATTGCAAGTTAATTAAAAGCTTGTAATTATAATGTTAGACATTGAAGTACAAAAACTTATTCTATACTACATACTCTCTACTATATACTCATAGTATTTATATATACTCTTCAATTTATCAAGAAAGCACAAGCAGGACATTTTTTTATAATATTTCGAAATTACAGTCAACCGCCACGTTTCGCAATACCTACATAAATACCGACTGCCGAAATAAAAATCTCAATTTGGACAACAAGAAGCGCCCATCTAGTCCTATTTTAACCAACTTCCCGAAAAGGAGGAAATTATGTATTTTTTTATGTGTGTTACCTTAGAATTTTTTACTAGATGAACCGATTTTGGCTTGAAAGCTGGAGCTTGTCATGTGGACCCATTTAAATTTTATGAAAATCTGATGAGGAACTTCGGAGATATACATGAGAACTCTTTAATAAATGACAGCAAAGCACTCGATAGGATTGCACCTCAATCGCATGTCTGTTTATTGCTTACACCATTTCATAACATAAAATCACACTGGTACTCTCTAAAGGGGTACGCAGGTGTGAACAGTTCGCCCTGGTACACACTCATTCCATCGGTTTTGTTAAGTTTCATTGGGTTAATGTATTCTGGCATAATTTTGGGCATTATAGATACCTAGCCTATAGAACTGGTCCATTATGTACCACAACCACAGATAATATAATACTAGCATACAGATGCTTCATCCCATACAAAGAAACTGTGCCACGTAACTAGCGATTTTCATCTGATTAGTCTTGTTATTTTTGTAAGTACATCAATCGCGTTCGATCCCGTTTCACGACAATAGATGATGTTAGCAGCGACTTGCAAGTGGGTGGGTTTACTAGGTTCGTGAATATTTTTCTTTAAATACATTGAAGATTCGTTTTATAGTATTTTTTGCACATTTTTACAGTTTTTTTGCACCAAAATGTATTACAATGCAAATTTTATAAATCGAGTGGAATGCCTCAGAAATTTAAAAAGGCGCCATCTATTGGCATCAATTTTAAATGATCCGTTCAAATAATCTTTCAAATGTAAATTAAGAGCCCAATATTCCATAATTTTGTACTTAGGAGAGTTGATTAAACAAGAACATACAATTTTATGTTCAATTCCAGAAAATGTTAATTGTCGCGCCATCTAGTGAGATTTATTTGAACCAAATTTTCTTTCTTAGCAATGAGACCCCGTGGTTCGGAGTGAAGACTACGATTTACAATGCGTGATTACGTTATGAAATCAATTCTGATTACAGTCTACACTATGATACAGAGGGTTAAAATAATTGCGTTGCAATTATTTTACTGTTTTTCAAATTTCCTATTGACCTTTCTTGTAAATATAGTTATTTAGGAAACGTCCTGAAACTCATATTTTCAAATACTGGTAGAAAATCTTAATCGAATTTCACATGTGAAGAACTGCCTAGTTTATACGTCTTTTAACACGTAATAAACAACTGTAACAGAAAAGTTTTTCTCTGAAGTTGGTTTTAATTTGTCATATTTATAGGTACCTACTGTCGTAGTGCTAGGATAGCTTATCATAAATTGTAATATTAATTTAAGAACTGAAACTCAAATAAGTACTTATTATTGACATGATTTACATAAATCTGTTTACTAAGGTCAAAATGCCGTATACCTTAGAGGTAATTTAGGTACAAGGTCATTGCACTAAACCTGTACAGTGAGCTGAATACCTAACAAAGAGGATCTCGTGCTTCAAAACAAAATGAACCACCTTATTATCATGTGCAACATAAAAACAACAAGCTCATTGAATTAATGTTACTGTGACATTTTTATTTACCCGTTTTTTATTAAAATGTTTGTCGCAAAGTTAGGAAACAAAATAGAAGAACACATAATGTATATTACAGTCCTCTATTTACATAAAGTTCTAAGGATCTCGTGGCTAAATAATAACAGCCGCACTGGTCAATCATCAAGGTTAAGCAACGCTTGAGGAGGTCGGTCCGTGGATGGGTGACCATTTCAACATACCGAGTCTCCTCCGTGCCTCGGCAAGCACGTTAAGCCGTTGGTCCCGGTTGTCATTTGAATATCTTTGACAGTCGTTACGGGAAGTCAGAAGCTTGAGATCTGACACCAGTCAAGCCAAGAGGTATCGTGTTACCCAGTTACTGGGTTGTAGAGGTCAGATAGGCAGTCGCTCCATGTAAAACACTGGTACCTAGCTGAATCCGGTTAGACTCGAAGCCGACCCCAATGAAGTTGGGAAAAGGCTAGGCAGATTGATTTATTTACATAAAGGATGAGAGGATGCATGATGGTTTAATTTGTGAGAAGTTCTATGAACAATAAAAAACAAATAATAACACACTAGCGACCCGCCGCGCCGCTTTTACCTGTGGTTTTTACCCGACTGCTCGACGCAAAGGACGGTGGAATGGGGAATGTGTTCATCAGTCTATTTATGTATGTTTTTTCCCATGTGGCGTTCTAGAGGTGAAACGCGTATGCTGATTTTGATGTATCTTACGTTAATCGATTCGTCTTAACCTTGTGAGTGTCAAATAAATATATAAATATCCGAATTGAGAACCTCCTCCTTTTCGGGACGTTGGTTAAAAAAATAAATTGGCGGGGTTTTGGGTGCCATATTGTGGGGGACCCAATTTTTTATCATCAAAACTCACCGTGTGGGGTGAAATGAAGGGTTTTAAAAGGTAATTACAAACATTTTTACCACTATATGTTAAAAAGTAATTCGAAAAAATATACTTAAATAAATATATATATGGTTTTGGTTAGTCAGCTCGTGATTATGTATCATCCAGCATGATTTTCTTCTTATTTACGCCTTTTTAGTTCGATTCTTAAGCAGTCGGGTTTGTGATATTTTACATTAAATTCGTACGACTTGCCATCGCATCGAAATCTCTTGTGCAGTTTAGAAGAACGAAGGGGTCACACAGACAGACACGAAATGCTGATGTTTACGTATATTTTATAATATTTATTAATATAGATGATACAACCACGGGGTCTCATTGCTAAGAAAGAATATTTGGTTCAAATAAATCTCACTAGATGGCGCGATATGTACTCAAAATTCAAAAGAATTATGTGTAACATTAACATTTTCTGGAATTGAACATTTAAATTGTATGTTCTTGTTTAATCAACTCTCCTAAGTACAAAATTATGGAATATTGGGCTCTTAATTCACATTTCAAAGATTATTTGAAAGGATCATTTAAAATTGATGACAATAGATGGCGCATTTTTTAATTTCTGAGGCATGCCACTCGATTGTTAAAATTTGCATTGTAACACATTTAGGTGCAAAAAAAACTATAAAAACGTGCAAAAAAATACTATAAAACGAACCTTTACTGAATTTAAAGAAAAATATGTTCACGAACCTAGTAAACCCTTTTACTTGCAAGCCGCTGCTAACACCATCTATTGCCGTGAAACGGGATCGAACGCGATTCAACAAACTTACAAAAATAACAAGATTAATCAGATGAAAAACGCTAGTTACGACGGCACGCTTTCTTTGTATGGGATGAGGCATCTGTATGCTAGTATTATATTATCTGTGATACAACATTGAAAATAAAAAGGAGCAACGCAGATTTCGTGAGTACTAATTGATGCATGCACAAAAACAATATTCTGCGTTATCAAATCATCATGATGATATTATTTGAAGTGAAACTTAGGTCAATACAATAACATGAAGATCCATGCTCAAATAGGATTGGACGGTCAGCCACAAGCACAGTGACCGCTTGGCAAAAGTCTCCACACAAATGTTGCCTAAAATTGGACAGCGGTCCAGAGAGGTGTGACGAGACGATTCAGACGCGCCGTGAGGGCTGGTTTGAATTAGCCTAGGAAAAGGGATTCTCGAGGTCTTGCCGGCTTATTCTGCAGTAGGACAGGGCTTTTTGAGCAGTGGAATAGAAGGGTAACACAAAGATACAAGTTCTTAGTTACAGCAAAAGCTAAGCTTTTTCCATATTAAAATTCAGTTTGGAGGAACTCCGCTCATCTTAGTGGCCATCAAAACGGATAACCACGATTTATGTAAACAGATAACAAGCTGCTGATTGTTTCCAGTGGAGGAAAAGACTCAGAATTTAGGAGTAACCACAAAAACTTACACATTTTTATTCAACGCATGTCTAATGTCAATTTCAAATTCCATTCATAAACGTCAAGTTTAATAGATGTTTAGCCTAAACAACTGGTTTTATGGTAATAAGGAAAATGCGCTCACAACGGAAAAAAGACCAAGAAATTAATGACTATAGGAACTTAATATCACGAATCATCATTCTTGATCGTTCATTGATACCTAGTCCGACCCTTGCAGTAGTCAAGCCAGTTCCACAAGGTCCTAGAAGAACATCCTGTCATCCTTGCTTGCTAAACCAGCTGTTAAGATCACTCTTATTGATAAACCAGTTAGGAATGGCAGTCTGTCCTTTCATTTCAATGGCATGGTAATAAACAATATGATTTGTAGGATTTTAAACACAGTGTAAAATATTTTCAGTTTTGTTGAGTTGAAATCTTTATCAAGAAAGTTGTCACACCAGAATTGTAAATATTATAATATGAACTTAAATGCAGAAGAAAAAATGCAACAATTAAATAAATTAGGAACAAGTAAAATTTCAAAATTTGTGTGCCTGTCTGTGGCATCGTAGCGCCTAAATGGATGAACCGATTTTGATTTAGTTTTTTTTGTTTGAAAGGTAATTTTGTCGAGAGTGATTTTAGCTATGTTTGAATAAAATCGGTTTAGCCGTTCAAAAGTTATGGGCGATTTACTGTTTGAATCGGGTTGTTTTAGCAAGATAAATGTGTCGGGGGTTTTTTAAATTTTGTAATTTTATTTGTTGAGAATCGCTATCGCCCCTATCGCCACGATTTCGATGATAGAATGTCACTTGTCTAGGGCCTATGACATATATGTGGTGTTCACTATAGTAACACTAGTTAGGGTTTGGGTTTTTTAATAAAACAACCAGATTTATCAGTAAGTAGACAGCACTGATTGGGACGTCCAGACACCGCTTGGAGAATTCAAATAATGAATAGACGTAAACATTAAAATGCTGGCTACTTTTATTTAAAAATAAAAAAACTTTTTTGCAAAAAAATACTACCGACTTCCAAATGAAAAACTACAAAGTGAAAAATAACTTAACTTTTGGAAGTCGGTGTCTTTCGTAGGTACCATTTTTTTGCGATATGGACACCGACTTCCAAAAGTTAAGTTATTTTTCACTTTGTAGTTTTTCATTTGGAAGTCGGTAGTATTTTTTTGCAAAAAAGTTTTTTTATTTTTCTCTTTTTAGTTTTACCTACCTAATAGCAAGTTGTTTATTAACGTCCCTATAACTTCAGAATAGATTAACCGAATAACTTGACACATAACCGGTGAAATAAGAGATCTGCGTACCCCTTTAGAGCGTACTGGCGTGATGTTATGTTATGAAATGGTATAAACAACAAACAGACATGCGATTGCAGCAATCCCGAGAGTCCTGCCGTTATTTATTGAAGAGTTCTGTTGTGTATATCCGAAGTTCTTCATCAGACCTTCACCAAATATAAATGGGACCAATTTCGAAACATACTCTCTCAAACAAAAAAAGAATTTTTAAAATCGGTTCACAATTGACGGAGATATCGGTGAACATACACAAAAAAAAAAAAAAAAAACAAACATAAAGTCGCCTCCTTTTTGGTAAGTCGGTTAAAAAGTAAAGCACATGTCAAACATTAAAATCATTGCCACTAACTTGCGACATGTGCACATGCACATATGCACAATAAAGCAGAAAATGTATGAAAGAAACGTCAAAAAATTTCTGATTGTTACACGTATTTCTCGTCTGTCGGTTTTAATATATAAGGCCGTTGCACCTGTATGCATGAGGTTTGCAAACATGCTAGCATGATAACTCACAAAAAGTTTATATTTTTTTTAAGAGAACTATGTCCAGAAAACTACGATTTAAAATTGAGTGTTCGTATGCATTCCACTTCCTTCTTTGACAAATCATTTACGATTCAAGCAGTTCGATTGTGGAATGTATTACCTATAGAAATAAGACGCGCTCAAACACTGCCAACATTTAAGAAAATGGTAAAGGAGCATTACCTTTCACTATAATTTTATTTTATTTTTTTCCTTTCTCGGTCATATATTCAATATTTATTAGTATATTAGATATGTTGTATAGTATTTACGTATTTTATGTTATTATGTATAAGTAAGTTATATTGTACACTGACAGCCCTCAATTCTTCACCTATCGTTCAGTCCATCCAAAGGTTGTCTGTAAGAGATTGCCCTGTGCGATAAGACCGCCCATTGTACACTTTGTTAGAAAATATTTGTTCTGTATGTATTTTTTTTTTTTTTTTGTGGTGTACAATAAAGAATATAATAAATAAATAAATAAATAAAATAGCAACAAATTGTCACCCGGTGTTGTTATCTGTCTGATTAACAATAGCAAACATATAAATTACATGATTAAAGACACGTGTTTTCATAAACAATCATAATGATGAATATATAGGTGCTTAAAGTTTATGAAACTGACATCAGACTATTAATATGAAGCACATAATAATTTTAATAACTAACACAAATATGCGCACAATAAAATCTGTTAACCAACTATAAACCGCAAAACGGATTCGCAAAAAAAATACATTTTAGCAAAAATTTATTTTTTTGTAAAAAACCATTTATTTTTCACACTAGGAAAAAACCATTTATTTTTCACACTAGGAGCTCGTGGCTAAAGATAACAGCCGTACGGGTCGATCTTCAAGATTAAGCAACACTTGCCGAGGTCGGTCCGTGGATGGGTGACCATTTCAACATACCAAGTTTCCTCCGTGCCTCGGAAAGCACGTTAAGCCATTGGTCCCGGATGTCATTTGAAGACCTTTGACAGTCGTTACGGGTAGTCAGAAGCTTGCGATCTGACACCAGTCTTGCCAAGGGGTATGGTATTACCCAGTTACTGGGTTGTGGAGGTCAGATAGGCAGTCGCGCGATGTAAAACATTGGTACTCAGCTGAATCCGGTAAGACTGGAAGCAGACACCAACAACTATTGGGAAAAGGCTAGGCAGATGATGACTTTAGTTGTGGTACAAAATGAGCAAGTTCTATAGTAAGTTCTATAGTAACCTATAATGCACAAAGTTATGCCAGAATGGATAACACGAATAACATAAAACTTGAACATAACCGGTGAAATGAGAGTACCAGGGTGAACTGTACACATCATTCTGCGTACCCCTTTAGAGAGTACCGGCGTGATTTTATGTTATGAAATAGAGTAAACAATAAACAGACATAAGATTGCAGAAATCCCGAGAATTTTGTCGTTTTTTATTGAAGAGTTCTGTTGTATGTCTCCGAAGTTCATCTTCAGATCTTTACCAAATGAAGGGTACAGGCAAAGAAAAGGGATTGTCACAAGTTATCATTTTTCTATTTTTTATGGGCAAGTAAATCTTTATCTATGGTAGTAATATTCTCAATCGCTAACTTTTCAAAAAAGTAATCGTAAGACGCCAGAAAGACGTTTTAGCTTATGGCCGAAGCAAAAAGAACCGGGAATGTCCATGACATACCGGTACATACTGGTAAAGAAGAAGGATAAAAATCACATACTTCTAAACTTTTAACTGCGTATTTCTCAAAAAATAATAATTAGGACATTCCCTGTTTTTTGCATGTACCCTTAAAATTTAAACAGGACGACATGAGAAGCACCAGCTTTCAAATAAAGAATCTCCAAATTCGTACATGAAAAAATATAGTCGAATTGATAATTTCCTTCTTTTTGATGTCGGTTAAAAAAGGATGCAATTTAGCAATTAAATAAATATTACAATAAATAAAAACAAATGATAGTTGTGACCCTTTAGTATCCTGCTGTACATATATACATAGATACATTATGTGCAAAATATTCTTGTTTATAAGTCTTGCTCGCGTTTGACTTGCGGCATTGAGACGCGATAATTCACACAGACCGCGTGTGCTCCTGTGAAACAAGTCCGTAACATATTCATACGAAATGGCAAAATTCGCCTCAATTTTATTAATAGTGGGTGTTATTATCAGCGTCCAAGGTAAGCCACATCTTGTATCTCCTAAGTCCATAAAAGAGGAAAAATTCTAAAATATTTTGTAGTGATAAAATCTAATTTAATTAATTAGGTTGTTTTTGTAAAAAAAACTAAGACACTAAAACACAAGATGTTTTTTTCTAAAATGTCATAGAAACATGTTTGGATATAGCACTGCAAATCAACTTAATAACACTGAGTTAATATATGAATTCTAAATGCGGAAATCAAACAAGATTTTCAAGACTTTTCCGAACGACAAGTGTGACTATTCTATTTTGATAAGTTGTTATACAGCTTTTTATATTGTATATTAACATTTTCATTAAGCAACACCTGGAGAATCTATTTATTTTGCCTGAGTTATCTATTATATTATATTATTATCTATTAAAATCATATCATAATATAATCATCCGTCCCTCAATACCATTTGCCGGAATCATGTCCTAGAACCAAAAATTCGAAGACTTGTGACATCCACCAACCTGCACTGGGTCCGCGTCGTGGATTACGGCCCATTCCCTCTCACACAGAGAGGAGGCCTGTGTCCCAGCAGTGGGAACGTTAAAAGTCTGATGATGATATCATTTTCAATTAGTTTAGGTATCCGAAACCTTATCATTTGCCAAAAATTGGTTTACCTTAATAAAATGTCAAATAAAATAATTAATGATCTTATATTTTAGAAAAGTTCAATTAGTTAGATTTATTAGTGGTCTTCTAAATCTGGAAGTGGAAGTTGTAGTCTATATCCATACTTCTATACTAATATTATAAAGAGAAAAGATTTGTATGATTGTATTTTTGTGTGTAACGAATAAACTTAAAAACTACTGGACCGATTTCAAAAATTCTTTCACCGTTGAGAAGCTACACTATCCCCGGGTGACATATGCTACTTTTTATCCCTGGGAACGGGAACTACGCGGGTGAAACCCCGACGCGTCCGCTATAAGTAATATTTTCATAGTCATATTAAAATTTTGCTGAAGGTATTTAGATTTGTATCACCATCATTAAAGCAGCCCACAGCGGGGAATTCGCAAGCCACTTATGTCGATTCACGGTAACTCTTATCGAGCTGTTACCAGCCATCCTGCTAATACTATTTAATTTGGAAACTTTTATTTTAAAATACAGTAAAACATAGAATCTCTTCCTTTTTGAGCAGTCGGTTAAAAAGAAGACGTTACAGTCACAATACGAAAAATAATAAAACACGAGGTAATTTAAGATTTCCTCGCAGTTTGATAGGTTTTGAAATTAATGTAGCTGAACTTTAATTTTGGCGGTCAAATTGTTAATAAAAATGACCCACGTCTATCAAATATTGCACATGACAAACATAATACTTCTGTAAATGCAAGTTGTCATGGTCAGCCACTTAGCGATAAGTTCAATAACATTGAAATAATAAGTGCTAAATATGACGAATTTACTGACAAATATGATTGATACACTAGCTAGGCTTTATTGTTACCTGCACATAATATTCTAAAGTGTTGGGTATATTTTAAAGTGTTGGGCAGTTCTCACGATCTTAACCTTCGAGCTTCCAGAAACTTACTTCTCCAAATTCCTTCTCACCGCACTGGGTTTCTATCTAATTCTTACACTGTCTCAAGTATAAAACTCTGGAACGTGCTTCCCCATGACATCAAAAAAGCTGAGAGTAGATTGTCATTTAAGCGTAGAATCCGGCACTATTATTTGTCTTCGTCATAATTATTATATTTAAATTTCAATCTCATTTAGAATTTGGTATTTATTATTATATTTATTAGTCTATTGTTTTATAAATTATTGATGTATTTTATTAGTTAGGTAGTTATTTAATATCCGATTTTAATTATTGTTCATGTTTTTTTTAATTTTATTTTGTACACCTACCACTGTTGTGTCCTTTTGAACCCAAAGGTTGACTGGTAGAGAATGCCTTGCTGCATTAAGTCCGCCTATGTATAATCATTGTACATGAAGTTTAAATAAATAAATATTCATCATTCTGTTATTCTAATTTATGTAGAGCCAGTCAAAATCAAATCAAATAATTCGTTAGTATAATGTTTGGTGATATAGGTGCAATCAGTGGTTGCACTATGTCTTTTTTCTTCGTCCTCTTTGATACCAAGAAAGAGAGTCAACTTGCTTTCGTCCTCTTTGATACCAAGAAAGAGAGTCAACTTGCTTTTCTGCTTGGTATAGGTGCCTTGGTCAGTTAACAAGAGGTTTGCGTGCATTTTTAGGTAGGTACCTATATCCAAAACTAAAAATTGTTGTTACATACAATAATATTTTTGGTGTAATCGTTCAAAGTTAAACTGCTCCGGAAGCTAACACTGATTAGCACTGATGTTTTTGAGTTCATTTTAGAGTTATTTGAGATTATCTAATTTATTCTGTCTGTTTTTATGGCAAATCCAATATGCCGAACTTAATGTCAGCAAAGTTGAATGTATTTGTATGTTTTGAAAGTACTGATCTGATCTGGAGGAGCTCGTGGCTAAAATAATAACAGCCGCACGGATCGATCTTCAAGGTTAAGCAACGCTTGCCAAGGTCGGTCCGTGGATGGGTGACCATTTCAACATACCGAGTTTCCTCCGTGCTTCGGAAAGCACGTTAAGCCGTTGGTCCCGGCTGTCATTTGAAGATCTTTGACAGTCGGTATGGGTAGTCAGAAGCTTGAGATCTGACACCAGTCTTGCCAAAGCGTATGGTGTTACCCAGTTACTGGGTTGTGGAGGTCAGATAGGCAGTCGCTCCATGTAAAACACTGGTACTCAGCTGAATCCGGTAAGACTGGAAGCCGACCCCAACAACAATTGGGAAAAGTCTAGGCAGATTAGATGAAAGTATATTGATCTGATTAGTTGTCTTCTGAGTCATATCGTCTTTTACACAATGCATCTAGCGTTTATTTGGTCCTACTGCTATAGACATAGAAATTATCTTCTCGACATTTTCCTCATAATAGAATACACACAAATAATAATATGTAATATTTCAAAGCAGGCCAAATATAATGAAATATGGCGGTTTCTAATTTCTTCTCTATTTCTGAGATCTTGAAATTGTTAGAAATTGAACCTGTTGATAGTCGATTTCATGGTTTCAGTTCAAGACGGGGTTTGCCAAACAATGGGGCTTTTGAAAATACTAATGTGGCAGTACTTAGTAGTCGTTGTTTATACTTACTAGGAACAGCGTTCATTTTACGTAATAGGTTCACCTGAACCAATAAACCATTGTGTCGAGTGTTGCCACTGCAATATCAGAAATGGAACTTGTAAACTAAGTGTTAATTTGTATAAAACAGTTAATAGGAATTTAAAAATAACGGACATGAACTCCCATAATCTGAAAAACAAACTGACTGAATGGCTTCTTCGAAGAGACTACTCATTTACGGAGTCTCTTCTCATATTTTTACGTTAATCCCAAAGCCCATATCACAGTTCTACGTCATTCACTCATCTAGTAATTCTCACACCTGGATACATTCATACATCCACTCATTCCCACATACTTTCTTCCATACTCACCTCTCTCACACATAATCACTCTCGTACACAATCAGACTCACAACACAATCACTAACAAACACATTTATACACTGTTACACATACATAGCATGAAGACACTATTTTCGCGCTTCCCTCTGGCTGCAGCTATAGCTACATAATTTACCGCCCTGTATGGCCTAATCACTGTCTCCTAAGATACAGGAATACCTAGTTTAGGAGACAGGGTTACATTACTGTTACAGATTTATGTAGATATAATATTACTTTGTATAAATTTTTATTGTGTCATAAATCATGTGTGTATGGTGAATAAATGATTATTATTATTATTATTAGTTTTTACATAATAATAATCCTATAACATTAATAACTGCTGGGACACTGGCCTCTCGCCTCCTGTAAGCATCTTTCTTTTGAATTATCATTCATCTTTGATATTTCTACCAAAATTTAATCATTGCATCGTTCTAAAATAATAATTCTTGTTCACAAGAAACGACTTAGTTTATCCTTCTAGTGGCCCCGTAATAAGGCAAACCTTTGAGGAAATTTATTAGCGTATATTTAAAAACAAAATTCTTTGAGGAAACACTTATCTGATAAAGATGTTCATTTGTATTATTTTGTTTCAAAATTGTATTATTAGTTAAATGCCGTGACAGTTTTATTAATAAAAAGTTACCAAGAACATAGGTAAAACTTGGTGATATTATAAAAAACTAAATACTTCTGCAAGAATTTATTAAAGCTGTGATTTGTCAAATGCTAATTTAGTTTCGATTTGGCCTTTAAAAATATATTCACCCTGAGTATTTTACTAAACTTAAAATAAAAAATCTTATCTACATACCAAGTATGTAAAACCAAAGTTGTTGCTATGTTGTTGTTGCAACTTGTTACGAGGCCTTGTACTTGTGTGAGGATAATAGTCCTCCAGACCGGATGTTATTGAGTTCATTTTAGAGTTATTTGAGTTTATCTCTTTTATTCTGTCTGTTTTCATAACGAGTCCAATGTGCTGAATTTATATTAGCAAAGTTTGAATTTATTTATTTGTATTGAAATTACTGATCCGATTAGTTGTCTTCTAAGTCTTATCGTCTTTTACACAATGCATTAAGCGTTTATTTGGTCCTGCTGCTATAGACATATAATTTTTCTTCTCGACCTTTTTCACCGGTTATCTGTCCATCAGACCGAATCGGATTAGAACAATGGTAATTTCTATTGTGTCTGGAAATGGACAGTTGAAGGTTAGAATACACACAAATAATAATATGTATTATTTTAAAGCAGGCCAAATATAATGAAATATGGTGGTTTCTAATGTCTTCTCTTTTTCTGAGATCTTGAAATTGTTAGAAATTGAACCTGTTGATAGTCGATTTCATGGTTTCAGTTCAAGACGGGGTTTGCCAAACAATGGGGCTTTTGAAAATACTAATGTGGCAGTACTTAGTAGTCGTTGTTTATACTTACTAGGAACAGCGTTCATTTTACGTAATAGGTTCACCTGAACCAATAAACCATTGTGTCGAGTGTTGCCACTGCAATATCAGAAATGGAACTTGTAAACTAAGTGTTACCTAAAAGCGAACTCGTAGATAGCTTACAGTTTTTACATAATAATAATCCTATAACATTAATAACTGCTGGGACACTGGCCTCTCGCCTCCTGTAAGCATCTTTCTTTTGAATTATCATTCATCTTTGATATTTCTACCAAAGTTTAATAATTGCATCGTACTAAAATAATAATTCTTGTTCACAAGAAACGACTTAGTTTATCCTTCTAGTGGCCCCGTAATAAGGCAAACCTTTGAGGAAACTTATTAGCGTATATTTAAAAACAAAATTCTTTGAGGAAATACTTATCTGATAAAGATGTTCATTTGTATTATTTTGTTTCGAAATTTTATTATTAGTTGAATGCCGTGATAGTTTTATTAATAAAAAATACCAAAAACATAGGTAAAACTTGGTGATATTATAAAAAACTAAATACTTCTGCAAGAATTTATTAAAGCTGTGATTTGTCAAATGCTAATTTAGTTTCGATTTGGCCTTTAAAAATATATTCACCCTGAGTATTTTACTAAACTTAAAATAAAAAATCTTATCTAGATACCAACTATGTTAAACCAAAGTTGTTGCTATGTTGTTGTTGCAACTTGGGACGAGGCCTTGTACTTGTGTGAGGATAATAGTCCTCCAGACCGGATTTCGGTTACGGTAGCCAAACTTAGAAGAGACTAGCCATCGTCGCGAGATATCTATATATACACAAGTGTACATACAGGTGCCAAACCCAAGTGCACTCTCTGTTCAGTGACAGCAAACCGACAGGACCGGCGAGTGATCAAGCGCACGACCAACGCCTCGCCCACTTTGAGGTCCTTAAGACGGTACCCTGAAAATCGGCATGAGATATGAGCATTCCTATTGGTCTAGCGGCACTGGTGGCGCATGAATTACAGTAGTGAATACGCCCAGATTTTAGAATAAAATCTTTAAAAATCGAATTATGATCTTTTGAAAAAAAAAAGTCTACAAAAATGTTCGTTATTAAATTGTCTATCCATTAGTGTTAGTACAAAAAATAATTAATGAACACTTTACGAGGAGATGCATAATATCGATAATTATTTCTCATTTTTATGTTTTTTTGGAAGGAGATTAGTGAAATAACAACATTTAAAAAAAAACTAAATCTACAATTTTAGAATCAATATTATGTAGAAATTTAATGTATTTTTATGAATTGATATTTCTTTTTAAATAATGAGTAGATAGCTCCTAAAAACAGCACAAAAAACAGCTCGCGCGGCGTTTTGCTCGGGGTACCGCCTTAAGGCGCAGATACCCCTAAGTAACTGATTCTAAAATAAGATTTTTTGGAAAAATATATGTTACATTACACCATTTTCTAAGTAACTTGATCTAAGAAAATTTTGAGTTTTAGTCGTATAACATGGTGTAATTAATTTGTAAAGTTAGGACTATCACGGACAAAAAAACTACGATCGCACCAAATCCGCAAAGCGTGTATAAATGAAATTTTCACTATCTCAAAGTCAATTTAATTATCTACATTTCGATCTAAAGCTTTTTTTAAGTCATAGAATAATAAGGAAAGTACAAAAATCTACAGAATTTTGGGTCGCGCGGGTTTGAAACGAGTGCGCGTTTTGTTCTCAATAGGTCGAAAAAAAACATCAAACTATTTATTTCCACATACATTCATAAAATTCTTACATAAAAATAACGCTCAATCTTTTCGAGGCAAGATTATGTGCGCTATCGATTCAGGTTTAAAGTTACTCGCTCACAGTGTGTCTGGTGGTAGACCCACACGTAGGCCTTTCCCCAATTCTACACGTGATCGTCGACAAGGTCGATGGCAACTGTCATCGTCTTAAATTAAAATATTATTCCACTATCAAAGGTAGGTTCCATCAGTGGTGTTTTACTAAAGCAACGCTACCGTTTTGTAGCATTTCCGAGTAGTCAATCCCAAACTTAAAGACATTAATAAAATATGTAGTAAGTCTAGTTTTCTTTTGAGTCTAGACTATTAAATCTTCTGTTATCCAATCGAATCGGCGGCGTTTTTATCACTTAAGAACGCCATCCAATAAATTTGTATGCAAATATTATCAAAAATGTAAGTCCTGGCAAAAAGTGTGAATTGATTGTGATACTAAGAATGATCTTTACCGAAGATCAAGTTCCGTATTTAAACGCATATTATCATTGGGTTTCTAATGGAATAACTCAAAATAATTTATGAAAATAAAAACATTGATACTAAAACAGACGTCATTCCAAAGGCATTTACAATAATAATTACAATAGGTACAGCAGATTTTTGGTCAAAAACGAGTTTTTTCTTTTTTACTGATAACCACAGACTAAATAGTCAGATGTTAAATTTAGTCTTGTTATGCTTTGTATAGATTCTTTTACCGATTCTTATGTAAATGTGTGAACATTGTAGGCCTTCTAGATGTCTAGATGCTTGTTAACATTTGTTAACATTTTATTTCGTTTTACTTTTTTTTTAAATCTTTTGTTTATTTCTTATATAATCTTATTTTTTTTAGTTTCTTACGACTTATTGTCGGGCCTGCGTTGTCCCCCCATCTAAGTGCTGCTATAACATGGAAATATTGTAAAACCAAACAATTTTTTAAAAGTGTTACCGTGGAGTTTCTTGCCGGTTCTTCTCCATAGGAAACGACCAAACCGAACCGTGCACCTTTATGTCGACGTTTTATAAGTGCCCATGTAGGCCTATGTGAAATAAAAATTATCGATTTTGATTTTCATGCTGCCAACGGACAATGAGCAACGAGGATCATTGAAGTGTCATTGTATCAGCGATAACGATTGTCGAACGATAATTGTTATGCATTTTAATGTTCCCACTGCTGGGACACAGGCCTCCACTCTGTGAGAGGGAATGGGTCTTAATCCACCAAACGGGCCTAGTGCGGCTTGGTGGATGCCACCTGTCATCAAATTTTTGGTATCTCACGATGTTTTCCTCCACCGTTTTTATAGCAGTGGATGAAATCATTTACACAAAGAATGTATGAGCTAAGTAGTCATCCGATACCGTGACATTTTGGCATAGCGACAACTGCTATCGCCGATTTTTGAGAGCCTTTATCCACCAGAAGAACAAATTAAAATCTAATACTACTAAAACAGTTTAAATTTGTATTTATATAAAATATAAATTTACATGGTATAAAATACTTAATTAACAATAGTTACATATATATATACTTAAATCAAAAACAACGAACGTGTATAAAAAGGGCAGGGCTCATTGCACCTCAAAAAATTCGTCCACATAGTTGTCAACGTGAAAAGTGCCCAGAGCGTTCTGGGCGTGGCAGCATTGCCACGTTGGATGACAATGCTGATTCTCTGGCCGAGGAAAAACCCAGCCTTTGCTTACATCGTGAAAAACTTGATGAGCACTCGAACCCCATGGACCTAATGTTTCAACCCCAAGCAGCTCAAATACACAGCTTCCTATAAGGTTGTTATATTTGCTCCGTTTGAGGTTTTCTGCACCAGTAGCAGCCGCCGCAGCACAACCCGTCTTGCTAAGATGGGATGGCGCAAGGGTGTCGACACATGTTGCATCCCACACCAAAGGCCTACCCACCTTCCAAGGCATTATGGCATTAAGCAATACTAAAATAAATGTTTCGTATCTTTTTCAGCACTACCACCTACCTACGAAGATCTTGTAGCAGCGGCAAAGGAAAATCAATGGAACCAGGTGCAACAACTGTAAGTATTTTTTGGTTTTGAAATCCGTGCGACATGATAAGTCATTCGACAGTAATGCCTACTAATAACACAACATTAAATAGCAAAAACGAATAACAAAATTATTAATAAGTCACAAGAATACCTCTCCACCATCTTATTATTTTATATATTACTAGCTTACCCGGCAAACTTTGTTTTGCCATAAAAAGACCAAACATTTATCTACCATACCCTACCCTACCCTACCCTACCCTACCCTACCCTACCCTACCCTACCCTACCCTACCCTACACTACCCTACCCTACCCTACCCTACGTACCCTACCCTACCTACCCTACCCAACCCTACCCTACCTACCCTCCCCTACCTACCCTACCCTACCCTACCCTACACTACCCTACCCTACCCTACCCTACATACCTACCCTACCCATTAAAAAAAAAAAAATAGATGTTGACCTATTCTCAGACCTACTGAATATACATATAAAATTTCATCAAAACCGGTCAAGCCGTTTCGGAGGAGTTTGGCAACGAAAACTGGGACACGAGAATTTAATATATTAGATATGTATGTATCACGTACCCTCGTACCCTCTGCCTAACGACAAGGAATGTGCTCCTGCCGTTTCCGCACAAGAGTTGACATAGCCATGGTCATATTGTTGCTTGCCAATTTAAAACACGCTTTTAAACAGTTACTATAAAAATATGGAAGTACCAAACATTTTTTATCAATCTATGCTGTCTTCTGTTTTCTTGACAAACGAAATATGAATTTTAGAATTATAAACTTGCGACCGGCCTGTTTTGAAAAATTAAAAAGAGGCTAAAGCAAAGCGCCTTGTAGCGATTACGCTACAATATACTTTATATTATTACAGTATAATTTATATAATTAGTTAAGTTTTATTAGTCTATTTTAAGTTTCCTTATTGACACTGTCTTCGTCTGTCATCCAACTTTCCTGTCGCAGGTCTGCTGGAAGACATGTCTATTGAAAAAAGTGGTACCTTTGTGCTCTTCTATCTAAATTCTTTCTTTCCTCTGTTAAGTATTTTGTGTGCACATAAATAAATAAACAAAAATATAATCGACAAAGTTTATTTATATTTTCTCTTGTTGGCACCAATTATTCTTCATGAAGATGACTTCATAATATAATATGTGCTCATATAAATAAACATGCAGAGTTTTGTAAGAAGCTTGTAAGAAGTTTCATAAAAACATTGCTGTAAGGATATTTACGAATACTTTCCAAATGCTATGTATAATATTGGAAAGCACTACTAAGCTGGTTTTCATGACCCAATATTCTCGGTCGGAACTAGGACTTTATTGCTTGCTCCTGAGTAACACAAAATCCTCAAAAGCAACAACGAAATCCTTTGAAACTGTATCTGAAGTGTCCGTAGGTCATGGATCGTTTAGATAAGAGCTATAATAACGTACCACTACCATCCGTAGCCGAGTGGTTTGCTTCCAAATGGCTTGTTAAACTCAACTGGGGAAATCCTCAATTATATACTTTGAGATACATGACGGTCATCTGCATGTAAAGATGCCACTCGATCTCTACTTGGTTTTGTTTATAGATTATATGTATCTTTGTCTTTCATTACATACTTACCTAAAAAAAAATATGATCACTCTTAATGTGGATAATCAACTTGGCATGTAAGATAGGCTAACCAACAAGAATGCCCATTGCGTATTGTCACGTGTCTTCAAATTTATGATATGCCTCATTCCACAAGATGTTTTCTAACTAATAATAAAGTAATGAAAGTCTGTACACTTATTTGTGAATTTGTATGGTTGTTTTTCTAAACTTTGCCACACAGGTAGAATATTACCAGCGTTATGAAATAGGTTACGTTTTATCCCAGTAGAACGTTACCATCATCATCTTCCTGCCCAAGTTTACTCCTCACAATCCATTGATCTTTTCTTCGGCCATCTTCTTCGTCTCCATCCATCCACATTTTTATTCATAACTCTTATAGTAAAATGCGTTCCATCTTTCCTTATCACATGACCTTACCGACGACGATTACTTTTCATCTTTTCTGTCACTTTCAAACTTCCTCTAACATATCGAGTGTATATATATATTTCTATATCATGCATTACCATGTTGTGATCATTTTCGATTTTTACACGGCCATTATTGACTTCAATGTGATTATTGACAGTTTCTAAGACGATGTGATCATCTCATAAAATACTGTGTACTTTATTAGTATATACGTCTATTGTTCCACTGATGAGGATGACACACAATTAGTAATGAGGAAATAATCAGCTTCAAATGTATTTGTGGTAAACAAACAAGCGTTGACAAAAAGTCTTACAGTATTTTCTGTTTCGGTTAGAAACAAACAAAGAATAGAATATAAAAACACACGCACAACAAAACGCTATCATTGAGAATTTAAATGTGACCAAAATCATAATAGATACATGACACCTAGGTCACCTAGGTACAAAAGACAAACGTTACATTATTAAAGCAATACCTATTTACAATAACATTGGCATTTTAATGACAAGGATAAAAAAGTAAAAATAAAATATTGTCATTTTGTTTTAGAAATAAACGAACGATTAGCAATATATCTTATTTTATTAAACATAAATCAATCCTAGCTAAAAGATTGTAGTCGTCATGTATATGTTATCTTGATGTCTTTTTGCAAATATTTCACTTTTTATTATTACAGGTTACGCAACAATTTCGCTGGGAATGCTGAATTTAAGGTATGATAAATAATACATATTGTAATTTAAATATAATTTAAATAATGGTTTTTAACTCCTACGAGTCTCAATGACAGTAGTCAAGTTGTTTCAGAAGTGACTGGAAAACTTCTATAATAATACATGTCATACGGAAGATTTTTCCTGTTGGCAATGGTTTCAAGTCTCGCTCATTAATTGCTATATTCTTCGTATGTGCCTATATGAACGTAGAAACAGCTACTCAACTTAGTCCCTTCACGAGCAGTACTAATTCCGGTTTTGACTGATCAAACCGTTGCTCATTTAGACCCCTAGCTACCCCAAATGATTTTTATGGGTCATGGCAATATGCTTCGTCATTCAATTGATTAAACGTAAAATTTATTAAGAAGTGTATATATTTATCAATCGTAAGTTTATTTAATTTAGGCTGTTGGTGTTGTTACCTTATTTCCGAAATTATTACATCAGCGAGATTTTTACCTTAGAGATGTCAATTGTTCGCGTCATCTGTCCATCAGACCGAATCGGATTAGAACAATGGTAATTTCTATTGTGTCTGGAAATGGACAGTTGAAGGTATAATATTATTTATACTACACCTGCTCGGAAAGTACCTTGATACTTTATCAAATTTACGGTAGAAAGTACGTCATTGCATATCGAACAAATATGCGGCGAGAAAACGCATCTGAGCGGGAGAGAAAAGTGTATGAAAATCCATTTCTTACGTGGTTTTTCTTTTTTAATTTTGGGTAAGACTATGCGCTGGTAACCTAAATATCAAAAGCCAAAAAGTTTTTATAGTGAGTTTTTATCTCCAAGTTCGCAAAATGACCCTGGCCACTAGCTGTGTGTTGGATGGTGTCAAACAATTTGAAAAAAGAACATGTGAAAATTGCAGACGCCATTGGTCACTAACTGCAACAATTTCAATATAAATTTCAATTAGTAAAGATTTAGTTTTTTATTTTCCTCGTAGGTGTAGTATAAAGCACTATGTATCACTCGCACTATGTAACATTCCCGATCTCGGTTGTTTTAAAGCCCTCGCCTACGGCTCGGGCTTCAAACGACACCCTCGACGGTAATCGGTCACTTTCTCCTCTCGGTGAACAATGTACTATTGACATATATTATCATTTTGAAATGAAAATCAATAGATTTCATTTTAGTACTTCTGTTTTAGTACTTTCAAGAAGATGATGCATGAAATGCTCGCAAGCAACAACATAAACACTTTAATCGGATGTAATAAGTAATCAATAAAATATGACTGCTTCGAGTCTTAATTGGTTATAAATTAAGTTCATGTGCATTTCCGGAATGTTTAACTGCTTGTAGGTATACCCTATAAAACGTTATAAGACTAACTGCAACATAATATACGTGACATCATTGCCGTATAATTTTATATCAAATATTATATCAACTAGCTATAAAATGATAAAAAGATGAATCACAAACTCACTTACATTGACGATAATATGCTTCTGAAATCATTAAAAAGAATTGAAAAAGTAACAAAGCTGTAAGGAACTCATTAACAGATTTTGACCTAGCAATTTGGCCAGTTTTGAAAACATGCTCACACACTTCAACTTTTCAATTTCAGCCTGCTGTCTTTGAAGGAGTACGAAACCTGAAGCCAGTAGACGGTGGCCACGTGTATGGTGAAGCTGAGTACTCCTTCCACTCTGCCTCTAACATCGATGGCAAGACCACGGAAGACCACGCAGAAGGCCATAAAGTCATTAACAAAGACGGAAAAGTCCAGGAGTTTGATTTCAAACCCAAAAATAATCTGCCTCTCGTAAGTAATTTTTTTATGTAATAGGTACCCATCCACATAGAAAACAAGCCAAACACAATTATAAGCGTCATACCTTGAAAATGGAATTTATAAAGAAAAGTTGCCCAAGATGGGGATTTATAATGAGTTTGGTGGCATTTTGCCATTGACAACGATGTGAACGATTTTTTTTATGCACTATGATTCCCTCTCCCCTTTTTATATGCAATTATTATAGTTTATATTTTTTGATGCAATCTGATGTAAATAAATACTACTTCATTCTGTTACACATTTGGTGCCCACAAGATGTTATTGACTTGCATTAGGCTTACCGAGAACGAGTAGTACGCTTACCGAAAACGTTCAACATCAGTTTAACAATTTGCATGTTTTTCGTATTATCTTCCACAAAAGCGTTGAGGTTTATGTTATCATGCATCTATTACACAAGCGCCAAATATGCCTGGACGTAGTATTATGACTAACGGAGTACACAAAACACAATGAATATGGGACCAAGTCTCATATGCGATCACTATGATATTTGGACAAACACCGTTTAAAACTTGCATTACTTATTCTATTTCAGATTCAGCCAATAAACCTCCCGTCACAGATCGGCAACGACTACAGTGCCTCGGACTTCAACTTCCAGTATGCTCCATCTTCTGTCGACCAGTCAGCGGACTACACGAACATCGGCGGCAAAAAAGCAGTCCATAACGTCAAAATTGAACAGCCAATGAACCTACCTGTTCCTGTAAGTAATTTCTAACAATAATTTGTCATATTGCACAAGAGCCTCGACCACTCATGAAGAGACTGTCCTTAGACTAAATCTGGCTTGATTCAGATAATTGAATTACTGAATACGGCTTGTATAGTTGAGAGGTCTGCAGCAGAGACCCTGTTTACTTTAACGGAATAGTCCATAAGCGAACCACTGATGGACTATTAAAAGCGTAACTTTGCTTCGTCATCTACGAATAGCCAAAATACGTCGACTGGACAAAGTTTCCACATGGACGATTAAATTTTTCAGCCCCAGTCTTTCACCGGCATACCAAACCGGGGAGTGCAAGATGATCATAGTTCATCTTACAACCACCAGTACTCTTACTCACACTCACACCAGTTCGTCAATGGCAAGCCAGTGGACGTAAGCAATGGCGGTAACTTCCCTTTAGACCCACAGAAGTTCCTTGCCGTAAGTTATTTTTATAAATTGACTCTTAAAATCAATTTAAGGTCGCCAGCTAGAGAAATAGCCCGCTCAAAATAAATGATAATTGTAATCATTTAGTTGTGAAAGATTTCCTCTCACAGAGAGGAGGCCTTTGTCCCAGCAGTGGGAACATTAATAGGCTGATGATGATGATGCTGATTATGATGATTTGTGGAAGGCGTTTGCCCAGCATTGTTACAATATAGGCTTAATATCAAAAGATTGAGTAAAATTTATTCTCGTTATCTAGAATTTTCTCTAGAAAATTTTCATATAATCATGATTGCAGACCTGAGGAAATTAAATGATTACACCGAAAATAGAATATTTCTTTTCTTTTTATATGTTTGCAAGCGCACCTACGATAAATTAGAAATTCCTATATGTATGGGGCAACGTTATTTAAAAAGTATTATAGCCTGCAACAACGTGGTAGGTAGGTTTTAATACCTGATTGTTGGAAGCTTTCATCAAGCTCTCATTGCAACCTAAAATGAGAAGACATTTTAAGCGAAACTACCATATCTATGTTAAAACCTATCAACTTCTTCATTTTCAGCCCATCGCGTTCACCGACGTCCGCGATCTGAAGCCTCCACAGGGTGGCCAGGTATTTGGAGAAGCGCAGTTCCAATACCACACGACAACTAATGTCGACGGCAAGGTTACAGAAGACAAGGGAGGCCATAAAGTGATCAACGACAATGGCAAAGTCCAGGAATTCGATTTTGATCCAAGTCCCAAGAAGTCACCCGTCACTACTTATTTTAATTAAGACTTATTTATTTATTGTAAGTTGTTTACATCCCTCTAATGCAATATGTTCCATTTTAGGAAAACTTTCGTGTCTTGATCGAAACGCACAACGCTGCGGTATACGGTGCCGGACACATAATTGTATGAATTGTGTCAAAAACGTCTAAAGTGGTAATTTGCTCCGTCGCAGTATGCGTCAGCGGTGAGGAGGATTGTGTCTCTGACAACGCATACCGCAACGTTGTGCGTTCCGATCAAGAGACCAAAGCTTTAAATGGTATATTATCTTCTAGGATGTTATTAAAAAGAAGTTAGCGCCTGACCTTTTGTTAGCTCGTTGAGTTGTCTTAGACCGTATTGTTTCGACGGAGAGGAGATCTTGACTGCAAAAAAATGTTGCCATAATAATTTAATTTTCTGATGTTTTTGACGACTATTAAGAAAACAAAGCGATTAGAATTCCTATGACAAGAATATCGAGATACATAAAAAGCTACTTTTACGAGTAGCCTTGCAAGCCATCCTACTATAAGTACCATTACTCGTTAGCTAGATATTGCTAAGAGTTTTAAACAGGGATTTTCTCATAAAATTGGATTTAATTCATTCGGTACTACGTAAACAAGTTGATAGGTCTGTAGTGAAATTGTTAACTTGCCTATTATTGTAAAATTGAAAATTCCAAATTATTTTGACCTAATGTTGTTAATTAATTTAACTTAGATGAGATTATTATTTCGTTGATATTCTGTGATCGTAATTATTGTCACTATGTATTGTAAATAAATTAATGTGTTAAACTTTAATTTGGCTTTATTGCTTTTTGCACTATATACATCATTCAGCACCGAAGTTCAACACTCTTTACTTCGAAGGAAGTTTCTTCGAGGGTATTTTATCTTGATGTATTTCCCTTGAAAATCCATTTATCGAAAGCTTACCTATACCTCGGCGGGGTTTTATGTCGCGGGCACGTCAAATTGATAGTCAACACCTCGATATCAATCATCCTTTTATTCTCCTACACTACTGCAACGATTTCAAAAAGTCTTACACCGTTAGGAAGCTACACTATCCCCAGGTGACATAAGCTACTTTTTATCCCTGAAATTCCCACGGGATCGGGCACTTCGCGAGTGAAACCGCGAGGCATCCACCAGTATTTTATAAAACAAAATATACAGTATTTATCTCTTCAACGAACTCAAGCTCTACACAACGGTACCCCACATGATGGAGCAGGTATTTTTTTTGTGAGTCCCTTTAAAAATATTTTTCACCAAGATGCTTATACGTGACAGATGACGGACAGACATACAGACACGTAAGAGACAGCAATAGGGCTACGTTTAGAACCTTCGGGTACGGAACTCGAAAAACTAAAGTTTTTGAGCATGGATGGAAGGATAAATGTTTATTACTCTTTTACACAAAAACCACTGTACGAATTTTGATAAGACAAACAAATAGTTTATAAACTGGATGTTGATCTATGTTTGTGTTAACATAGACTTTATTACTACTTTTTAGCTAGTTAGTAGGTTCGTTTGGGAAATTTTAATTGGCACTTACACACGGGCGATTCTGTTGACAAAAGCTATATAGTAATTAAGACGACGACAGTCGACAATTATCCAAGGAAATAAGGAAAAAATTGGAATAAAAAAACTTCGACAAATAGAAAACATCTTGAAAATCTACTTAACCGTTGAAAAGTCTAGAATGGAGGAAAGGCCTACGTATGGGTCCACTACTCGACAAACTGAGCGAGTAATTTTAAACCTGAATCGCGCACATAATCTTGCCTCAAAAAGATTGAGAGTTAATGCATGTAGAATAAATAGCTCGAATTTTTTCTTTTTTTTTGATGACCTATAAACAGTAGTGCGCGTTTTGTTCAAAACGCGCACTCTTTTCACACCCGCGCGACCCAAAATTCATTACTTTTTTTTTCCTCATTATTCTATGACTTAAAAAAGTTTTAGATTAAAAAGATATGATTCATATATAATTAAATTGACAACACGCCCGGCGGTTTTGGTGCGATTGTCGTTTTCTTGTCCGTGTTAGACATAAATAACTTTACAAATTAATAACACTATGTTATACGAATAAAACTCAAAATGTTCATAGATTAAATTATTGAGAAAATGGTTTAACGTTACAAACATTGGTTCGAAAAAAATACAGCTTGCCGTTTAGAAATAGTTATTTATGCTACAAGTGCGGAAGGTAGGTGATTTCCGATGAGTGGCATTTTTATTCACGAGCGAGCGAAGCGAGTGAGTGGATAAATCGACACAAGTCGGAAATCATCTTACGTACGTGTATCATACAATATTTTACTATGCATTGTGCGAGGAAATAAATAAATTAATAAAATGAACTTAATAACATGGCGGGCTTATTCAAGCGCGTTCAGCATATCCACAGATTAACTAATAGTTCCTCGGGCATATCTACTGCGCATGTGCGAATAGCTGTCACATCGTAACGCATTAAGGCACGAGCAAAATATACGTTCTGCCAAACATATTTAATGAATATTTAAAACTAATTTATTGATCAAAATCTAAATCTAGAGTAATTAAAAACTCCTAAAATAAAGTATTAGTTTTATTTTACCTTTTATATGAATGATAATCTGTACATAACAAATTTTTAAAATTTTTCTCAAATAATAAAAACTCTATGCGTTGGGCTGACGTTGGAGTTAAAAATTAAAAAAGTACAGGAAAGTAAAAAGCACTAGTGAAAAAAAGTGACACTTTCCGCACAGTTTGGCTGCTTGGAAAACCGCTCTTTTCGAGGACATGCATAGTAAAAATATTTTACACTATGTTATACGAATAAAACTCAAAATGTATATGTCTATTACGAAAATGGTCTAATGTAACCAATGATATTCAAATAAACAGATATGTTATAAGCGCGCGCATTGTGAAGACTCGAATAGTAGAACAATTGTAACCTTTAGTCTTTAGTTTATGTCACGCATGGCGAAGAGCGATACGCTTTGTTGAAACAAAAACAAAATTAAAAAAATGCCATCGTGTGTATTTCGAAAGTGTACCAATTATAATACCAAATTACATAAAACAGAAGGGATCTCATACCATATGTAAATACGCAATACACCTCAATTTACTAATTTATTTCAATTTTTTTTCCTAATTTTCTGATATTTGGAGGTTACAAAAAGAAAAAACATTGGTTGTCAGAATAATGTTTGTTTACATTCACACGCAAGTGACAAACACTAGCTGTCTCTTTTTTTCTTGTTTGTTTTATCAAGCCATCCCTTTCGACATTGTAGTGAAATGTCAGATGAATGAAAAGTGTGTATGTGTGCTGCCGCTGCTGCGCGGAACACTTTTTTCAATTGTTTTGTGAGTGTATAACGTATCTGTTTATTTGAATATCATTGAATGTAACATATATTTTTTCTAACAAATTAAAAACTAGCCTTTTAGACGTGATTCTCATTTTAAAATCAGCTACTTGTAGTATACTGCGCCTTAAGGTTGCCCTAGTCGATCAGTCTTCCATACAAACGTAGTATATCAATTACTCCACTGTTGACGGTGTACGTTCAAAATAAAAATAAATGATATTCATTTGTCTCATCATTATGTAACTCTGTATTGAAACAAAAAAGTAAAAAAAATATATTTGAAAGTTATGAGCGTCGAAAGTTCCATATTTCAACATTAATTTTAACGCATTTTTGGGCGGAAATAAATACCATAAAAAGAAGGAAAATTGGAAAACAGTCACCATATAAGGATTAAGGATTGATTAGTAGTTCAAAAAGGCAAATAATTTTATTTTTACAGATACATTTATTTTACGATAATTATTTTTTTATGATATCCATATTCCCTAAGGTCTATTGATATAATTTCGCGCACTCGTTTTCGTCCTAAATCATCATCCATTTCGCTACAAATTTGCAAAAGTGTGTATTCGTACGCGAACTATCTTCTTTCTGCTCATTACGGCATCTAAATCTTTCGCACGTGTTTTCGGATGAGATCGCATGCATTTTAAACCCGCGACTAGGGCAACCTTAAATAAAGACATCGAAGTAACGGTCGGCGATGAAACATAATTTCATGTAGAGTATTAAACCTACTAGCTATATCCCATACATACTTTATTTTCTTTTATCCGTTGAAGCGGTAGTGGCATCGTTGTTTACCTTCGTAAGTAAGTATTATTTTTTATACCTAGAAGTATAAAAACTGGTAGTTTTGATAGTGCACACATACGGCCTTCGATGGCATCATGGCGTCATGGAACCCACTGTGCGAACCATACAAGTAGGTCGTGAGCCACGATTATCATTAATTATAGTACTAGCATATATAGTTATATTTGTCTGTATATGTAGGCATAATTATACGTAAATAAATAAAACAGTTCCGTAACTGACTACCAAACAACGCACGGAAAACTCCTGAAAAGTCATTAAAAGGGTCGAGAAATTCTTCAAATGTACCAGGGCTAAATATTTCGAAAGAGATGGAGTTTGTTTAGGAACTTACCCTCGATACCAATTTTTTTTTTGAATCAACTGCCAATCTCTACTTCGGCATGAAAACTTGTCAAACTTTGACATTTATCGTAGCGCTTGGAACGTTTTTTAAATTCAAATACGAGTTTTGGCGGGAACGTGATGGCGCCTATGTTGCTTCTCTGTTTTATTTTCCTAAAATTGTGTTAAATTGAATATTAATAGTGTTAACATAGTGGTTTTTTATGCTTATAATATTAGTGAACGTGCACAAGTGTGGGCAAGTAAAACACAGCGGTGCAACATGAGTTTGTACTATAAGGGTAAAAAGTGCAGTCACACACTACCAAAAAAAAAAGGCATTTTTTTTTGTAGGCAGCAGAACTTCAACTTTTCGCGGTTACTAGGAATAATCTATACTTTAATTTCTATACAAAATATAAAATCAGTTGTGGATAATTTAACTTATTCTATAAAAACTAGCCATTTGAGTTTTGGGAGAGTATGACTGCACTTTTGACCCTTGACTGTACATGTTGTCGGAAAAAATCCGTAGAAGCTTCCAATAAAGTTACCGCCATTTATATTGGGGCCTAACGTAATACAAAACATAACTAAAAAGGACATTGGAAATAAAAACTTTTAATGTTAACGTAACTTGTAATCTAAATCAGTCACAAGAAATTGGCAGGAATAGTCTTCGGCAAATTCCACATATAGCCACAAAAAAAAAAAAATATACTCAATTCAAAAACCGGTGCAGTGGTTCTGAGTCTCGCTTGCAGGCTATAATAATCATCAGTGTTATTTATAATTATGGTCTCGCTATCACAATTTATGTAAACTGAGTAGACAGGATAACACAGATTTCCATTAATAAATAGGTGCCTGCGTCATTTATAATCGCGTTTTTATATTACTACGCAGTAAGGTATTGCTATCATCTAAGCATCATTTCAAAACAATTAAGGCCCGCGATAAAATGGACATACATTTAAAAAAAAATCACTTCAGAGAGTTTAAATTTTTAATCTATTCAGATTTTGCAAAAATCCATTGGACGAATTAAATGAGGCTAGTATAATCCGTATGCACAACGCAATAGAATCCAATGAGATATAACTGTCAATATGAAATCAATTTTCTTTAATTAATGTTTTGCACATATGTTAATTTAAATTGTCCAGTGCTGCTTTAGTGTCAAAAATGGAATCATTATTGGCTTACAATTCTCTGTAATCCGTAACAGATTTGTACTTATTATCATCATCATCATTTCAGCTGAAAGACGTCCACTGCTGGACATAGGCCTCCCCCAAGCGTCGTCACAATGATCGGTCACACGTGCGTTTCGCATCCACGAAACTCCCGCAGCCTTGACCAGGTCGTCGCTCTGCCTAGAGGGAGGCCTATCAAAGCTGCGTCTTCCAGTATGTGGTCAACACTCGATAACTTTTTGGCCACAACTGCCATCTGTTCTGCGTGCAATGTGCTCTGCCCCTGCCCCATAAGTTTGGCAATTCTTCGGGCTATGTCAGTAACCTTGGTTCTCTTGCTGCTTGAAGTCATTCATTTGTGATTCGATCATGCAAGAAATTTTCAAGCATAGCTCTCTCCATTGCCATTTGGGTGAGTAAGCCTTCTGATGAGGAACATTGTGAGCGACCTCGCCTCTGACCCGTAAGTAATCGCTGGCAACGCACAATAGTCATAGATATTCATCTTGAGACACTGTGGTAAATTGGACGAGAAGATACTCGTCAAACTTACCACAGTACTTATTAAAGAACAGACTCCGTATCAAGACGTCCTATTCACAAAAGGACCTATAACTCCTGTGCGCAGAACGTCATATTCTCAAAATTACCTTGTTGCAAATCGTACATAGCAGAACATCCTACCGTCAAAGTACAGTTATACTGAAAAATTACTACCTGTCAGTTTTCTTTTGAAAGTAAAATGAAGAATCAAAGTATTATTGCACTATGGTATTAAAAATACTTCCGGTCTGATGAATGGTTCGATGAAACAGAAAACTGTAGTAACTGTGTGGACTCAATCTCAAGAGTGGAGACCACCTAAGGTATGAGTCTGATAGACCCCTCCTCCTCTCGTAGAACATACGACCGATTTTTAACGTAAAACTGGAAATTATCACTTTCGAACTGAACGCAAAAAAACAACACATACATTTAGATTTATTTTTGTTTTATTTTAAAGTTAACAGTCTCAACAAAATGTTGAGTAAAAAGATCCTATAAAATTCTTTAATAATTATGTATTGTATGACTGTACCATTCCCATTCTTTCGTTTGTAAGACGTTTTCCTACTAGATCGTTTTGTGAATAGGACATTTTGACCTCTTCAGACAGCGCCATCTAACCTTGACCAGAGATATTCAACGGTATGCATTTACGTGATAATGCCCGCGATTAGTATCGATATAATATCATAATTCTATATTATTGATTGCAATTTTATCTATTTTATTTCTTCTCCAAAATTATTTAAAGGATTATAGTATCCATTTCCTTAAAACAAATCTAAATTATTACGCGCAATATTGAACAAATGAATACTTTTATATACAATAAAGGTATGTAACATTTTTAGCTTTCGGACAAAAAAGATTGTATAGTTTTGATTTGGCCTTTGTTTTCTTTGAATCATACATCATTCATGAATCTAAAACATTTTTATGAATCTTTTCATCATCTGCCTAGCCTTTTCCCAATTGTTGTTGGTGTCGGCTTCCACTCTTCTCATGTTTATGAATCTTTTATTTAGTTTAAAATTAAAAACTTCAAAGTTAAGTTTTGGTTAGTTAGTTTTTAGTACTTCAATTCGCGTATTGTCATCTGGCAAACAAGTCACATTTAATTTAACTTTTTCTTTCTCGTAACGACGAAAACGTCCCAATTTTTTCAGTTCATCAATGCAAGTGTGTGTGTGTACGTGTGCAGTGTCTTTTTGTGAGTCAATACAGTATACCTACGATAATATTCGTAACCATGATGGTACCTGAACATTTTGTATTAGTGATCTGTTGTTTAGAGTTATAAATTAACTTTAATGTGGTTGCCAACTAATCTTTATAGTTAAGAAACTTGGGGCAGATAGAAATACCTACGCTAAGGTACTCTATCAATAATATACACGAGTCGTTAAACTGTATCGTATTAAAAATCAGTCGCGCATCAATAGCAAAATCATTGTTCCACAGACGTAGTACGTACATATAGACATACAAATCTAAAAATTTAAATAGAATGTCTATTGAAATGTAAATATAGCGATACATCCTTATCAGAGAGCTGTGTGTTATTCATGAGTAGCCCTACAAGGAACTCCTTATTGCAATATCAGTGACTTTGCCCCCGGATGTTTTCATACACCTGATGGACACATGGCGCGAACCTCGGTAAAAAGAACTGGCTGGTTCAAATAGTCTAGAAGAACTAGCATGCAGCTGAATAAAGTCCTCGGCATGTAAGTTGGCAAGGTTTTGGCGTAGTGGGGATAAATTCGCGCATATTACGCGAACTGATACGGAGGAGCTCGTGGCTAAATAATAACAGCCGCACGGTTTGATCTTCAAGGTTAAGCAACGCTTGGCAAGGTCAGTCCGTGGATGGGTTACCATTTCAACATACCGAGTTTCCTCCGTGCCTCGGAAAGCCCGTTAAGCCGTAGGTCCCGGCTGTCATTTGAAGATCTTTGACAGTCGTTACGGGTAGTCAGAAGCTTGAGATCTGACACCAGTCTAGCCAAGGGGTACCGTGTTACCGAATTAATGGGTTGTGGAGGTCAGATAGGCAGTCACTCCATGTAAAACACTGGTAATCAGCTGAATCCGGTTAGACTGGAAGCCGACCCCAACATAGTTGCGCAATAGGCTAGGCAGATAGATCAACCACCACATAGACCGAACGGAACGTGGACGCGACGCGATTGGTCAGTCGATCCTTGTGTAAACTGACCAACCAATCGCGCGCTCGAAACGTTCGACGCGCGTTACCCCGCTTCAATACCAAAGAGACCTTTAAAACGACTTCTGCGCATCTAACGACTCTGGACAACTTACGAGCCAGGGATTATCCAGCATTTTGCATGGAGCGGCGAACTATCTGACCTCCATAATCCATAATTGAACAATGCGATACCCTATGGTACAAACATCTTTTCAACATAGGCGCCACAGACAGCGCTCTTTCCTGGGGCTGTTTTATCGCCGAAGAATCAGCCGCCCACGTAATCCTGGAATGTGAGGCCTTGGCAACTCAACGTGAAGAAATGCTCGGAACAGTGAGGTCGCTTCGTGAAGCCTGTGAAGCTCCCAGGAAGCTTCTGTGCTTTTGGACGGAGCTAGGCTGGCTATGTTAGCCAGTACCCCCACGCACAACGGACCGAATGGGAGTCTAAATGCGCCAACGGGAGTCCCTACTATTACTACTACTACTACTACTACTGCTACTACTACTACTACTACTACTACTACTACTGCTACTACTACTACTACTACTACTACTACTACTGCTACTACTACTACTACTACTACTACTACTACTACTACTACTACTACTAATACTACTACTACTACTACTACTACTACTACTACTACTACTACTTCTACTACTACTATTACACTACTACTACTACTACTACTGCTACTACTACTACTACCCCATGGTAGGACAACCAGTCCAAATTTCAGGCTTCTGACTAGCAGAAATGACTGCCAAAGATCTACAAATGACATTTGGACCAACGGTTTAACGTGGTTTGAAAGGCAAGGCACCCTGCACCCATGTCAGTTAGACCCAGGGGCTACAGGAGTGTAGAAGTCTTATGTTTCAGAAACTGAAGTTCCCTTTCACACAAACGATGTTATTCAGCGTTAATAAAAGAGATATACAAAAAGTTAATTCAAGAAATCAAAAAACCCGACTGCTTAAGAAGCGAACTAAATAGACGTAAACAAGAACAAAATCATGCTGCGCAGTCGGAGGATACATATTCGCGAGCTGACTGATCAAAACCAGATTTATCCACCGACTACACAGCATGATTTCCTTCTTGTTTACATCTTTTTATTTCGCTTCTTATGCAGTCGTGTTTTAGATTATCCGAATTAACTTTTTTATTTATGACTTTTTAGTTAACATTTTTTTTTAATTATTTACATTTAAACATACCTATAATTATTATATATTTTTGAAATCACCTCTTAAAACCCTTTATTTCCGAAATTTTTCTATTTGCCAATTTCAATGTAGCCAGTGACACTCGCAAGGTTATTACGAATCGATTTCCGTAAGAACGCCACATAGGAACAAATATACATACATACATAAATAGACTGATTACCCTCCTTCGGCAGTCGGGTAAAAAGACAGGTTTAACCATCACAAATAATAATTATGTTGATATAAAATGAAACCTTGACCTCGGTGTTGAAGATTTAAAAATCCCGAATAAATACAATAAAAACAAAACAAAGATATTTATAAACAATACACAAGATAAGTAAGTACTTAGATATAATTATCTACCTACTGAGAACTTGAAATGTTGCTTGGAACGGAATTCCCGAAAAATTCTTGCTCAGTTATATAGAAACTAAACATTATCAGCATAATAAAAAAATAACTATATAATTAGTTTACATACTGATTAATAGATCAATTCAAATTCCCCATAGAAAATTTTGTAATCAAAGTAACCTACACTTTTGTAAATAATGCTGCTAATTAGCACAGGTAGATAAGAAAATAATAATCTATTTAAATCACTATTTGAGTCAGACTAAATAGCTCTCATCTAGAGACAGAAGTCTAGTCATAATAATTATAAATAGGTTTCTTGTTTTTATTTTTAATATATATGTAAGTATATACATTTTCGTATACAAGTTGTTATTTTCAAATATTATTTTGTACTTGTTCACAACGTTGGCCTTTTTAACCCAAAGGTTGACTGGTAGAGAATGCCTTGTGGCATTAAGTCCGTCTATGTACCACTATTGTACATAAAGTTTAAATAAATCTATACCAATATTATAAAGAGGAAAATTTTTTTTGTTTGTTTGTACCAAATAGGCTACGAAACTACTGGACCGATTTCAAAAATTCCTTCACCGTTGGAAAGCTACACTATCCCCGGGTGACATAGGCTACTTTTTATCCCTGTATTCCCGGGAACAGGAAATACGCGGGTGAAACCGCGAGGCGTCCGCTAGTAAATTAATAAAATAATAATCTCTAATTTCATAATGTTGAAACATGGGGGGTCAATGCTTGAGAAAGACAGGTCTGTCATGCAGAAATATCACAGAAAAATTACAATAGGTATATTACACATAAACCAGTGACAGATACACAATCAAAATCTCGGCTTAACTTAGATACAATATATTAAAAAAACCGGCCAAGTGCGAGTCGGACTCGCGCACGAAGGGTTCCGTACTTGGTAAATTGCGGTTTACTTATGACTTATTAAAAAAAACTAATTACTACTAGATCTCGTTCAAATGAATTTTTTCGGTGGCAGTTTACATGGTAATTGTACATCATATATATTTTTTAGTTATCATTATCTTATTTTAGAAGTTACAGGGGAGGGGGACACACATTTTACCACTTTGGAAGTGTCTCTCGTGCAAACTATTCAGTTTAGAAAGAAATGATGTTAGAAACCTCAATATCATTTTTGAAGACCTACCCACAAGTATGGGAACCCCCAAAATTTATTGTTTTTTTCTGTTTTTGTGTGAAAATCTTAATGCAGTTCACAGAATACATCTACTTACCAAGTTTCAACAGCATATTTCTGATAGTTTCGGAAAAAAAGTGGCTGTGACATACGGACGGACAGACAGACAGACAGACAGACATGACGAATCTATAAGGGTTCCGTTTTTGGCCATTTGGCTACGGAACCCTAAAAAACTAGGTATCTTAGACCCAACCTTAATCAGACTCAGAATTTTATTTATATTATCAAAAAAAAAATATAAGGTGGTAGAAATACTTAATAGTTCGCCGACTACTTTCACACTACAAAGAGTTATTTATACATGTTGTTCCATTATTTACTATGATTCTGTTTAAATTATTATTTTGTTGACATTAATATGTTTAATTCCGAATGGTTTGATAACCTATTGTTATATCTAATTATTTTGTTGACATAATGATATTTACTTCGGAACGTTTTTAGGGTTCCGTACCCAAAGGGTAAAAACGGGACCCTATTACTAAGACTCCGCGGTCCGTCTGTCTGTCTGTCTGTCTGTCACTAGGCTGTATCTCATGAACCGTGATAGCTAGACAGTTGAAATTTTCACAGATGATGTATTTCTGTTGCCGCTATAACAACAAATACTAAAAACATAGTGAAATAAATATTTAAGTGAGGCTCCCATACAACAAACGTGTTTTTTTGCCGTTTTTTTGCGATAATGGTTCGGAACCCTTCGTGCGCGAGTCCTACTCGCACTTGGCCGGTTTTTTAATTATTGTTGTATTCATTGCTGATTTTTTTTTTATTATTGTATGCAACTGAACAATTTTTCATGCCATAAAGTAAAATGTACCGGGACTATCTACAAAAAATACCATCTTATATGAATACCTACATTATTGGAAAAATGCACGGTTTCTGCAGAACAGGCCATGGATACAAAACTGTGGAAAAATCTAAGTAGTTATAATCTTATCTTACTAATAATTATAAATGTGAAAGTTTGGAAGTGTGTATGTTTGTTACTCAAACACGCCAGAACTGTTGAACGGATCTGGATGAAATTGGGCACAGAGATAGATTATACTCTAGAGTAGCATAGGAACTTTTTATCTTGGTATAACTTGGGAAGATAAAACTCTTTTCACGTGGGCGACGCCGCTGTCAGATGCTAGTGTAAAATAATTCTTCTTCATCTTCACCGATGATTCCTTCTTATTTAAATTTTCTTGCAATGGTCACTCACGGTGCAGGTGTTTTTGCATAAGGAGCAGGACCGGAGATGGGGCATCGTCTGTGGAGTGGTTCCGCAGTCACATTGTGGCTGATCGGAGTACCCTCATCTGACTAGGTCATGCCTACAGCGGCCCATCTGGCTTAATGGCCGGTTTAGAGATTTCCAGATGGGCCTTGGCAATTTATGACCCCTGGGAGCTTTTCTGCAGGCTCAAGAAAGACGGTATTTGAGGAGCCATAGTTTCTTGAAAATAATAAAGAAAATATTTTATTCAAGGGCACGGGCACACCTCTAGTTAAATTAACAGTATTTTCGTTTTTTATTGTTAATCGGATAATGTTATGTGTTGCAAACCGGTTAGTGACTCATCTACAGATATCGGCCCTATTAACTACTCGACTAGGGAATAATAATTATGTTAAAATAAGTTGTATTTTATTGTATACCTATCTTTTTGCAATAAATTGATTAATTCATAAATATTTATAATGAATTTGAACCTGATGACATATTTAGCAGATAAAATAGTTATTGTTTGTTTTATAATTTTAGTTATTAAACGAGACACGTTACTCGTATCTACAATTCTTGAAAAAAAAAATTTACATACAGAATATAATATTATCTACCACATTCTGTTTTAGTAATAGTGATCTACGTATATTTTTTTAATAAATCCATTAAAAACAAAAAGAAATGTCGAGTTATGTCAGTTATATTAATGATTTTATACTGAATAACATACATATTTTCTATCACTTACAGGCTTAGTAATATTAGTGATCTATTAAGTATTTTATTAAGTCTATCAAACAAAAGGAAATGACGAATTAACTTCAGTTATTAAAATTAAACTATTAATCGGCTTTTATTATATTTGAAAAAAATATATAAGTTCAAATTCAAAGACTTCAAATAAAAACACTCCGCTCCTTCCACACGCCTCAGTAAACATATATCATATATTCATTTAATTTAAACCGTGAAAATCGAATCAAATAAATAATATAAAAGTAGAACAGTCTGCAGTTCGTTATTAAAGCTAGTGATGTAATAAGCGCAGTGAAAAATATTTAATATAACTCGCGTGTTCCGACTTCCACCACAACACGCCGACCATCCGCCCGACATACTCGTGTATCGATACTCTAATTGTGTTCCATTAGCGGTGCTACTCGTTCCGTATTTGAATTTGAAAATAGAATCTTCAGTGAACGTGTCAATATGATGAAAATAATATTCCTAGTGATGGTATCCTTGGCTTGGAGTTACGGTACGTAATTTATTTTTTACTTTTTTCATTTTTATTTAAGTACATTTTATAAATTATTTAAGGTTGGTGGTGAACTCCACTCATTAACTAAATTATAATTAAAAAGTACTTAGCTACATTTTTAGTTAACTATGCGGTTTGTTAACGACTATACAAGTTATACTTTTGTTCCGTATTTATTTTACGACAGTTTCCATGAAAACGTGTTTGTCATACTCGGTCACACACCATTGTTTTGATAAGGAAAGGTTTCATCGGTGCAGAAATGCAATACTTGACATGTTCTATATAACTTGATTTTTTCATCACCATCCAAATTTTTGTCCAGGCATTAGGTATCAATCAAATACACGATATGTGCAAAAATTATCTACTGAAAAAAAAAATCGGCAGTCCAGTACATTTGTGTTCAAGTTACTCGTCAAAATTAAGTTACCATCATTTTTTTTTTATGTTTGCTTTCTTGCATTTTGCCATAGAATGCTAGGACAATTTTTGGATCGTAAAAAAAAAACGGGCTGTATATATTTTTATCCTTCAAGCGTTATGGTACCTACAATCTAATCCAGCGTCTAAATACAATTTATTTAATAATACGCAAACTGGCAATAATATAAATGTAAACATTGCGTCAGGTCAAGATGCATTACGTCAGGTATATAAAAGGTACCATGTTTGTACATACTTCTCACAGCCATATTTTGAAGAGGATCTTGATAGACGTGTTGCCCATTTGAGTAAACAAAGATTTTTCCATTTGGTAAAAAAGCCCCTACGATAAAAAGTTTCTTGTACCATTTAAAAGTTAATAAAATTGCAATAAGGTCAAGGTCATGCTAAAATGCATTTCTGACTACATTCCTCTCTCTGTTTTGTTAATAAATACGTCGGACTAAAAATAAATAAAAAAGAAAAACAATTTTAAACAGTGTCGATTAAATCACAAAGAGCGAGCAAAATGCAATGCGAGCATTTATATAGATGCATTTAATATATAGTACCTGGGCGACCGAGCTCTGCTCGGGTGAAAATAGAGAAAACGACGTTTTCTAAAAATTTTACCCAGCCAGATCGATGTATCGCCCTCGAAACCCCCACATACTAAATTGTATGAAAATCGTTGAAGCCGTTTCCGAGATTCAAATTATATATATAAGAATTGCTCATTTAAAGGTTATTAGATTGGCGTTGTTTGTAAGTTCGTTGAAAATTCTCGACTGCAGGCTAGACTCAACATTTCACTCATAGAGAAAACACAAATTGATATGAGAAAATTGGCGATTGGCGATATGGAGATTGGCATTTGACTATTATGACGGTCAGGAATGAAACAAGTCTAATAATCAAAAGCGAACTAAAAAGTCGTAAACAAGGAAAAACTCATGCTGTGCAGTCGGAGGATACATATTCGCGGGCTGGCTGACCAAAATCTGGTGTATCCTCCGCCTGCACAGCATGATTTTTTCCTTGTTTACGACTTTTTAGTTCGCTTTTGAAGCAGTCGGGTTTTTTGATTTTTTGAATTAAGTTTATTTATTTATAACTTTTTAGTTAGTTTTTTTCGAATTAGATACATTTAAACATATAAGTGTTATATATTTTTGAAATCACCTCTTAAAACCCTTTATTTTGATTCCACTCACGATGGGTTTGGAAAAAAAAATATTTGGGCCCCCACAATATGGCACCCAAAATCCGCCATTTTTCTATTATCCAATTTTAATGTAGCCTATGACACTCACAGGGTTAAGAGGCATCGATTGGCGTATGAATCATCAAAATCGGCCAACGCGTTTGGTCTCTGGAACGCCATATAGGAACAAACATACATACATACATACTTACATACATACATACATAGACTGATAAACACATTACCCTCCTTCGGCAGTCGGGTAAAATACACCTTCTACCAATGCTAGAAGGTGTGCAAACAAATAGTTACTGTTTATTGAGCTGTGATTTTAGTAGGTACTATTAGCAATAGACTGAGTAGATGCAGCTGATATTTTTTTTTTAACATCAAGATTTTTAAAGTTCCGGGTATAGGATGCACCATAAGTTCACAGTTCATAAAGTTTATTCTCACATAAAATTAATTTACGTTGCCATAAATCTTACAAATGCTACTGTTACCCTGTCTCTAGAATGTCTAATTTCCCAAAAATCTCTCTTTAAATTCAAAATGTAACTTAATAACTTGTCATTTGTATTCAAGTCCTTAACTTATGACTTAAGGAAATTATAAATAGGCTGCTTTGAGTTGTTTTTAAGTTATTGCTGTCAAGTGCTGTTAAGTAGGTACTTAATCTTCTTGTAACTGCTTCTAAACAAACATTGATGATACGACTTACGTGAGATTATAGTAAAAAACTTAATTAAAAAAATCAAAAAACCCGACTGCTTCAAAAGCGAACTAAAAAGTCGTAAACAAGGAAAAAATCATGCTGTGCAGTCGGAGGATACATATTCGCGGGCTGGCTGACCAAAATCTGGTGTATCCTCCGCCTGCACAGCATGATTTTTTCCTTGTTTACGACTTTTTAGTTCGCTTTTGAAGCAGTCGGGTTTTTTGATTTTTTTATTAATTAAATTTTTTATTTATAACTTTTTAGTTAGTTTTTTTTCGAATTAGATACATTTAAACATATAAGTGTTATATATTTTTGAAATCACCTCTTAAAACCCTTTATTTAGATACCCCACATGATGGGTTTGGAAGAAAAAAAAAATTTGGGCCCCCACAATATGGCACCTAAAATCCGCCATTTTTCTATTGTCCAATTTTAATGTAGCCTATGACACTCGCAGGGTTAAGACGCACCTATTGACGTAAGAATCATCAAAATCGGCCAACGCGCTTGGTCTCTGGAACGCCATATAGGACCAAACATACATACATACATACATAGACTGATAAACACATTACCCTCCTTCGGCAGTCGGGTAAAAAGTCGCATTTTTCTTTTTAGAACTCGGTAGCAAAATCGGCAACCTTATAATTTTGTCCTGTCCGTCTATCGCATTTGTTCACATCCAAATTCCTCAGATACTAATTGCAGTAACTTTTGTGTGCGTGTGCCGTTTCGAGCGTTTGTAGGTAGTTTCCATACTGTTCGTCCATATTTATACTGTGCTAATTGGCACTTTATCTTTACTTGAAAAGGATGGTCATTTTTGCACAGCTAAACAATGGTTTTGCAAAATCACGAAAAAAATAATGAAATCATTATATATATAGGGCAGTCCCCGTTTAACTAATGATTTTGGGGATGATTTACCAAATTTTCTTGCATCAAAATAACAGCAAGCATCGAAACTACTAAGGAGTCGAAACATATATTACATTAATATATCATCATCATCTGCCTAGCTTTTTCCCAATTATGTTGAGGTATTCCAGTCTAACCGGATTCAGCTGAGTACCAGTGTTTTACATGGAGCGACTGCCTATCTGACCTCCACAACCCAGTAACTGGGTAACATGGTACCTCTTGGCAAGACTGACATTACATATATATAAATAATGTAAAAAAAGAAACATTAAAATTAAAACAAACATTATACAACAGGCGGCCTTATCGCGCTCTGCGATCTCTTCCAGACAACCTTCAATGGATAGAGATAGCCTGGACACGGCATGGGGTAGCACTTGGTGCAAATTTCAAATCATACAATTAGTATTACTAAGTACAATTAGGTACTAAAAACATACTACTAAAATAGATACATAAATACATCTAAATATACAAACAAGAAAACAATACAGCTTAAACAAGGACAGCATTAGACAGGAAATGGTAAAATTATGCTTTATTTTTGCTATTATCATTGTCTAAGTCCTTGCAGGTATTATTTTCTCCATGTTATCCAAGAAAGCCTTAATAGAGGATCAATCAATCCACCTAGCCTTTTCCCAATTCTGTTGGGGTGGCTTCCAGTCTTACCGGATTCAGCTGAGTACCAGTGTTTTATATGGAGCGACTGCCTATCTGACCTCCACAGCCTAGTAACTGGTTAACACGATACTCCTTGGCAAGACTGGTGTCAGATCTCAAGCTTCTGACTACCCGTAACGACTGTCAATGATCTTCAAATGACAGCCGGGACCAAAGGCTTAAGGCGGTACCCCGAGCAAAACGCCACGCATGCCGTTTTTTGTGCTGTTTTTAGGAGCTATCTACTCGTTATTTAAAAAGAAATATCAATTAATAAAAATACATTAAATTTCTACATAATATTGATTCTAAAATGGTAGATTTAGTTTTTTTTTTTTAATGTTGTATATATTTCACTAATCTCCTTCCAAAAAAACATCAAAATGAGAAATAATTATTGATATTATGCATCTCCTCGTAAAGTGTTCATTGATTATTTTTTGTAATGACCACTAATGGATAGACAATTTAATAACGAACATTTTTGTAGAATTATTTTTTTCAAAAGACCAAAATTCAATTTTATAAAGATTTTATTCTAAAATCTGGGCGTATTCACTACTGTAATTCATGCGCCACCAGTGCCGCTAGACCAATAGGAACGCTCATATCTCATGCCGATTTTTTGCTCAGGGTACCGTCTTAACGTGCTTCCCGAGGCACGAAGGAATCTCGCTATGTTGAAATGGTCACCTATCCTCGGACCGACCTCGGCAAGCGTTGCTTTATCTTGAAGATCGACCCATGCGGCTGTTATTATTTTACGAGCTGCTTAAGCCTTAATAGAGGATAAGTACATAATACTTGTAGACGAAGCTATGGTCACCCTTTACAGCTGATATGGTTTTATTACCTACGAGTAAACTGTCATTATGGTATTGATAAGCGTTCGATTCACTCGATAATTTTTTTGATTTCCTCTTGAAGCATCCCCTCGATTCAATCTACGTTACTCTTACAGAAATAAGGAATATTTGAGTAAGAGTGAAATAAAATCCATCGAAGTTTTTTTTTTTTTTTTTGTTTCTTAGGACCTTAGGGTCCCGGTCTTTTGAAAGGCGTGCGAGGAGCCGAAGCCAGCTCGCAGAGGCCCCGTTAGGCATGTATCAGGAAATGTGACACTAACCGACGATTATCTCTGTATGCACTACGCAAGTGCACGCAAGGACAATCCCTGTTGGTGCAGGACTATTGCAAATTATTAGTTTATTATTATGGGCTCACTATTACACTGTAATTGTGGAAGGTTCCTTATAATAGAACTCGACTACAAACACAATTTAAGTACTTCTCGGGCTAACTGATCAATTATATTGAGTAATACTATCAGCTGTTTTAAGGACTTTAACCTTGAATCTATTAAGCCTATTGTTGATCAAATCAATTGGCTTGAAGGTAACATTTTGACCGTCAATGAGCCCTTTGATTTATATTTTTGCCATTAGTGTAGCGTTAGTTATTATGAATCAATATTTACTAGTACCTATACTTACAGTAAGAGAAGTAAGACCAAGTTTTTTCAACTGCGGCGTGAGATTTAAAAAAACGCGTATATTTGTATAACTATAATTATATTTTAATATTGATTTTGCCATTTGTTTTAATAAAGGGTCTTATCTCAGATAAATCAGTTCTAAAGTTAGGTACATAATAAAATTTAAAGTAGGTACCAAATATTATCTTAAGTATTATCACACTTATCTATCTACCTTCTATCTGTCTATCTTCTACTTCTATATGTATATAAGAGAAATTATGTATGTACGATCCTTATAGACTCAGAAACGGCTGGACCGATTTTAATGAAATTTTCAGACAATTTTACGATTGACCCAGCAGATAATCTTGTAAATCGATGATGCGATCGGAGCATTTTTTTTTAACTTTAAACGCGGTTGAAGCCGCGGGCAGAAGCTAGTATATTTTAAAGGGGAAATTTTTGGTGTGTTTGTATGTTTGTTACTCTATCACCCAAAAACTACTGAACGGATATGGATGAAATTGGGCACAGAGATAGATTATAGACAGGAATAGCACATAGGATAATTTTTATCCCGGGGAAAATGCTCTCTTGGGATAATTTTCGACTTTCACGCGGGAGAAGCCGCTAAAATAAGCTAGTCACCTATAATAAGCATCCAACCCTTAGCGTAAAGCAATTTTAAAGCATGAAACCAAAATGTTATCGTACTAATGGCAAAATTTCATCTACACCTTAAACAGCTAAAGGTGCTTATATGCCATAGACTGTGACGAAAATCTTGATTAAAGTAATTCTTTGGTCACACTTGGGGCGCATTTGAATATCATTATTGCAGTCGTAAAGGATCGGTTACACCACTTATCCTGACCAGATCGATTATCTCAATTATTTTAAAATTGCTTCTGTCAGCGGCTATCTCAATGCCAAATTGCATCCAGATCCGTTCAGCCGTTCTTGCGTAACAAACATACATCCACACATCCACACACCCATCTATCCAAACTTTAAAATTTCTATTATTATGTTTAAATAAATATAAGTAAGATTATTAAGATAAGATAGTAAGATATATTTATGTTTAACTAGCTGACCCGGCAAACTTTGTTTTGCCATAAAAACACCAAACATTTATCTATCCTACCTACCCCCTTACCTTACACTACCTACCCTACCCTACCCGATCCTACACTACCCTACACTACCCTACCCTACACTGCCCTACACTGCCCTACTCTACCCTACACTACACTACCCTACCCTACAGTACCTTCCCTACCCTACGCTACACTACCCTACCCTACACTACCCTATCCTACACTACCCTACACTGCACTACCCTACCCTACCCTACCCTACACTACACTACACTACCCTACATTACCCTACCCTACCCTACACTACACTACCCTACCCTACACAAAGCAAAAATAGCTTATACAATAGCAATAAAGCTCAAATACGTTTTAGTTAGATAACTTTTGTATGGGAAAAAGAAAAAGGCTGTTTTTTTTTTTTTTCCGGCAATTATTAGAATTTTTCTCTCCGTAAAAACCACCATTGAACTTCAACGAACATTTAAAAAAAAGAATTGGCCAAATTGGTCCAGGCGTTGTTGAGTTATGCGCTTACCAACACATTTTGCGATTCATTTTTATATTATATAGTAGATATTATAAAGCTGAAGAGTTTGTTTGTTTGTTTGAACGCGTTAATCTCAGGAACTACTGGTTGGAATTCAAAAATATTGTTGTGTTGGATAGTCCATTTATCGAGGAAGGTTATAGGTTATATAACATCACGCTACGACCAATAGGAGCGGAGCATTGTGGTGTTTGTCTAAACACACCCTATTAGTGTAGTATCTACATCTACACTATGCTTAATAATTAGTTGTCTTTGATTTATAAGTTCTAGTTAAGTTGGCTTTGAATAACCTCTCTCTATTGTAAACTGCTGGAATACAAGCGTCGATCTGAAGTCCATGTCTTTGAATAATATAAATGTCCTTGCTTGCAACTACTCAAGAACAATACACCCTACCTATAAAACATATCATTGGCGACGAGGCGGATGAAAAACCACGAAGAACAACATTCCCAAATAGTGAGTCGTATAAAATTGTCTTTTGTAACAACGCATAATGGCGGCAGCTGCGTTCGTCGGAGTTTTGTCACCTTACGATGGTAATATCGGATTCAGTAGCTGGATAGAGCTATTTGAGGAATACTGTACATTGAACAAGGTTACAGATTTGTCTTTAAAGAAATCTCTCTTTTTGACGCACATAGGAAGCAAGAATTATGACATACTCCATAGCACATGTTTGCCCGACAAACCAAATTCGAAAACTATTATTGAGTTATGTGCAATATTACAAAACAAATATGAACCCCCAGGGTTAGAGTCAACGAACCGCTATATTTTCCATCAGAGAAAACAGTTGGAAAACGAGTCTGCGTCTGAGTATATAAGGAATCTCCAACAAATAGCTATCAAATGTAGGTTTGATCCACAATATTTACCTACAGCATTACGTGATCAGCTTATTTGTGGCATGAGAGGAGAAAATATTAGGAAAAAGCTTCTAAGTGTTCAGAATCTGACTTATGAGATGGCAAAGGAGACATTTCTACAGGAAGAAACAGTACGGAATCAAATCCAGAATCTACAAGAAGAAAAAAGTAACATAAATAAAGTCAATAACAAATATAATAGAGTCAATAGGTCCAGTCAATGTTACAATCCATCAAGTCAGTCAAACCCGAAGTCGAACAGTCAGTACCAGCAGTCCAATCAGTCCAATAAAGCTATGTCAGGGAGGTCCAACAATAACTACCAACAGTCCAGTCAATCCATGTCAGAGAAGTCTAAGAGTCAGAACCAGCAGCATTCCAGTCGGTCGGGATGTCATCGCAGTCAACGAGGTCCAGCAACAATGTGTTACAGGTGCGGCAGATCTCATAACCCTCAAACGTGTCCAGCCAAAGATTGGCAATGTTTTGTGTGTAAAAAGTACGGTCATACTTCTAAAACTTGTAGAAATAAATCTGTTAATGATATCAAAATAAATAATAATAATTGTGTAGACTGTGTGTTAGAAGAGCTTAATATTAATATGAATCTTGTGTCAGGTCAGTCAAAAAGTTCACAATTTGCACATTTAAGAATTGAAAATATATTACTTAAAATGGAAGTGGATACAGGAGCAGCTGTGTCTATCATACCTTTTTCTATCTATGAAAAATACTTTAGTAAAATAAGAATACAACAATGTAAGCTCAAGTTAAGTTCAATTTCAGGAAATATTAATATTGCAGGTCAAATTAAAGTGTTTGTTAAGTATCAAGATAAGGGTAAGTGCCTATTGTTAATTGTTGGGTCTAAAAGTGATGATTTTATTCCTTTACTAGGGAGAGATTGGTTAGATGAACTGATTCCAATGTGGAGAAATAATTTCTTAAATAATTCAAGTCAAAGTCAGTCAAAAATGTCAAAGTCAATTAGTCTTCAGTCTAGTGATCAGAGTGATCAGGGAAGTGTGTCTCAGTCAAGTAATTTTAAGAGTCATTATCAGTCAAATAATGTTAAGTGTCAAAGTAATATGGGAAGTCATATTCAATTACAAGTAAGTAATTTTAAAAGTCAGTTTAAAAATGTATTTCAGAAACAGTCTGATTCATGCATTAAAGAATTTGAAGCAAAATTAACCTTAAAAGAAAGTCATACCCCTGTTTTTCAGAAACCATATCAGTTACCTTACAACATTGTAGATGAAGTGTCAAAAACTTTAGATAAAATGGAAAAAGATGGCAAAATTTATAAAGTAAGTCATTCAGAATGGGCTTCACCCATAGTACCTATAAAGAAAAGCAATGGTACCTATAGATTATGTGTTGATTTCAAGAAAACTGTCAATCCAAATTTAAAAATTGATATTTATCCTTTACCTAAAGCTGAAGATGTGTTTGCTAGTATGTCAGGAGGATCTATATTTGTTGTTTTAGATTTGTCAGATGCATACCAACAATTATTAGTCAACGAGGAGGAGAGTCAGTCACTATTAACTATTAATACTCATAAAGGTTTATACAGATTTAGGCGTCTTATCTACGGTATAGCATCAGCACCAGCAATATTTCAAAAGGTAATGGATCAGATACTGTCAGGCATACCTAATACTTGTTGTTTCATCGATGATATTTTGATAAAAGGGTTAGATTATAATGATTGCTTAGAAACTGTTATAAAAGTACTAGAAAGATTAAAGTAAGAGATTATATTCAAAAAGGTTGGCCAAATAGAATAACAGATCAAGCCATAATTCCTTATTTTCGTTTGCGTCATTACTTAACAGTGTTTGAAAATTGTATTATGTTTGGGTCTAGAGTAATAGTACCATTAAAATGTCAAGAAAAAGTTTTGAATTTGTTGCATGAAGGTCATCCTGGTATTGTTCGAACTAAGTTGTTAGCCAGAGCTTCATTTTGGTGGTCAAATATGTCATTAGATATTGAAAATAAATGTAAGTCATGTGAGCCTTGTGCTATAGTAAATTTTAAACCTTTTGAGAGAGTCCATATTGATTTCTTTGAATTTCATAAAATACACTTTTTGATTTATTGTGATAGTTATTCTAAATGGATAGATGTTAAAAAGATGCGTAATTGTACAGCTGTAGAGGTGATTAAAGAACTAAGTTCAATTTTTTCATATGTAGGGTTACCATGTGAAGTTGTGTCCGATAATGGACCACCATTTGATTCAACTATGTTTATAGATTTCTGTACCAAATTAAATATTAAAGTCACTAAATCACCACCATATCATCCAACCAGCAATGGATTGGCTGAGAGGAATGTCCAAATAGTAAAAAAAGGTCTTAAAAGAATTTTGCTTGATAAAAACAATAAAATACAAGATATAGATGTAAAACTTTATAATTTTTTGATGTCTTATAGAAATACAGAAACCACTGTTAATGAAAAGTCACCTAATTCAATGCTTATGATGTTTAAACCAAGAACAAAATTGTCAATGTTAAATCCAATTAATAACAGTGTAAAAACAAAGAAATTTCCTAAAGTATATTCACATTTTCGTGAAAATGATAAAGTCTTAATTCGTTTTGGAAATACTTCACCTATTGAAGGAACAATTGTAAGAATATTAAGTCCTATGACTTATTTAGTTGTGGTAAATGGTGTTATTAAGAAAGCGCATTTAAATCAGTTAACTTTTGCACCATTATGTTATAATTCAGATAGAAGTGAAAATTCAACATTTAATTTTTCCTGTGGGAGAGATGATGATATAATATCTTCTTCTGTAATTCCTAGTAATGTAAGTATTTCAGGCAGACCTAGTTTTTTAAGAATGTCAAGTCCAGTTCAGTCACAGCCAAATGTAAGTCAGTCAGTTTCTAATAGTCCAGTACAATCACAGTCAAATGTAAGTCAGTCTGTTTGTGATAGTCCAGTACAGTCACAGCCAAGTTCTAATGTAACTCAGTCAGTTAGGCAACAGTCTCCTTGTATCGTTAGGAAGTCCTTAAGGGTACGTCGTCCACCAGTTAGGTTTGATTTGTAAGTTAGTTATTATATTACCTATTGGAATTGTTTAAAAATATGTAACAATAAAATTTGTATTTTGTAAGGGGAGAATGTGGTGTTTGTCTAAACACACCCTATTAGTGTAGTATCTACATCTACACTATGCTTAATAATTAGTTGTCTTTGATTTATAAGTTCTAGTTAAGTTGGCTTTGAATAACCTCTCTCTATTGTAAACTGCTGGAATACAAGCGTCGATCTGAAGTCCATGTCTTTGAATAATATAAATGTCCTTGCTTGCAACTACTCAAGAACAATACACCCTACCTATAAAACATATCACATAAATGAAAAATGTTGCAACAACGGGCAAAATTATTTATTTTTGAGAGCTTCCGTAAACGGTTTAAGTAACGCAACAATCATGTATGTAGGGTAGGGTAGGTAGGGTAGATGGGTAGGTAGGTAGCCAGTTGAAGGGAGCGAAGCCGCGTGGGACAGCTAGTAGGTAATATAAGTAAGATAAGAGCAGTAGTGGCCACTGGGCCACTACTGCTACTGCTGGCAGGCACATTACTTTGTGTAAATTATTTCATCACCACTGTTCTAAAAACGGTGAAGGAAAACATCGTGTGGAAACCGCCATGACCCAGAACCAAAAATTCGAAGACATGCGACATCCACCGACCCGCACTGGACCCGTGTGGTCGATTAAGGCCCATTCCCTCTCTCACAGAGGGGGCCTGTGTCCCAGCTGTGGGAACTGGGAACATTGAAAGGCTGATGATGAGTTAAATAAGATGCCAGACATTAGTGCCAATCAGTGGCAAATTATTTATATAAATTCAGTACAGCCACACAGCTACATTACACATCAACAGAGCAATTTTAATAAGTAAAATTATGGCGTTTTTAGCGCTCACTGCAATAATATTACCGCCTTGAAATTCTTAACCAATTTTTATTTTACTTTTTTTGCCTTGGATCCGGATCTTAAAATCTGAATGATTGATCTGATTTTTTAATCTTTGTAATCGCATAATTGTAATCTGCTTTAAAAAAAAAACCCCCTGTTATTTTTGTCTTAATAGTTTTGTCGTGAAGCGTCGATTACTCCACTGAGCCTGATCTCTCCTCAATAATTTGCAATTAGCGAAGCACTAGTGTCAAATAAATTATTGTTTTTATATTTTAGCTTTGGGTCCGAATGCATTTTTTTATCTTTATAAATCTTATCAAAGTCAAGTTGCTTTAATAACAACCTCCTGGCATTTTTTGTTGTAATATTTCCGCTAGAACCAAACCGCTGCGGGCGACAAGTTTCGGTGATAAAAAATCACAAATCGACTGCTTAAAAATTAATAAAGATGAGCTCATTATTTAGAATTAGTTGACAGATTTATTAAACTTTCACATTAAAACTGTTTAAATAAGCAAATACATCATTGGCGATGTCTTTCTTATTAGCAATAACTTATTTTAAACAATTCTATAGCGATAAAAGAAACGCCTGCAGGCTAGCTCAGTTCACTAATTGCTGTTTTAGCATCATTTCTTGGGTATTTTTCTGTTTTACAAATGAATTACGATCTTTGTTCGTCTGTAACACTTTCATAATTCAAAGGATTTGGTTTAAAAGTATGTTCTTTATGTCTGGATACTTCGTTTTGGCGGTGAATTGAAATCTATTAAAATGCGTGGGAAAGCATGCCGGATTCTTTTAAAATAATTAGTAGATTTTAATGATGTGTTTGTGTGTGATTCAATTTACTTTATTCTCTTGGGCAATTATAGACAACACCTACCTACTTTTAATGACAATAATAACATTTGTAAAAAAAATGTTGGTTGAATCGTATAAATTACCATTTTATTGTATAATTTAAAATTTCTTAGGGCTGATTTTTCAATAGTATATATCATTTCAGCCAAAACACGTCCACTGATGGGCATAAGCCTACCCCAAAACGTCGCCACACTTATCGGTGCTGACATTCTGTGCGTCTCAAATAAAATAAAAAAATAAAAAATCCGGAATAAGCAAACCAAACTATTTAGCGATTGAACTGAACAGTCAATAAAAAAAGTTTTCTGTTAAAGAGTGTTGTTTAGATTTTTTAAACCAAAAAACACGCTTTAATAGAAAACCAAATTAAAAAGTAGAAAATAAATTACATTAAATTTAAATTAGGAATAGTGTAATAAACAAAAATGTTTTTTTTTTTTTTAAATGGCGTGGGGTGCTTATATTGACAAATATTGGTAAAATTACAGAAGTTTTGAAAATTTGTTAAAAATCACCCCGCGCTTTATTATAATATTTTTTTTTTGTTAATCACACTATTCTTAATTTAAATTTATTGAAAATTATTTTCTACTTTTTAGTTTGGTTTTGTATTAAAGCGTGTTTTTTGGTTTTAAAAATCTAAAAACACTCATTAATAGAAAACTTTTTTTTAACTTTTTAGTTCAATCGCTAAATCTGAAGATCCTGGTTAGGATAATGGGACAAACTATTTAAATTATTGCATTGTCATCAGTCCTTGATAAGTGTGCAAAGTGCCGACGTTTTGAAGGGGGTGAAAATCACGTTCAAAGATTCCGTTACATAGATTCATAGAGGGTTTTTCAACCTAGCAACAACACGCAAATAACAATATTTTTACATTTCATTTAAACTGCTTTCGATCATCGATCGAAAAACATAAATGATTATAAAGGTGCTCATCTTTCCAAGAGCGCCGGTTATTAAAATAAAATAAAAGAAATCAAGTTTCTAGCAATTAACAAAACAAAGGAATGTCTGACTACTTTAATAAACTTGTTTGTTGTCAAGCTAATACTTAGTTATACCTCAAGGAATGTTTTTAAAATAACCATAAATACCTTTAAGAAAGTATATTTGTAACTTGAGAATATATTGGCAATAACAAATTTTTGAAGCAGGGAAAAATCATTTGAATAATATAAAAACTTTAAGGTTCCGTACCCAAAGGGTACAAACGGGACCCTATTACTAAGACTCCGCGGTCCGTCTTTCTGTCTGTCTGTCACCAGGCTGTATCTCATGAACCATGATAGCTAGACTGTTGAAATTTGCACAGATGATGTATTTCTGTTGCCGCTATAGCAACAAATACTAAAAATAGGATAAAATACATATTTAGGTTGGGCTCCCATACAACAAACGTGATTTTTTGCCGTTTTTTGCGATAATGGTACGGAATCCTTAGTGCGCGAGTCCGACTCGCACTTGGCCGGTTTTTTAATTAGGAAAGATTTAGAAGCTCCTCCTTTTATCCAAAGGAGGAATGCATAGGTACCTTCTGAAAAGATAACACACGTTAGTCAAAAACTCAAAACATCTTGCAGAACAAAAAGAAAAAATTCACGGTGTATTTCACCTACTGTACTCAAAAACAAGAAAGTTTTGTTGAAATATTGTGAAAGTAGGTAAAATGCCTTACAATCGCTGCCGTTCATATCTGTTGGCAGCCATATGGGACTTGTACCTAATCTTTGACCCAACACGTAGCAAAGGTGCACGTAGCACACATCCTTGATAACTACTTTCGTTGTTGTCAATTTAATAATAGAATATAACGTTAATTGCAGTAGATACATTTCTTGAGGCAAGTCCAAAGATAACATTTTCCATATGAAAAAAATATTTATTTTTATTGGTAAATAATATATAAATTGAATATTTCTAATATTATGACTAATAACAAAACAAAATTACATACAAAGGGGAGAAGGAAAAGGGCTCATTGCGCATCAAAAAATTCGTCCACATCGATGTCAATGGGAAACGTGCCCGAACGCTGGCAGCATTGCAAGGTTGAAAAAAAAGTTTTATGAAAAATGATTTCAATTTGATGGATAATTCCGATATATATAATCTCATTTCGTAGATAAGTTACAATAATTTTCGAAATTGTTTCTTTTTCCCCGTCTGCCGAAAGAGGGTAATGTTTTTATCAGTCTATGTATGTATGTATGTTTGTTCCTATTTGGCGTTCTAGAGATCAAACGCGTTGGCCGATTTTGATGATTCTTACATCAATCGATTCGTCTTAACCTTGCCAGTGTCACTGGCTATATTAAAATGGAAAATAGAAACATGGCGGCTTTTGGGCGCAATATTGTGGGGGCTATTTTTTCCGATTCTGTCTTTTGGGGTATCAAAATAAATAGTTTTATGAGGTTATTTCAAAAATATATATAACACTGTTTAAATGTACCGAAATCGAAAAAAAAAAAGTTATAAATACTTAATAAAAGTTAATTCAAAACATCAAAAATCCCAACTGCTTAGAAGCGAACTAAAAAGACGTTAACAAGAAGCAAATCATCCTGTACAGTCAGAGGATAAATATTCGCGAGCTGGCTGACCAAAACCAGAGTCAGGTTTTTGATTTTTTTAATAAACTTTTTTTTTCCAGTGGGTTTACTCTGGTATCCTATCCCACAGGTACCAAGCATTTTGCCGGGATAATGAGTAGCTTTTTAGTGAAAGATTTTTTGTAAACGGGTACTTCCAGAGATAACTTCTGGCAAACAACTAACTTCGTTATACCATTAAGTTTAGACGTTGTGTTAGGTTTTACCATTCAGTTAGGTTAATTTAAAGAAAAGAAAGAAAGAAAAAGAAAGTAAGAAAACATTTATTGCCAACTGTAACAGAACAAGAACAAACACAAATTAGTTCTGAAGCACAATATTATTTCAGAATGGCAAAAGGAGCAGGCTCAGCATATGCTGAGCAGTGTAAAGCATGGCTATTACGCTGGTCAACGCTGATTTACAGCCCGCCCCCTTTCTTACAAAACTTTCACTACATTAAAGTAATCACTTTATAAATAAATAGATACCTTACCCACCCCAAATATCAAATTATACCTACATATACAGTAAATTTACATAAAAAATAGCACAAAAAATAATACCATACTTCCATATTATTCCCCCTATACTTCCATATTATCCATACTAATGTTATAAAAAATGAAAAAGCAACGGAGATGACAGCTCGCTGTTTACGCGAAGACAGCTAGCTGTCATCTCCATTTAACCCCATCGGCGGTTTTGTGCGGGAGCTGTGTTGGAGCGGGGTCGTGTAAGTGAGCTACGGCCTTAACTCTGTTATGTTTGTCGGTTTTCTTAAACCGCTGAACCGATTTAGATGATTGGTATGGAGTTAGTTTGAGACCCGGGAAAAACATAGGATAGTTATCAACCTGGAAAGGGGGAAAGGGTGTAAGATTGTCCTGTGAACCAGGCGAACCGATTTGTCAAGTAAGGCAGGCTACATACTTATAAAAAATAGACTATTCGAAGTACTAATGCTAGCTAGTTACTAATAAATCTATACATTCATGTGTGTTTCTCAATTTCGAAATGCAAAATCTGAAGCAGACTAAATAAATTCCCCTGACGAGGAAAATAACCAATTGACATGATTTTTCTCACTATGTGCAAACCGCTAAGTGACAAGGTACACAAACTTCTTAGAAGTCGCAGTACACATCGAAAATTGGCAAAAATATATAACTAGGTACACGTAAGATGACGGAATCGTCCCATCGAAGACTGTTAAGTGATACCTATGTGATAACATCTATCCTGGTTTGAAAGTCATTGAACTTTCTGTACATGGAACAATTTCACACTTGTCTTGTCACCTATTATCTATTCTTGCCGCCATTTTTGGATCGATCGGTTAGCCTCTAAGTGTTTGCCATGTGCCTAGCCTTTACTTATTAACCGGATGCAACTCATCACATCACATCATCAGCCTATTAATGTTCCCACTGCTGGGACACAGACCTCCTCTCTGTGAGAGGGAATGGGCCATAATCCACCACGCGGGCCCAGTGCGTGTTGGCGGATGTCACATGTCTTCGAATTTTTGGTTCTTGGACATGCCGATTTCCTCACGATGTTTCCCTTCACCGTTTTGTGAGCAGTGGTGATGAATTAATTTATACAAAGTAAAGTGCCTGCCTGGGTTCGAACCCACGACTTACTACTTGTAAGTCGCGGCCGATACCACTGGGCCACCACTGCCCAGGCTCTTCATTCAGGCTCTATGAAAATATAAGTTAGGTAAAATATGCACGTACAGGTATTCATAACGAATTATGATGAAACTTGGATCTTTGGTAGACTATGATCTGGATGGATGTTCTACATAGAATATTTTTGATCCCGGTAGTAACTAGTTATTTCTGTTGAAATAATAAAAGCTTTTTCACATGTGTGAAGCCACGGGCATAACCTAGTAACAATATATATAGCTTTGGTAGATAATTTAAAATCAATGTTATAAGTTTATTGAGACGGAACTAGGCAGGGGTAACCCAAACCCAAGTAACGTTAATTTACAGATTTATTGTTGTGCCTCGCATAATATTACAATCAAATCTTTTCTATTTTATTACAACAATGTTAAAATTATTCATGTATTCACAAGGGATTTATCTAAAAGGTGATAAATATTATAATAATTGAATTGCCAATAACTGTTACTTGCCTTAACGCGTTTGGCAGGCGGCTTCTTGGCGCCTAGAGAGTATAGTGACTCGCCTGGTGAGCAGCAAGGAAAAGTGAACATAATTCTTCTTAGTGTCGCTGGCACGACAGTCTTTCAAATTTGTTTGGCCCAAAACTTAGCCACTGCCGCAGCGTCCGCGTCGGTGGCAGCGCATAGATCGCCGTGTTTGCTTGTTTTGGGGACAGGAGGAACAGCACAGTGTGCTGTTGTTCCGTCGAGGAAGCCCCAACGCTAGACTTTAATGTCCCTAACTGGCCGCATTACATGCTCGCATCGGCGAGTGCACAGAGACAAAAATATGTGAAAAATGGGCATAGCTTCTTTGTCGCATTTTGGTGTCGTTTCTGTTTGTGTGAGCCTTAACAATCCAAACCAAAAAATGAATAGGCATTCCGAAGACCTAATTTCACAGCAGCATGTATCTATTTTTAAATGCATGACGAATATCTACAAATGTACATAATGCAGTATGCAACTGAATGGGTCGTGGTGACATCTGTTTTGTTTAGTATTCACAAGGCAAATCTACCTGTCACTCATATCGTTATGAATGCATCGCGAATAGCAGTAAATTCAAACCCTGGGTTTACTATACTGACCGAGAAAATACTTACTAAGTAAATAACAATGACTTTGGGAGGTTGGCTGTCTTGGGAATTCGTAATGAGACTGGCTAAGAGCAATGAATGGCTTCATCCTTCACACTGGTCATATACCTTAGATTTCCAGGTCGGTCAATATGAACATACTCTGTTTAATACTTAAGTGCAATTTCTAAATGTATGTACAACACTTTGGTGTACAACATAGTGGTGCTTACCTGTAAAAAAATTGTTACCCTAGACTATACTTTTTAGGGTTCCGTACCCAACGGGTAAAAACGGGACCTTATTACTAAGACTCCGCGGTCCGTCTGTCTGTCTGTGTCTGTCTGTCTGTCACCAGGCTGTATCTCATGAACCGTGATAGCTAGACGGTTGAAATTTTCACAGATGATGTATTTCTGTTGCCACTATAACAACAAATACTAAAAACAGAATAAAATAAATATTTAAGTGGTGCTCCCATTCAACAAACGTGAAATGCCGCCGTGTTTTGCGATAATGGTACGGAACCCTTCGTGCGCGAGTCCGACTAGCACTTGGCCGGTTTTTTTTTGTTATATCTTAAGTGTTTACAATTTTTTCGGTTGCATCTTCTTGAACTGGAAGCAGATCTTTACAAACTTGTAAAAAACTTGTCGAAATTTCGCTTGATATTATTCATGTATTTTGTGATGCTCAAAACATTACAAAAGTAGTTGCTACTATTTATGAAACTGTTTTTTAAACAAAGCAAGGAAAAAACTAAATAAAACCAACTGTAGGTAGCATGTAACAAATAATACCTTATTATAGGTACCTTTGAAACCGCAAGAAACAATAAAGAAATAACAGCCAAGAATGAACAAAACACGAAATGATTCATCAATACAAACATCATTTTCTTTACAAAATAAATTTTCCACAATGACTCCGGTAATGAATAAGTTGCTAACGATCATTTCTGTCTCACGCAACAGGACATTAAAATAATAGATGAAGCGTTGACAGCTGCCATTTTATTCTATAAGAACGATGAAAATATATTCGTTATATAGAAGGAGATTAATGAAAAAGTAGAAAAGGCAACACAACTACATAAGTCGCTTTCAAGTGACAATATGTAGCCGTGTAGGTGACAAAAGATAATCATGCTCTAATGAAATAAATTAGCAGCTTCTTCAGCTGATAGGTGCAGTACAAGGTATATGGTGGGTACCATTATCACATTGACAGAGATGAGACAGATACGGCAGACCTTAAAATTTGGCAGTACCTCAAATAAACGAAAATAAGAACAAAGACAGTATGACGGATCCGGTCAATATGGCGACACTTGGGGGAGTTCTATGTCCAGCAGTGGATGTCTTTCGGCTGAAATGATGATGATACCCTAAAAGAGTTAACTAAGTAATAGTTTAGTTACTCATTATTGACAATGGGAAATCCTTCAGGCACACGACTTGTCCAGCAATAAAATTTATATTGTTCGAAGAGAACCGTTAACTGAAGTAATGCCTGAATTAACCTCTAACATCTCAAAAACAATGATAGGTATTTTCACACAAAAGAATTGCAGACTAGAATCTAAGTTATCTTAAAAATCTAAACTAAATTCGTTCCTAAGAAAGATCATTCTTTTAATTACATGTTTAATTTATTTTACGGGTACCTCTCTTGTAGATTTTGATCGCCGACTTCCTTTTTCAGTACTAAGTCTCATTACTTTACTCTCATTGTGAAGTCGAGATTGTAATCCGGTACAACTAACATCCGGTGATTTGGTGCAAATTCAGTTTATTCTGTACCTATTCTTGTTAATACATCAATATTGTACTGTTTAGAATAATAATTTAGCTATGATCAACACCATTCTCTTCACTCTTTATCCTTCCATAGCAATAATTATTTTTCTAATTAATTAAAAATATGTTAAACTAAAAATACTTAAATTATTACTGATGTTTTGATAACATTATACCCGCCTATGACACTGTCCTCTCCAGCATCATGTCATTATTTGAAGCCATCTTTAGGCAGATATCATACCAAATTATAATTAGTATTCCAAAGTTCAATCCTTATATCCACCATCTACCTCACCTTTTCCCAACTGTGCAAAAAGCAACTGCGTATCTAACATTCACAACCCAGTTACTGGGTATTGTATATAAAACTGCCACAATTAACAGATTCGGATAAAACGTACCTTCAAGTCTTAAATTAAAGCCTTGAATATTATTTAAAGCGTGCCTAAGTGTCTCAAAGTTCTAGCAATTTTATAGCCCTGTAACTGTTGTTATCAACATGGTTCATATATACTATTTTAGAACGATTAACTACGCCTTTCTTTTCAATTATTTAAGTAAACACGTGAGTTGCGTCATTTTATGTGTTCATGTAGCCTTCGTCTTTGTGTCAAGTATTAGTTGCATTTGGCTTTACTGCCCACTTCACACCTGTGTCTACAGAAGCCATTGATTTTAGTACTTTATCCGCTGCTTAGGCGTTCACAACTTCAGGTTCGATATTTTCTCTATTGTTATTAATACAATTTATTTTCTGTTCCTCGATCTTGATTCAACAGTGTAGAGTTTTAAAATATAATATGCATTTCTTTGTAGCTTCGATAGTTCCATTTTTTGTCATATAAAAATATTATGTGATTTAGAAATTTATCGTCAAGGGCAAAATTATACGTCTTTATAATTGCATCATCTCAATACAAGATTTACTCGAAAATTCTGCATAAGACACCGAGCCATGTTTATTTTTATTAACACAAGAATTTATTTACCTCATTATTTTCAATTGCTCAGTGTTACGCTATTCGCAAAATAATAAGACGTAATTAAATTCATAATCACTCAGTCCATAACAACCTATTACATTACAGGGATTCCCGTCGATTAAATAATGATCTCAAGCTGATGTGATGCGCTTGAGTTTTTGTACTAACCACAGTGCTAATGGATGCCCACGTTAAACGCTCTGACACGTTTAGTTATCTGTCTATAATTGAAGATATATCGACTTTTTATATGTGTACAACCACGTGACTTGGATACTAATGTTTAAAGTACTTACAAAATTAGCGTTTCAAATTGACGTATTGTTTTGAACTGTGATTCATGTTGGGTGGGTTTTCCCCATTCGGTTTAGTGTCTTCTTTTTAGATTTTGATTGAAAGTAATCGTGTTTAAATATATCTAGCTATAAAGTAGGAGCCTATATGAAAGTAATAAGCTGTTTTGTCATACAAAACCAGTTTTCTATAATTAAACATTAATTTCAACCTGCTAATTCAGTAAAATCCGAATAAGGAACTATTTAACCCAATGTGCTCATAATTTCCAAAATTACTCATCTCTCTAATGAATAGTTTATCGATTCGATTATTAAAATTAATGGGTTCAAAATTGATTGACTGAGTGACTCCATTTTACTAAAATCAACAAATGACGTCAATTCAATTACTATGATTATCATCGTAGGCGTATCTGTCCATATCTGGCGTTCTTTAATTTTGAATGTTTTGATTAATCCTTTTCACTTATTAATCATTTTCTGCCCACGCACGGCTATTGTCAATATCGGCGCCGAGACTATCTCTACCATCATCAATAACATTTTTTTTATCTTTGTTTCCAGGAGAACCAAATTCACAAGGAGGTGGGGCATTCGCATTCGTGGACTCATCAGGCAATAGGTACGGAGGTACATACGGCCTGAAGGACGGGAGGGTCGTCAGCAGAACTGGCGACGAATTCCCCCCACAATTCGCCGATAACATACCGTACCAAAACTTTGCGGATCCCGTGTACCCACTCGAAGAAGACTTCGGCCAGGCCTATTTCGCGAATCTCGAGAATTTGCTCCAAGAGTAAGACCTAAAACGTGTCAGAAGCTGCACGCTTTCGGTGGAGGAAAAGCCGTGTTTTTAGATGGTGAAGGGCTGCAAACACAATTCGCAGTTCTTTATTTTACTTGTAGCTTTTTGGTTAGGTGTAACAAAAAAATCGCAGTAGGGCAGCGCCTAAAATAAAATTTACTAAAAAAAATAGCTTAGGCTTAGAAAAGCAATTTAAGAACAACCCTGCGTCAGACAAATATGGGGCATGTGCATTTGTGCAGTTTTTGTCAGTAGTTGTCCATGTTCCTCAAAAGCACTAACGAATTATTTTTCTCCCTGTTTGTTATATCTCTGATTGTTGAGGCCCTAAAATAACAATATGTAGGTATGCATGTGAGAATTGAAATATAAATCTAAAACGATTTAACAGTACTACTCTTACCAGTTTCTAAAAACCCATTTATGTCTAACGCTTTGAACAATACTCTTAAAGACTAACTTGCATTTTATAGCGATAATAGCCCACACGGAGCCCGCGTAAAAAGGTAAACTTTTACACTGCATATGCGTGGAGTGCCTTTGCAATTGTCATAACTTTCCAGTGTTCCAATCAGACTAATACCGCTTTATCTTCTCTGGCGCTTCCATCAGCTGCATTAAACATAACAAACTAAACCATTCAGTGTGATTGATTAACAATTTTGTGCTTACAGGGTGTTCAATCAGAACTTAGAGAGCCAGAAGCTAGCGTTCAACGCTGCAAGAAAAGCCTTCGACTTAACTTCGAACCAGGCTGGTGGCTACGCTGGTGGCTACACTGGTGGCTACACTGGTGGCTACTCAGGTGGCTATCCAGGTGGTTATTATCCAAATCCAAACATTGCCTCCAGGTTCCCAGCGTTCCCGAGTTTCCCGGCGATACAAATGCCTCGACCAATGAATTTCGGCAATAGCGCTTTCGCCAGCGCGGCTGCAGGACCTGGCTTTCAACATCACGTTGCCTCGATATACCCCGGCAATCCAGTAAGTTTTTACATTAAATCTGTGAGAAAATCTTGCACGTGTTCGTCATATCTTTTTAATGATTAGATCACGAATGTTACCTTTAGTGCCTACCTGCGCATCCTGACTGTTTTTGTGTATATATTTTTTCTTATTCTTATTTTCAACCTAGGACCATGTGAGATTTATTTTAAATTTATCCAAGATTATCTTTGTTTTGTTTTTCATCGTTAATAAATGTTTTATTGTTTATTTGATCAATACCATCAAGCGATTTATGATCATTAGATGTGTTATGTACCTCTTCCATAATCTGAACACGAAAAAGAATTTCCCAATTGGATATTTTTATTGTTTTTGAATTTAAAGTAAGGAATTATTTAAATATTGGGTTTACTTCGATGATTGCAAAGCTATTTACTGACGTGGCTTTATCAGGCGTGACTAAACTGCACAAAAGTATAATTTCAATACCTGCACGGTTCATGTTGAATTCAATATAATATTCACTTTAAAATAATGAGGTTGCTAAATAAAAACACAGTACTTCCGTGATCAGGCATAAATAATTTATATTTTTTTTTCTTACTTTTACTGGTGTATCATCTATCACTATCAAAATTCTTACCCTGACCTGCATAAAATATGTATAATATTTCAAAAAATATGTATTTATGCTGTAACATTCCAAGCCCTACCTTATTATCGTAAAAAGTTAATTTTTAACGTTAACTTTAACGTATCGTAAGATTTTAAAACTGAAACATTTTACCTAACCACGAATATAACAACTCCTTAAACTTTCAGGGCAACCCTAACGTGGATCAAACAATAAACCACTTCGCCGACTCCTCAGCACCAAGTCGTGGTGGCTTCTACACAGTATCCAGCAATTCATACGCTTCATCTTCCAACACGAATGGCAAGGAGACAAACAACAGGGTCGCTGAAACCGTGGTCAACGACAACGGAAAAGTCACCCATTATAAAGTACAATCTTAAATTGAAATAAACGATGTTTTGAAAGGCCCTACTCATATGACATTTATTTTATAACATGGATATCATGATGATACAAAAGTTATTGAAGATGAAGATAATCTTCAAAAGAATGAATAAAATGTTATTAAATTATCCAAATTATAATTCTAGTATTTCGTTTTGTAGAGGTGAACTAAAATTATAATAATATGAATGTTATGATTACTTGATTAAAAAAATATTTATAAATGAAGAAGTATCAATAAAATGATTATGTGTTTCATGGCTGCTCATTTACAGGTAGTGAAAAACTATTGTAATAAAAACGCTGTACATTAATATCTTTCGATGTATCAATCGAGAGTGTTATTACAAGTTTTTGTTGATGACTCATCAAGACAAATTGTGATTGACTGTTATTGATATTTGATTAAGTTTTTATACGTTATCTTGTTCATCTTATCCTTTTCCTCATAACAAAGATGGTCTCTAAGTAACTATTAAAGTAAACTGAAATAATTGAAATGTAAAACCACGCTTTTTGCACATTTAGTTTGATAATATCAGCTTTAGTCTAGTTTTTACAAAAGTAACAAAAAAAGGTTGATATACCTAGCGAACAGAAGCTGTAATTAAACCCAATCCTGCGCTTACATAAATTAATAATAAAGAATGTTCAATTAGTATAGATGAAGGAGAAGATATGGACTTAATAACACTAACGAAAACATAAGCATTACCTAGCGAATACTAAGAAACGTGCGCATAATTATGAACGTCTCATTATTCCATGCCTTTCAACCTCTGAGCTCCGTCTCAAGGTCGCTGAGATAACATCTTCAAGTTTTTTCTGCGCACTTACGGATACGGGATGAACAAAAACAATGACCGCAAACAAATTAGTTTAATTTCGCCAATTTGCCATCCAACTTCAGCTTCGGAGTTGTTGTCTCGTAGATCCAAGAATTTCGCCTTTGTTGAACACCTTGTGGGTCTTGTGGGCAACCTCTCATGCCATTTAACTCCCTACATTTTTTGCAATAGAACTCTTTCACGCCATCATCAGTTATCCTCCTATGAAACTTTCCAGGAGTCTGATAAGCTGGTCTGCTAACTTTCCAGCCTGTGTTATATTCTGTTATTGGTACTTCTTGACTCATCCAGTTGATGTTATTGTAGAAACTTGAAGGCTTCCACTGCGAAGGGTTTGATATGTAGTTAGGGTATATATCGAATTCGTCTCGTACATTTCGATTGACAAATGTAGAATCAGGGTAGAATTGACCCCTAGTCCTTGTGTCTGGTGTTCTTATTTGTGTGGTTTCGACTGATTTGTATCCGTTGACTATGGGAACTTCTCCACTATCTTCTTTTGCTTGTTTGTTACCAATATTGTAAGACAATGTTCCTGGGTTACCTGAAAGTGTTGAAATATATGAAAATATTAGGTTACTTATTTGTATACACGGCACCCTATTTTTTTTTCTACATGGCGTCTCGCAGTTCGATCAAAGTGACCGTCTTCTGCTTAACCGGACATCCCTGTGGAGACTAATCTCTTAGCCTACCAGCCAGGCACAAATTTCTAAACCTAAGCGACAACGCTGAAGGCCACCTCAGGTGGAGTCGAACATCGGCTCAGGACGTCGCTGGGGGGACAACTAAGGCTGGATCTAACAAAATAATTCTACCATCCGTTCGGAAAAGCCTATCCGTTCGGAAAAGCCTACGTGTAGAAGAACGGACAAGACCATAAAAATTCTAATGAAATAGTAAAAATTCAACATGGTGGAATCTCACGCCCTGACAATGTTGGAGTAAAACAGTAATGAACCTACATACAGATATCGATGATTTTAGGTAAATAGACAGATAAATTAGCGGGCCATAGTCCGCACCTAAATCCGTAAATGTCAACAGATAAGTAAGATAATCAGGTCAGTAGCATCAACCTTGTGCAGATAGTGATAATATTGCGTAATCCTGCTTGTTTTTCGATCAATGAGATCAATAATCTCAACCAAAACATTTAGTAATGAATTTATGCTAGTGCTATGTTGAATTTTAATGTCCTTATTATCTGAAAGAACATCAGCAAGTTGGCTCGGGTCAGCCGGCCGGAAAATTACGCCTGCGTCCATTGCCCCACTCACGCGCAAGAGGCTTACTACATATTCTTTTAAATTTACCTACCTACATGTATTTCTTCTACCTGTACTTGTTTCTTTTACCTGTATTTATACCTATATTCATTACCTGGGTCAGGTTGATACGGATTTTCATTGTCTTTTTGGCCGACAATTAGATATACATTTTTTTTTTTTAAAGTAACAGTTGTACTGTGGTGTTGAAAATAATTTTAGCTGCTTTAAAAATTTAAATTACTAGCAATACACAGTAGTCTTACCATCATTAGAACTATGTAGTCCTCTTCTATTATTGTTTTTCAGTTTTGTTGATAGCACAATAGTGTGTTGTACTTCAACGTCTTCGTCTTCCATTTTGGTGGAGTTGTTCATTGAGGTTAGAACCTCGTCTCCACCGAAGTCCATCTTTGTTGAGACAGCATCACTCCAACCGGCAAAGGCTGAAATTATAGTCATACTCTTAATAAATGATATGAAGAATTATGCTTCTGTGTTTCGTTCTCGAGATTAGATATACATACACTTGTAGTCACACATACAATGTCGCCACTATTGCACTAAGTTCAAAGAGAAAAAATAAAATAAAAATAGATGTGGGTACACTGACACATCTCATAGGTTTACCGCGTTTAATGCCTCATTCACATTCCAGTGCTCCGCCACTTTGTATTTATATTATTCCGTTACAGTTTTTCGACAGTTTAGTGTTTTTGTGTTTCTTAACGAAAAATGCCGAAAAGGAAACGTGATGACAAGGATTCATTGAGTTATATAAAGAAGAAAATTAGGAAGTTGGAAAGAAAATTGTTAAAAGGACGACGTAGATCTTCATCATCCTCGGATTCTGAGCGGATGTTACCAAAACCTCAAGGTACCTAAATGTTTACGTTTTATGACGAATAAGTTTTATTGTTTCATGGATTAACGTTACAACGTACGAGTTGCAACTTATCCTTTTTCAAACTCGGGTACACGATGCAACGTCTTGAGTTCATCTTACCCGCTGTATCTGTACGTGTGATTACATGTAAATATTACTACGTTACCTGTTTAGGTACCCAATTATAATCACGTAGCAAATTATGCATTTACTAAACTCGGGTTCACGATGTAACGCCTATGAGTTCATCTTACCCGCTGTGCTCGTTTAATAAAAATAAAACATTTGTATTAAATCCGTTATTACCTGTTAAGGTACCTACTTACCCATTGTCATTAATTGTCATGCGTACCTATGCATCGAATTACATATTTAAATGTAAATTATAATATGAACGATAACTCTCGTTACTTATAGCGTATTATATTGTTACTACCCTAACGGGAATAGTAAAGCAATTTATTATTTCCGATTGCAGATAACGCATTAATAGAATCGGAAAATAATGAAGACCTACCGGTGGACCTTGACGAGCCGGTACCATCGATTAGCGCATCATGCTTGGAGTCACTGCAGAAGTCAAATTTATCTGAAGCGACACAAGAGCCTCCTTCCAAGGCTGAAGAGGCTACCCCCGCTGAAAGTGAGAATCAGCTTGATGATTTAGACGAAACCGTGTTGGAAATATTGGGAACTGATCCATTAATCAGAACATTGTTTGGTAAAGATATCCAGAAGGACTTAGCCGTACGTTTTGAGTTCATAGCCACTTCTGGTCTGACAAAAGAACTCCGCAAGGAGCTCTTAGAATCTCATTTGCCTCCAGCTAACTGTAAGCTAATAAACGCACCATCCCTTAATCCAGAGATTAAGGCGGCTGTCACTGACGCCATAGTAAAGCGAGATAATGCTATGCAGTCGAAGCAGAAGCAGATAGGCAGTGCTATCGCATGTCTTAGTGAAGCTATTACTATTCTTTTGTCCAAAGAAACAAAAGATCCCGACATATTGAAATTACTTGTGGACACAGGGCGCATCTTGTGCGACTGTCAACATAATGATTCTGTCACTAGGCGTAATTTTATCCTTGCTGTTCTGAAAAAAGATTTAAAAGATCAGATGCTGCTAACCAAAATAGATAGCTTACTCTTTGGTCAAGAGCTTGCTGACACATTGAGAACGGCTAAGGCTATAAATAAGTCAGGAGCTGAACTGAAGTCTGTTCCACCACCCAAAGTTTTAGCAAACAAGCCAAGGCCTCCACCATCCAACCGGAATTTAAACTGGAAGGCTCCAGCCCCGTACCGCAGACCGATGGGGCCTCGGAGAACGAAGGAGTCTGCACCCTCGACGAGGCAACAGCACGTGCAGCCATCCAGAGACTCACGTCCGAGCAGCAGACGCAACCGTCAATAGAATCTACGGTAAATCTTGCCGGCAGGCTATGTCATTTTTACGATCAATGGTCGCAAATAACATCGGACCAAACTGTACTGTCATGGATAAAGGGTTATGAAATTCCTTTTGCACAAACTCCATTTCAGATTAATATGCCACCGTCTAAAAAATATTCTCGTAATGAAGAATATGATTTTGACCAGGCCATAGATAATTTATTAACTATAGGTGCTGTTTCAAAATGTGAACCTTGCGACGGGCAATTCATATCTAGTATATTCTTGGTACCGAAACCAAACGGCAAAACTCGCTTAATTCTAAATTTAAAAAAACTAAACGCATTTATAAATACACAGCATTTTAAATTAGAAGATCTTCGAACAATAATTAAGCTTATTACAAAAGATTGTTTTATGTCAACAATCGATCTTACAGATGCATATTTTTTAATTAAAATTCACGTTAATTCTAAAAGGTACTTACGATTTAAATGGAAAAATAACTTATTTGAATTTAATGTTCTGCCGTTTGGTCTCAATACCGCACCCTACGTTTTTACCAAAATCATGAAACCTGTTGTCAAATTATTGAGATGTACTGGTAATTTGTCAACAATATATCTTGACGATCTATGTCTTGTATCACATTGCTACAGCGATTGTGTTGATAATGTTGAAATTACAAAGAAATTTCTTTGTTCTTTGGGCTTCATCATAAATGAATCTAAAAGTTGTCTGATTCCCAGCAATTCATGTAAATATTTAGGATTTGTCATTGATTCTAAAACAATGGAAATTAGTTTGCCTACTGAAAAACGTGAAAAGATAAGGAAGGAATTGTTAAAATTTAAAAATCTCGATAGATGTAAAATTAGGGATTTTGCTCGCTTAGTAGGACTTTTAACATCTGCTTGCCCTGCCATTGAATATGGCTGGATGTATACTAAAGAGTTTGAGAGATGTAAATTCTTAAATTTAAGAGGCAATGATAATTATGAAAAGTTCATGACCATTCCTTCTACTTTAGATTCAGATTTTGATTGGTGGATAAACTCTATCAATAAATCTGTTTGCAAAATTAAATTTGATAATTATAATTTGGAAATTCAGTCTGACGCCTCAACTACGGGATGGGGTGTAGCTTGTGCGGGGAAAACGGCAAGCGGTTGTTGGAGTCAAGAGGAAAGAAATCAGCATATTAATTATTTAGAGTTAATGGCTGCTTTCATTGGTCTTAAAATTTTTAGCAAAGAGTTATTCGGCTGTCAAATTATTTTACGAATTGACAATACGACAGCGATTTCTTACATTAATCGCATGGGAGGTGTGCAGTTTCCCCATTTAACCAAACTTACCAAAGATATATGGCAATGGTGTGAGGCTCGCAACCTTTTCGTTTCTGCTCTTTATATCCCATCAGTCGAGAATAGTATCGCCGATGCTGAGTCGAGACGAGTTCACCCCGACATTGAATGGGAATTATCAGACTTTGCATTTCAAAAAATAATTAAATCTTTTGGTCAGCCTGATATTGATATGTTTGCTAGCCGTATAAACAAAAAATGCGCTAAATACGTATCATGGCGAAAAGATCCTGACGCTTATAATATTAACGCTTTTTCCATATGTTGGTCAGAATGGTATTTTTACGGTTTTCCTCCATTCGCAATTATTCTAAAAACATTAAGAAAGATTATTAGTGATAGAGCTAGAGGAATACTAGTCGTCCCGGCATGGCCGTCACAACCGTGGTATCCCTTGTTTAATAAGCTTTTGCAAAGTAAACCTTTGATATTTAATTCTTCTCAAGAATTAATAATTTCTCATTCCAGCAACCGTCAAATACACAAGCGGATTACCCTGGTTGCCGGAATATTGTGCGGGAATCTCTACTGAGAAGAAGTATTCCTCCTGCATCAATTCACATCATGTTGGCGTCCCTCTCGGATAATTCCATCAAACAATATGATACTTGTTTGAAAAAATGGTATCTTTTTTGTAAGAACAACAGCGTTAATATTTATGAGGCCTCCATACCGAAGATTATTTATTTTTTTACCGAATTATTTGAATCTGGTGCGCAATTTGGTACGCTGAACAGTTGCAGGTCTGCACTGTCTTTAATTTTAGGTCATCAAATCAGTAAAGATGATCGGGTAAAAAGATTTTTTAAAGGGCTATTTAGACTTCGTCCACCCTTACCCAAATACGATTCAACGTGGGATACTTCATTAGTTATAGAAACTCTGTCTACCTGGATACCTAACGATAATTTACCGTTAGATAAAATGACAAGGAAATTGGTAACTTTACTTGCACTTGTTACAGCCCACAGGGTTCAAACCCTATCAAAAATTAAAGTCGAGAATATTAGTACATTACCTAATGAAATATCTATTAAGATTCCTGATTTAATCAAAACTTCCAGTGTAAAATCGAGACAGCCAATGCTGATACTACCATACTTTCGGGAAAGACCCGAAATATGCCCTGCTAAATTATTAATTGATTACTTACGAGTAACCGAACCACTGCGTAATAATCACACCTTTCTTTTTATTAATACCAAAAAGCCACATAATAAAGTTTGTGCTCAAACACTTAGTAGGTGGATAAAGAGTACCTTAGAGGTCAGTGGAATCGATATAACCGAATTTTCTGCTCACAGTACTAGACATGCCAGTACTTCTCGAGCTCATAAAGTGGGTGTCGATTTAGATCTGATAAGGAAAACTGCCGGATGGTCAGGCACATCCACCACATTTGCCAAGTTTTATAACAGGGCATTAACAGATTCTAGAAACCTATTTGCTAGGAGTATTTTGGTCAATGATAATTCATAAATTAGTAACATGATTGTTTGTAACCTATTCTAGGTAAAATTACTATGATTGTGATAAAAAGTACTATTTACATGTTATCAGCTGTGATTAAAAATATTGTTTATTGAATTATTTCGGTTCTTTCAATATTTTATTGATTTATCTAACTCTTATACCCTATGTACATTTCACAAAGAACTCTCAATAACTACAAGTGTATGTATATCTAATCTCGAGAACGAAACACAGAAGCATAATTAATGATTAAACGAACTTACCTGTAAGTGAAGTTCTATCATAATTATGCGAGGTGTTTCGTTCGAAGAGATTAGTAGCCCACCCTCCCTATTTTAACCCCCTAAATTGTGAAATGAATATCTTATCTCTGAACTAAATGAGGCATTAAACGCGGTAAACCTATGAGATGTGTCAGTGTACCCACATCTATTTTTATTTTATTTTTTCTCTTTGAACTTAGTGCAATAGTGGCGACATTGTATGTGTGACTACAAGTGTATGTATATCTAATCTCTTCGAACGAAACACCTCGCATAATTATGATAGAACTTCACTTACAGGTAAGTTCGTTTAATCATTAAATATTATCACCATGCTCTTTGCTTGTATTGGTAAGTCAAGTAAAGGAGATTGCCCATACACAGGCCCCTTATGAGGTATCGTGTCTGCGATTTCAATACGAGTATTATACAAAAATAGGATTATTATTTTGTGTTATTTTCCATCCGTGTCCTTTACTTTATATGTACAGTCAACAACAGATCAGGTTCCTTCACTTCGACATTTGTATGCACCTTATTGCATTGTAATAAGGGTTCATTTCAAGAACAGAAACATCGTTATATCTCGTGAACCCCGCAAAATAAATAAAAAATGTTTTCTAATTACGAATATGACGTGTTTTTCCTACAATATACAACCAACTTAATCAAGATACAACCATTTTTTCAAAGGGGCCCAAGTTCCCTTACAAAATGGGCATTATCCTATAAGCCCCAATTTTTTTTTAAATTATTATTTGGTTCTTCTGGTTCAGAAAAGAAGAGAATAATAACTTTAGTACAATGAAAAACTGAGTTTATTGATTTTGGTTTATTATTGTGATTACCAACATTGGTTTATTACACACTTTTTCCATGAACATAAATGTCAGATGGCGTTCATTGCGTTTTCATGATAACAGTGTTATCATATCATTAATTAAAGCCGTTTTCCAAAAAGTGATATCCATGATAGCGATCATAAAGCTTTATATAAATTGAACGAATGCCGGATATATTTTCATTCTGTAGACAGAAATTCGCCAAATATAGGACATTTGAATGGAACCATATTTCCGAATCAAAATTGCCTATTAATCAAAGTCATTGGTCTGGCCTTGCTCTTTTGACCCTTTATCATTGGGAAATTGGTCTCTATTGTCACTGGCTAAGTATATTTTCGTCCCAAGGCTTCGTTATTGTCAATGTCGATGATGCCTTGGGCACAGACTAGATAATCCTTGGGCTTTTGTCTGTACCTATACAACGTTTGCTTCCTCTTATGGTTTATTTTAGGCTTTATACTCTATAAATGTCGTCTTATGTATATAAAAAATAATAATTTTCCACAACTTTTTTTTTATCATTTTTTTTTTGTCCTACCGTGCATTGTCATCCAAACCAAACGTGTATGCAAAATTTCATCTTGATCGGTTGAGGAAAACTGCTTTAAAGTTCAGTTACAAGATTTGAACCGAACACACTTACATACATCCATCCATATTCATTGTAATTTAAATAACAGCTTGTAAAAACAACGATTTATGATGATTGAAAGATGGACAGTTAACCGCCATCGATATGTTTTTTTTTTTTATAAAAACACATCGTGATGTTATCCACGACCTACGGTCAGTAGTGGTCATCTTGCAAACGTGCACTTTGAGCCCAGGTAAGGAAAAATATATAAACAAAGCAATTAAGATAAAGATCTATTCCTAAGAGATGTAGTACCAATACAAAGAAAATAATTTACTTGTGATAAAGATGCTGTGATAAGAAGGAAGTGAACAAGTAAAATTTCAAAATTTCAAAAACCACCGACACATTTATCTTGCTATAATAAAATTTCAAAATTTAAATAACCCCCGACACATTTTTCTTGCGAAATCACCCCGATTCAAACAGTAAAACGCACATAACTTTTAAACGGCTGAACCGATTTTATTCAAACATAGCTAAGAAAAATTTCGACAAAATCACCTTTCAAACAAAAACAACTAAATCAAAATCGGTTAATCCGTTTAGGCGCTATGATGCCACAGGCAGACACACAGATACACAGCAACACACGTGAAACTTATAACACCCCTCTTTTGCCGGCGGGAGTTAATAAAGAGTTGACGGATAATTGAGATGTTTAGATCTTTAGAAGAACGAAACGCAGGCTGAGCCCAAATAGATTGGAATGAAAGGACAGGAGAATGATTGTGGCTTGCGTGAATTTGTAGCCAGTTTTCATCCAAAATTTAGTTTCACATGTGATCGCAAAACGCAAGTTTGAAATGCTAAAACATAGACTAGAAAAAATTCAGAATTTAAAAACCCCCGGCACATTTATCTTGCGAAAACACCCCGATTCAAACAGTAAAACGCCCATAACTTTTAAACGGCTGAACCGATTTAATTCAAACATAGCTAAGAACAATTTCGACAAAATCACCTTTAAACACAAAAAACTAAAACAAAATTCGTTCATCCGTTTAGGCGCTATGATGCCACAGACAGACACACAGATATACAGCAACACACGTGAAACTTATAACACCCCTCTTTTGCCGGCGGGAGTTAATAATGAGATGACGGATGATTGAGATGTTAGAACTTTAGAAGAACGAAACGCAGGCTGAGCCCAAATAGATTGGGATGAAAGGACAGGAGAATGATTGTAGCCAGTTTTCATCCAAAATTTAGTTTCACATCGCAAATCGCAAGTTTGAAATGCTAATACATAGAAAAACGAGGCCAAGCAAAACCAACATAAAAATACAATCTAAAACGGGAGGGTTCCGTACCAATGGACGGCAAGATAAATTAATTTTAGAACGTGACACCCTAGCATTATATTATATCAACAATTTCTTACCAATAACACTGAAGCAGAAATACAACAGCCCGGTCATCTTGTCACTTTGCACTCAAACGATATGGCATCCTTCGCGTGCTACCGCCGTTTTATATAAACTATACAAAATTGCTCTAAATGATGTCGCAAAGGAAGCTGCACAATTACCTCCATGTCGATGTTATAAGAAACGTAAGACACCTGTACAGTAATGATGGTAGGTACGGCTAATGTTGATTTGTCATGGTGTGGACGCATTCAGTGTTTGTTTTATGCCAGTCACATGGCAAGGGGTAAAAACATAGAAATATAAAATACTATGGGTAAAAAGTTTTACCATTTAGCATAACAAAGACAATGCAAGTCTCTAAGTTAGCAGTGCAGTAATGCTCGACAGTGACAAGTCTAATTAGATACTTTAAGGTTCCCTTTATGCGCTGTCCACACATTTCCGAGATCCCGTCCCTGACGAAGCGCTGTCCACACATTTCCGAGATCCCGTCCCTGACGAAGCGCTGTCCACACATTTCCGAGATCCCGACCCTGACGAAGCGCTGTCCACACATTTCCGAGATCCCGTCCCTGACGAAGCGCTGTCCACACATTTCCGAGATCCCGTCCCTGACGAAGTGCTGTCCACACATTTCCGAGATCCCGTCCCTGACGAAGCGCTGTCCACACATTTCCGAGATCCCGTCCCTGACGAAGCGCTGTCCACACATTTCCGAGATCCCGTCCCTGACGAAGCGCTGTTCGTCGGGTTCGGAAAAAAAAAAAAATCGGTTAAATACGATTTTTACGAACTTGTTCACACTTCTCCGTATCAGGAGGATCCGGATCGTTCATACAAATCCTATGTAAGCGTTATGTCAGGGACGGGAACCAGGAAATGTGTGGACAGTGCTGTAGTCAATCTTCGCAGTTACATAGGTACTACAGTCGCCAACAAGAATAGATCTTAAGCTAAGATAGCCCCGGTTACTAGACACATACAATAACAAATCGTTTGTATGTTAATTTCTAACTGGTGGTAAAAAGTGTTATTTATAGACAGATTAATCTTAATGCATTTACGGATGTTATATGGCTACTAGCTACATTTGTAATATTTTTAACAACAGTGTTGTAAAATACTTGAGTGATCCCTACGAAGAAATCGCCGAAATATTTTAGTTACCTCTTTTAATACATCAATGAGTTAGCCTTTAATTTTCTCCTACCGCTAAAGTAAAGGACAGATTAAATCTGCCTAAGTATATCTAAAACCAATTCAACCAAAAATAAATAACAAAAAGTCAACGTCACGTGGTGTTCCCAGGCGGTCACCCATCCAAGTACTGACCACGCCCGATGTTGCTTAACTTCGGTGATCGGACGAGAACCGGTGTTTTCAACGTAGTATGGACGTTGACTATTGTGCAGCCGAAAAACATGTTCATTACGCAGCTGCAATACACCATGTGCCTATTATAGTTTATAGAATCGACATACAATCATTATGAAAATATAATTAGCGGCCAAGTAATATCATAATTCCTCAGCAAAATAAAGCAATTGGATATAAACAGCACCATGCAAGATCATCAAGTGTAATATTGAAACCAGCACAATCTATGAACGTCTTCATGAACTATTACAATCAAGAAGAACAAAACTGTGCAAAAGCTTCAACGAGTTTAGGTAGATGGCGCTGATCCGAATCTAGCTATCAAGAAAAAGCAAAAAGATTTCGCCCAACGTGGGGCTCGAACCCACGACCCTGAGATTAAGAGTCTCATGCTCTACCGACTGAGCTAGCCGGGCTGGTGATCATTCCGTCGAAATTACTGTTTATTCTCTAAAGTAAATAAATATTCGGTAATCTTTACGATTTGTTTTACCTTTACTCAATTCTATAAACATTGCAGCTTTAATATTTTTGACGAAAGCTGAAACAAAACAACTATGTATTAAGTTTAGCGTCGAATAAATGAAATAAAAATTGTCGGAAGCGTACTACACTTTTCATTACCTATTTCTTACTCGCAAGTTTTACCTCAACCAACAGACCGTGTTGTCTACATTTTTGTGGTCGGTAGACGCGCGTCATTCAAGGACTTTGGAGTCTCAGGAATTCTCCTTGAATCATTCAATCTTTCATTAAAAGGCACCAGTTTGATTTGTGCCTATGTGCTTTTTTCTGTGGTAGTCTACATCTACACTAATATTATATAGAGTAAAGATTTGTATTTTTGTGTGTAACGAATAAAGTTAACAAGTAAAATTTCACAATTTAAAAAACCCCTGACACATTTGTCTTGTGAAAACACCCCAATTCAAACAGTAAAATGCCCATAATTTTTGAAAGGCTGAACCGATTTTATTCAAACATAGCTAAGAACACTCTCGACAAAATTACCTTTCGAACAAAAAAAAACTAAATTGAAATCGGTCCAGCCGTTTAGGTGCTATGATGCCACAGACAGACACACAGATACACAGATACACAGCAACACACGTGAAACTTATAACACCCCTTTTTTTTCCGGCGGGGGTTAAAAACTTATAACACCCCTTTTTTTTCCGGCGGGGGCTAAAAACTGCTGGACCGATTTCAAAAATTATTTCATCTATGGATAGCTACATTATTCCGGAGTAATATAAGTTATAATTTATTTTCAAAAATTGCAATAATGTAACCCAAAGTAGAAAAAAATTACCAATAAAATTCATAAGGTGGGTAGCCAGGTTGGTGGTTACCTACCCGGTAGGTACTAGGAAGGAGGAAGCCAGTTGACGGGAGTGATGCCGCGGGGTCAGCTAGTATCTATGTGTCTATTATATATAGCTGGGGGTAACCACAAGCTCTTAGAGTAAGGTTATTTTGAGATCGAGTAAGTGACAGATGTATACAAGTCAGATACATCTGTCCCTTACTCGATCTCAAAATAACCTTAGGTACTCTAAGAGCTTGTGGTCACCCCCCTGTTATAAGTTAGGTACCTACCTTATATTTACCTATAGGTAGCTACCTCCTACATGAATAATTGTATTATGTATTCTTTGTTCATTTTTTTTTTTTTACTTTTGTAAGTTTTTTTCTTTTTTGTATTTTGCTTCATGTTTTTTTGTTATATCGTGTTTTTTATTTGTATATAGATATATTTAATTAAGCTTATATCTTCTCTGATCCATCAGTTTTTTTTATCTCATTGTGTAACGCCTTAGGTGTGACCTGTAATGTTACACATGTATACTTAAATAAATAAATAAAATGCTCACGCACCGTCCCCTTTATTTTTTGTCAACTTATTTGGTAGCCGTAACATGATTGTCGTCTTATTCCATTCTACTCTTTAGATCATTATAACTCAGCAGTCACCCTAACAGCCACATCATCTTTCACAACGTCCATCCATTGTTATTTTTGGTCTTCCCCTGCTCTTACGTCCAACCATAATCATACGCTTCGCTTAGATATTTTTTTTTAATTTATCGTGCAAATCCGAATTTAAAATCAGTGTTTAGTACCCAGTGGCGGCCCTAGGGGGGTGCGAGCGGCGCGACGGCATCGGCACTGGGCGCCATCCTATAGGGGGCGTCGAAATCAAGCAATTAAAAAAATCTTTTTTATACAAGCTATTTAGCTTACCGTCCGTTGTCATCCAAACCAAACGAGTATGCAAAATTTTATCTTAATCGGTTGAGCATAACTGCTTTAAAATTCAGTTGCAAGATTTGACCTGAACATACATACATAGGTTCACACATTGCAAGTTCATAAAAAAACCTGCCAAGTGCGAGTCGGACTCGCGCACGAAGTGTTCCGTACCATTATCGCAAAAACGGCAAAAAAAACTCGTTTTTTTGTATGGGAGCCCCACTTAAATATTTATTTTATTTTAGTAATTTATAGCGGCAACAGAAATATCATCATCTGTGAAAATTTCAACTGCATAGCTATCACGGTTCATGAGATACAGCCTGGTGACAGACAGACGGACCGCGGAGTTTTACCCTTTGGGTACGGAACCCTAAAAAGCTTTTAAAAATGCCCACGTAACCTGCTATCCTTAGCATTACCTAATTGAACACGTAACTGCTATCAATAGCACTTGGAATCTTATTCGACCGGTACCTAATGGAAAGTGGCCCACGAACCGTAAGTGTTTTCCTTGAAAAACTTAGCATATATGCAATATTTAGCGTTAGAGTATGTTAGAGAGGTACAGGTAAGTTGTGACGGTGTGGGCCCACTTCGCTGATTGCGAGTGCGCCATTTGCATCAGCCATATTGGTGTACTGTGAACACCGGTTGTACACTTAGGTGGAGAAATAGCTGTGCACTTTTTTTGTTTAAGGAGTTGTCGTTGTTAAAAGTTGAAGAAAAGAATGCGATTTTAACCGACGAAAAAAGGAGGTGGTTCTCAATTCGACATGTATACTTTTATGTATGAATCATAACTTTTTATAGAGTGGTTCAATTTCAAAAATCTTCTTTTATCGGAAACATTTCGAGTACATCAAAGTTGGTCTCATTTAAATATCAAAAATAATATCCACCTCTAAAGATAAAAAAAGGATTTATTGATAATTTGCCCTCTGAATTTTCAATTATGAACCAATTCTGTTGAAATGCGGCAATGCGAGATTCTGCGAAATAAAACCTTTTTAACAAAAAACTAACCGACCTAGCTACAATCATTCTATGCTTTAGGTAATTAATTTGCATGTTTGTTTGTTTGGCGCCAACTCAAAAAGCTACAGAAAATATTTTATTTTATTTTATGCTAATTACTTCGTTACTTCGTCTGTTATTTTTTTTGCTAAAATTTTTTTAATAGAGCCTAATGTCAAATGAGTGTTCGTCTAAAAATATAGATTTGTTCAATATTCAAACAATAATTTTCCAATTACACAGGCTAAATTAATATGTAGACATCGATTGTCTTCTAGTTAAGTTAGATACGGTGGGAAATATTATGCTTAGCATTGTTTGAACTCCAAAATCAATTTCAATGTAATCCATATCCTTCAGGAAATTCATCTTAGTATTGTGATAAAGTCGAAGCCCTTTCTCGTATCCATATTCGAACTAACCACTGCCCTAGACATTTGTCTACATAACAAAACATGACACCAGAAATCCTCGAAGAGTTAGGTAGAGGGTCATCCGTACACCTTACCTAAAAATCTCCCGCATTTCGCCAGATGTGTCTACTGCATCGTCTTTTTTAACCGACTTACCAAAAAGGAGGAGGTTCTATGTTCGACTTCTAGTATGTTTTTTTTTTTTTTTATGTATTTTCACCGATATTTCCGTCAATTGTGGACCGATTTTGAAATTTATTTTTTTGTTTGATAGAGTATATTTCGAAATTGGTCCCATTTTAATTTGGTGAAGATCTGATGAAGAACTTCGGAGATATACAACAGAACTCTTCAATAAATAACGGCAAATCATTCGGGATTGCTGCAATCGCATGTCTGTTTATTGTTTATACCATTTCATAACATAACATCACTCCAGTATACTATAAAGGGGAACTTGAATATAACCGGTGAAATAATATAACAAAGTGAAAAATAACTTTATTTTTGGAAGTCGGTGTCCATATCGACAAAATGGGGAAGAAGAAAGAGACCGACTTCCAAAAATAAAGTTATTTTTCACTTGGTAGTTTTTTATTTGGAAGTCGGTAGTATTTTTTTGCAAAAAAGTTTATTTTTATTTTTATCCTCTATAGGCTTGCGCTTGACCACTATCTCACCTGATGGTAAGCGATGATGTGGTCGACGGTGAAGCACGCTTGCCTAGAAAAACCTATTCACTATTGACTTAAAGACCCCTAGATTGTAGCTATCGGGCAACACAGACTCCGGCAGGGAATTCCACTCCTTAGCTGTACGCATAATAAAAGTGTACCCAAAACGTTTTGTGCGTATGGGTGGGATATCCACAATGTACCGATGACGCATCGCCGTACGTCTGGTAGTCCGATGATGAAACGGGCTGGGCGGAATCAGATCATGCAATTCCATCGCACACTCCCCGAAATGCAACCGATAAAAAACCGACAAGCTGGCAACTCGGCGATGTTCAAGGCTCCACATCTACTTCCCCTGCCGACTGTACCGGTGTACTGTACGAAACTAGCACAGCATCTTGGTAATTTGAAAGCGTCACCCCCGCCCCTCCCCCTGTTTACCATAAGAAAAACACAACTTTTCTTCCGGATTTCACTTTCCATAATCATTGTACATACCTGATGAACCCTGTGTATAGTAAACGTACCCGCTATGAATCTATGGGTATTTTTATTTAGGAATGCCTGCGGAGTTTTCAATTTCTTTGGAACTTTTGGGATCTTCAGCAGGTATTTCAAGAGCAGTATGGATTAGGGGTAAGTTATCTTTTTGTCTGTGTGGTGATCTATATACGAATATTATGAAGAGGAAAGTTTTTTTTTGTTTGTTTGTACCAAATAAACAAACCTACTAACCTACCTACCTAAACTACTGGACCGATTGTTTAAATTCTTTCACCTATCGAAAGCTACATTATTCCCGAGTAACATAGGCTATAATTTATATGCAAAAAAATTAGATATCCTTATGAAAACAGAATGTAACCCAAAACAGCAAAATTTTTCCTATTAAACTCATTATTTGGCGTTCGCTGAGAAAACTATTGATGGTAGGTACATAAAATTATGTACCATATGATTAAATAACTCATATTATTAGAGTATATGTCTCACTAATAGTTACGTCACAATAGCAGCTTTTGTGTTCTAAAATTTAATTAAATCGCCGGTAGAAACAAAAGTTGGTTACATTCGTATTGTAGTATCAATTCTTATTCAAAAATAGCTTAACACGTTAACTGCCAAGCCATATTTTGAAATCCGTCAAATTTTTTTTTTTGCGAATTGATTCCAAATGGATTAAATTGAATAATTATGTATAAAAAAGTGTTCCCTTTTCTTTATATCAACAAAAAAAGAAAAAAAAAATAACTGTCAGTCACCCGTGACTGACGTGGCCCAAATGGTACAAATTGCAGTCCGTGCGCCGTGTCAGGCATTTTGTCCGGCACGTAGGTAAAAATTCACGAGTTTGAGCGCGCTTCCTTCTGCATTTTAGCGGGAAATAATCATCCGCGTCCCGCGTTCGCTGCGTTTGGAATTGAATTTTTTTGAATTGATTTTTTTTTTGAATTTGAATTTCGAGCAAAAGAGAATGAAGACGGTATGACGTGTATGAAGTGGAAAGATAAACGAGATGTTTATTTACTCTCGACGAAACATTCAATTGGATTTTCCAGGACACTAAAAAGAGGCAAGGAGATAATAAAACCTAAAATTGTGACCGATTACAACAATGCAAAAGCTTGGTATTTGGATTTGTGCAAATACCTAACAGAATCAGGCAAAGAAAACTGCGAACCAGAGTTGTTATTTACAAGAAATAGAAGGAAAAAGCATATGCTAGCAAGAAAAGAAGGGGCTGTGAAGAAAATTCGGAAATACTGCTCTAGATGTTATAAGATAAATGTACAAACAGTTGATAGGATATTTGACAGAAAAAAGACCAAGCAAGTTGTAACTTACTGCCCTCAATGCCCAAATGAACCTCATTTATGTCTAGAATGTTATAATATTGAACATAAATAATATTTTTTATTATATAATTTGTTTGTTTTAACGTAATAATTCCCCGAAATATGTGATTACCTCAGTAAATAATATAAGTTTAAAATATCATTGTGTTTTATTTAATTTTCCAAAAAAATACTTGATAACTTTTGTTCTAGATATAAAAGTCGAAGGCCATGTTGAATATGTCTTGCTTGGGGCCGTGTCAGTCATTTCTAACAGAAAAGAACACTGTAGACGTGCCGGACGGCACACAACGGTCTTTTGAATTTGATGCTTCGGTGTCAGTCACCGGTGACTGACATGGCCTGAACAGGTAGTGAGTCTGTCAGGCACCGGTGACTGACATGGCAGTTAACGTGTTAACAAATTGTTAGGTAGATAGGTAGGGTAGGGTAGGTGGGTAGGTAGGGTAGTGTAAGTAGGGTATGTAACCAGTTGACAGGAGCGAAGCCGCGGGGATCAGCTAGTCTTCTAATAAAAACCCTTTTCTCATTTTCTCTTAGGTTATGGACTAAACGTTGATAAAGGTAGCTGCCGGCTATATTATTTCCTACGACAATAAACACACTGTTCTTGATTTGAGTTCTGAGTTCAAAATGTTCTGAATTATGACAGATTATGACGGATAGAGTTCGGATGTAGTGCGTATGCTTCCCTACGCTACAATATGTATTACGGCTACTTCGGAACCGAAATTTCTCGGACACGGATCGGATTTAGTATGTATGTAACCGTCCTAAGCCAGAGTGAAAAAAACAATACCGGTGAGTTTTTTTGCCAGTGCAAAGTGTAATGGTAGCTACTTACTCAAATTAAACTACAGTTAGTAGTAGTAGATACAATACTACAGTAAAACACCTAATTAAGTGTAGGTAGTCATACAAAGTTGGAACGTTCTTATCGTTGTTAAATTTCCAGCGAAAATCCTTTAGAAATCTTGGTATTTATTAAAATTTTTACATTTCAGGAAAGCTTACAGACTAATATTAACAATAATATAACGAAATTGCTAATAACAAGCTTCCATAGATAAATAAAACGAAAAAGTTTTTCTTCCTATAGTCTAAGCTACGAGTACCTACTTCATCAAAGTTGTCACATTTTATTGTTATTAATTTTAAGCTAATTTGGCAAATAAACGGTTCAAGTGCATGCAGGTCCCTCTTGTATAAAAAATGGCTTTGCTGAAAGTTTCCTTACTATGCTTGCATTGGTGCAGAATAGATCAATGCCAGGTTCCCAAGAAATCCTGTTAAAACTGCGACTGGCTCTCGGCATGTATGTAGTACGCCTATAATTTGTATTCGCATAAGAGTACATGCAGTAGTGGTCGCGCCCCATCTGATTAGTGCATATAATTAATTTCGAAACGAGTTAACATTACTATAAGGACAGTCGACTGAAACATTAGCGATATTAAACAAGTAGCATACTTCATTGATATAACGTCTACGGTTAAGTGGTAGAAAATGGAAGCTTCTGCATCGGAGGTGTAATCTACAGATACTTGCTTTGCCCTCCAATCAAGGTACTTAATAAATTTTCTCTGGATACCCTCAATACGAGACTTATAGATTTGTAGGTTATTTATACAAAACAATTTCCCCCATCGGAAAAAGATTCTAATCACCACTTCCCTCAACCCCTACCACACCGTCAGCCAAGTCAAATAAGGTCCGTTTGACGTTTCAAGTTACTCTATATATCTCAAATACTGCGTGCAATCCCCCTAGGAGGTACAACAGACTAACAGTCTTTGAGCTTTGAGCGCGCAATATCCACGGGCAAACATGTTTCTGTTCCTATCTGCCCGGAAGAGAGTTAGTTCTTTGTGGGTGTCTTTGTGCTTGCCAAGATATCATGACTTCTGAGACTTGGTGTTGTTTACGAAGACTGGGGAAACGGAATAAGTTTATTTGTAGATGGTTATTTAAATTATTGTAGGACAATAGGTAACTTAGAAGTATGTATGATCGTAGCAAGTGGCGTTCCGTACTTTCTGCCTGCCCCCATGGAAAAAAAAACGTAAGTTTATGCATGTATGTAATAGGTAACTTAAGTATCATTATTATGCGACCACTATCCTTAGAGTTCTCAAGGAAATAGTTTTAGTTCAACAATATGTTCACGTATGTGTTTCCCGATAACTAAAATCTAGGGGTCATAGGTTTCTTCTAGGCCACATCATCGCTTACCATCAGGTGAGATAGTGGTCACGCGCAAGCCTATAGGCAATGAAATTAAAAAAGTTAATAAAATCAAAAAACCCGACTGCAAAGATGTAAACGAGAAGAAAATCATGCTGTGCAGTCGGAGGATACATATTCGCGAGCTGGCTGACCAAAACTATAAATATAACTATGTCTTTTCTATGGCACCAATAATATACAACCACATACCTATTTCAATTAAAGAGTTAAATATAAACTTGTTTATGAAAAGGCTTAAATCTTTACTGTTGTATAAAGCATATTACAGCATAACTTTTGACAAATAAAAATAATTTTTGACAGACAAAATGTAATGAATGTGTTGTTCCCACAGAACAGATAAATCTCTTTTATCTGTTCTGTGGTTGTTCCCCATAGTTTGTATTCTGTGGCCTGGTATGTTATTATTTCTTACTTTTTTAACATTTCACGTGACATTTTTGTATTATTTTATTTTCTTTTTCGTAATTGACATTTTTATATTTTTTTTATTGACATTTTATATTTTTTTTATTGATATTATTTTATATTTTTCCTTTTGACATTTTGTAAATTTTTTTATTGAGTTTTTTGTTTATTATTATTTTTCAAGAATCTGTGTTTTTTGTTTATTATTATTTTGCAATCCATTATTGTAATTATTAAATCAATGTAATCAATAAATATTTGTGCGCCTTCTAGCATAACATAGCACGCTTGTAATTTTTATAACAACTATTTTTTTTGCACCTATGTTAACAAATGAATAAATGAATTATTATTATGAATTAACGGCACTTATCTAAGAACACTTGGGCTTAAAATCCGTCAAGTGGTTTGAAAGATACGAGGCATTAAAGAATATTACATACATACAAACATACATACATACAAGATACGCGCGAAAAACATAACCCTTTTCTTGCAGCCGGGTAAAAAAGGCCTTTCTACAAAGTTTAGTTTGAAAGTTGTAAACTTCTTAGGTAGCACAAGAGCAAATAAGCACAAACGAAATAAAAAAATCATTGCCCACAATTCAAACACGGAACCTTCAAACAAATAGTTTCCAATTTATAACACACAGTAAACTATTAAAAGTTTTGACAGCAGATCAGAGCGCGTTAGTTTATTAATAACTTTTTCATACTTTGCTAACAAGGCAAAAAATATCGGCATACACAAAGCGCTGAGGAATTTTTAGCATGCAAAATAACTGACTTGTATGAGTACGTACTTATTTAGGTACCTGGTTATCAGGCAGTCACGATTGAGACAAAAAACGGACACAATGTAAATTCAATAGGAGATAAACTGGCGGCTACTTCTGAGAGCATCGCTATGCAGCCTCCATGGTTTGGGAATTAGATTGGACAGTTCGGAAAGTGTGTTAGGTGAAAATTAACCGCTTTCGATGTACTCGTAATTTAAAACCTTTCACTTGCCTTTGAAAGGTTTTAAATTCGAAATTTAAATGTTTTCGTCCGTCGAAAAACTTGGATGGAATAAAAAAACTCGTTTACAAAACTTATACTACCGACTTCCAACTAAAAACACTACAAGATAAAAAATATGGACACCGACTTCGAAAAAGATAGTTATTTTTCACTTTGTACTGTTTTTAGTAGGAAGTCTACAGTATTTTTTTTTGTAAAAAAGTTTTTTTGTTTTTCACTTTTTAGTTGTACCTAGGTTAACTGGTTGCGGCAATCCACGACCAAGCGCGTATTTTTTGTACCTAATAGGCTAATCTTAAGTAAGGTACTTATATTGCCAGAATAGATTACGCGAATACCATTAAACTTGAACATAACCGGTGAAATGAGAGTGTACCAAGGTAAACTGTACACATCTGCGCACCCTTTTTGATCGTACTGGCATGATGTTATGTTATGAAATGGTATAAACAGTAAACAGACACGCGATTGCAACAATCCCGAGAGATTTCCCGTTATTTATTGAAGAGTTCTGTTGAATATCTCCGAAGTTCTTCATCAAACCTTCACCAAATTAAAATGGGACAAACGGAACATACTTTATCAAACAAAAATAGAATTTTCAAAATCGGTCCACAATTGACGGAGATAAACCCGTGCAAAAGCTATGAGTGTGAAATATTCCACAACAATGTTGACACTGGCAGCTCTTAAAAACGCTATATAAATGTGCTGATCGAGTAAATTTTCACTATTGAAATTCACCCTAATTGACGTATCGGGTTTAAAACAAAGACAAAGCTTTAAAATCAAACAATAGCATCGAATAACTGAAGAAAACTATTACCCTCTTACTAATAAACGCAGAATAACGTTATACCAGGTATAAACCTATGAAAATGTATGGTTATACCTTTGTTATACCTGGTATAACTTTATTCCTTGTTTATTAGTAAGAGGGTTAAAATATACTTAATACGGCAATCAATTTACTTACTGTCTGAACATTGAAACTGGAAACTGCCAGTAATAAGGCTTCCTCCATTAATTGAAATATGACAGGAGGGGTAGGTACAACCAAACCACAGCGGTTCGGGAAGGCACGCTGATAATATACGTAGTAAATTATTATTAGTTCACAGGTGGCGATGCTACCCATCACTTTAATATGATCCCCTAGGTACTGTACTACACCCTTGGTTCATGTAGTAATGTCGGCTTCAGATTCAGGCTGAATAGGTACAACAGCGTAATTACTTATTGTTTCAATGTTACAATTATGTTTGTTGAAGGGAAAGTTTTTTACTTGGAGAGAGGAGACTTGAACATCATCATCTACTGCCTAGCCTTTTCCCAACTATATTGGGGTCGGCTTCCAGTCTAACCGGATTTAGCTGAGTACCAGTGTTTTACATGGAGCAACAGCCTATCTGACCTCTACAACCCAGTAACAGGGTAACACAATACCTCTTGGCTAGACTGGTGTAAGATCTCAGGCTTCTGACTATCCGTAACAACTGTCAAAGATCTTCAAATGATAGCTGGGACCAACGGCTTATCGTGCTTTCCGACTTCCGAGGCATGGAGGAAACTCGATATGTTGAAATGGTCACCCATCCACGGACCGACCTCGTCAAGAGAGGAGACTTGAACATACAAATGATAATTATAAGAAGTAAGTACGTAAGTAAATACTTGCACTGAAGCATCGGCGCATATACATTAATAAGTCGAGGTTGAACCCGAAGTGGAATTGTAATAAAACGAAATTAAAATTATTTTTAAAAGTACTACAGCTTTTCAGACAGCTTCACACATCGATATTAAATCATTATTTTAGTTTTCCTGGAGAAGAATTGCCGAATTAAATTCAGAGATCGCGGTCTCAAGAGCTATATGATTGGAATAGTTTTTGAAGAAATAACAAATTGCATTTTATCAATATCCCAGCGATTGTAAAATGCTTTGGCGAGCCCAAGTTATTTTTGATAAGCTTCTAATTCATTATGCTGGCAGTATTCTCTACTATTGTTTTTCTTATCGCATAAAACTCAATGTTTTTCCTCTATACATTACATTATTCTTCCGGTGAAATTCAATTTTCTCAACACGAAATGTCATGTGGGTAATGGAAATAGGTATGGCTCGTTTTCCTACTGGATGACTTGTCATTTCCTTGTGTTTCTACGTCGTTGGTTTTGAAGAAGATATATCAACAACAAGGATTAAAAGTTCAACATATTTGGAGGAAACTAAGTTAGTAGTTTTTATGCAATTAATTTTACTTTCTTATACAGTTCATAAAATTAGAGGCATACAAAGCAAGCAAGGCGTGTGCCAAAATTAAGAACTTTCATACAATTTTTAATGCACATCAGACATTGAAATTTCATAAATTGTGCTCATCTGTTTGATTTAAGGAAAACTTGTGATAACTTTATTTATTCCCCGACAGAGTATGAATTTTCAAAAACCAGCCCGTAGTGCACATCTTCGCCATGTAAAAGCTTGAGCAAAATTACAAGCTTCTAGACCCAGCTGTTTAGACTATGCGTTGACGTGCGTGTTTTGTTTATATAATATTAAATCTTTTTTTTTAGTTTCTTACGACTTATTGTCGGGCCTACGTTGTCCCGCGATATCTAAGTACTAATGCTGTAACATAGAAATATTGTAAAACCAAATCATTTTTTAAAAGAGTAACCGTGGAGTTTCTTGCCGGTTCTTCTCCATAGGAAACAACTAACCCGAACCGTGCAGGCGTGCACCTTTTGTCGACGTTTTATAAGTGCCCATGTAGGCAAATGTGTAAAAAAAAACATTTTGAATTTTTAAAATATTTTTAAAACGTGGGTACGATTTACAAACTGTTTTAGCAAGCAACCAAAACTATTATTGAAAATCTCAATGAGAATCCAATTTAACCCTCTCATACTCGACGTGGAATGCTCTTAAAACCAGTGACTCAATGATGACTAATCCTGCAATGCGAATATTCGTGTTCACCCTACTCGCGAAGCGGGCGGGTCAAATGTTATTCACTTATAACAAGTTACAAGATATCTGTCAAGTTGAAAAGTATGCTTGAAGCTTTGTACCGAATTTATTTAGTGGCCAGTGTATCTTAGGTTTTTAGATCTTCATTGCAAGGTGCTGTTCAAAATAAATGGCAAAAAGATTCGGCAATGCATCACCGCAGATTATGTCTTGTAATAAAATCACCTATGCAGAGGATCGTACTTTTAAATAAGTACTATAAAGTGTAAAAAATCTATGGAAATAGAAGGTACTAATTCGATTTACACATTGCTGAGTGCCATACTTTTTGTCCTGGAAAAAATGCACTGTCTGTGGGCACGTTTTCGCGGAGACGAAAACATGAGAATAACAGGTTATTTATTAACCCCGCCGGAAAAAGAGAGGTGTTATAAGTTTCACGTGTGTTGCTGGGTATCTGTGTCATAGCGCCTAAACGGATGAACCGATTTTGATTTAGTTTTTTTTTTTTGTTATAACGGTGATTTTGTCGAGAGTGTTCTTAGCTATGTTTGAATAAAATCGGTTCAGCCGTTCAAAAGTTATGGGCGTTTTACTGTTTGAATCGGGTTGTTTTCGCGAGATTAATATGTCGAGTCTTTTTTAAATTTTGAAATTCTACTTGTAAATAAAACTACCTTTTAGAAACTCAAAACTGAAAAGATTTTCTCATGTAAGTACTTAGTTGCCATGCAAAACCAGACAGCGTCAGCAGGGCAAGTCATAATTTCAATAAAAACCGGCCAAGTGCGTGTCGGACTTCGCATATTTAGGGTTCCGTACCAATTTATCGGTATAATATTATGTATTTGTACGTGTTAGTAAAATATACGTAATAATAAACATTATCACCAAATTTCAAGTGCATAGGTCAATGGGCATAATGGACAAAATGAAAAAAAATATGGAGGAACAGAGACATCACCAAAGCCACGAAAACTAGGCTCGCGCGCACTTTAATTTTACCCATATTTCTGTCTGCCACAGTAACGTGGACGTTGCGGGAGGTGGAAAGAAAGAAGATAGACGCTCTGGAGAAGAATGCTTGGAGTGTCGTGGACCAAGTTCCGCACAAATGTCTCATTACGCCAAGAACTCCACATCAAGCAGCGTCTGTCTGCAATAGAAGAAAGTGAGTATTCGGCGTTTCAAGGCGAGACAGTCAGTCCATAGAACGGTTAGACGTCCAAAAAAAAGTGAAAGGCACTAGACCGCGTGGTAGGTCACCCATGCGTTGGACCGACCAGATCAAGTCTGCTGTGGGCGGTCCCGAGCACGAATGTACCCGGATGACGTCTAATCGACAAAGGTGGCGAGACATGTGAGACGCATTACATCTGCCCCATATACTACCAATACTTCATGACGACCACGACCGCTCTGTCAAGAGCTTAACGACTAAGAAGAAGGTAAACGGGAAGTTCAAAAATTCTTCGGCACAAAATTTGTGACAGACGATGGACGGACAGACGGACACATCACGGGAGTGACAGCAATAGGGTTCCGTTTGGACCCTTCGGGTACGGAACCCTAAAAATCAGGATACCAATTTCGACACCGGTCAAGTTATTCCGGCTGGACAAAGATTGCCTTAGTGCTTAGATCATAGGCGGCAAAGCCTTTGATACCATAGAACAAGTACCCACCTACATTCATAGCGTGAGATAAGTATCAGCTACATTGTTATTGGCCGATGTTTATGAGCAAATATTGGACGCTCGACACGTTATTAATTAAATTATAGTTTTTTTTTTTATCTAACTGTGTTTTTGCGGCACTTAACAAGCCTGAGAAATGTTTCGAAATTGTTGTGTTCATAATTTGAAATGGTTTTTGATCTGGCATTTCTCAGTAGCCATTTACACCCTGTTAACGACTGCAGACTCCTATTACAAGAGGCGCAGATACCCCTCTGTACAGTAGTCACATCGGATCTTTGTGTTCCTGAAGTTAGGCTCTGAGAACTATTGCGCAAGAAACCGTTAGTCCTCGAATATAGAATAGAATATAATACTCTTTATTATGTACACCATATGAGTTACAGAAAGTATAGATGAAGAAAACATTACACTGAGTGACACAATGGGCGGCCTTATCGCTAAAAGCGATCTTTTCAAGACAACCTTTGGATGGATTTTAAAAAAAGAAAGGAAAGACAGTACTGTAGGTAGTCTTTGGTGTACTACTTATATATAAAATAAATATATAGGTATATATACATATTATTATTATTAAGGCCCATTCCCTCTAACACAGAGGAGGCCTGTGTCCCAGCAGTGGGAACATTAATAGGCTGATGATGATGATGATGATGATTATTATTGAATATACTGCTTGAGTGAGCGGGATAGGACGCTGCGACCACCGTAAGTGAGTGAAAGAGGCAGTTATACAATGCTATCTTTTACTTCAACATTGACACAAAAATAGCAACTGCGCAGAGTCTTGCAGCCAACTTCAGAGGCACAAAGATCCACTGCTGTGACATTATAGCTGATTTTAAAATGAGAGTTACGTTAGACGTGATTCTATTCGACTAGTCGTATTTTTTTTTTTTTTTTAATATTTGTAAAATAATGTATTAGACAATTTTCTTATTAATTTGATCTAAGAAAATTTCGAGTTCTATTCGTATAACATAGTGTAATTAATTTGTAAAGTCATGTCTAAAACGGACAAAAACACGAAAATCGCACCAAAACCGCCGGGCGTATTTTAATGAAATTGTCACCATCTCAAAGACAATTTCATTATCTACATTTTGATCTAAGGCTTTTTTTAAGTCATAAAATAATAAGGAAAGTACACAATTTTGGGTCGCACGGGTGTGAAACGAGTGTGCGTTTTGGTCGTTGGTGACTGTATCGCTCCAGGGTAATGCACCAATCTTCATATATATGTCGGGTTTAGTCAATAGTACAGACGTTAAAACAAATCGCAAGCACGCCATCTGGCGGCAAAGCAAGAACTACGCATTGGCGCGCTTCCTCTAACAACTTGCGTGGTGGGGATAGTAGAATATGGCAGTTGAGTACTGACCGCCGTAGAGCTAACACGTCGTAGAATCAGTGTCGATCCGTAATATTAGTAAGCAAGATAGTAACTGAAAATATTTAAATAAACCCAGTGTATCGAATAACTTCTGTGATTTCATTTGCACGATTGTACCCACCGACCTGCCCACACACGATGTCTTAATCTAAGGGAATACATCCTGACTTCCCGATGGTTTGCATCTATCGGCCAGCCTTGATGCGACATATATATAAGCTTTCGGAAAATGCTGGCGTAATTTTACGTGCATGTTTTGTGTAGTGGCAATACCCCGCGCAAAACGCCGCGCAAGCCGTTTTGCGTGCTGTTTTTAGGAGCTATCTACTCGTTATTTAAAAATAAATATCAATTAATAAAAATACATTAAATTTCTACATAATATTGATTCTAAATTGGTAGATTTCCTTTTTTTTAATGTTGTATATATTTCACTAATCTCCTTCTAAAAAAAACATAAAATTGAGAAATAATTATTGATAGCATGCATCTCCTCGTAAAGTGTTCATTAATACTAACACTAATGGATAGACAATTTAATAACGAACATTTTTGTAGTATTTTTTTTTCAAAAGACCATAACTAGATTTCATAATGATTTTATTCTAAAATCTGGGCGTATTCACTACTGTAATTCATGCGCCACCAGTGCCGCTAGACCAATAGGAATGCTCATATCTCATGACGATTTTTTGGTCAGGGTACCGTCTTAAAATACGCCATAATTTTTCTTATGGAGGACTAAGCTTGATTACAAATCATAAATTAACCGTTAAAATTGCACACCAAACATTAATTTAATAGGTCCCCTGGCCCCTAGTGTTGAATCCAATTAGTTTACCGTTCACTCATTTAAGCAAATCCTACTTTTACATATTGCGTTATAATAACATAAGTAAACCGCATAATCAAATAAAATTACCATCACCGTGAAATAGTCAATTAAATATTTTAACATTCAATAAACGCACCGCAGTGTGAGGTCACCATCTTTACAAGTGGCCCGACGGACAATCCCAAAGGTTAAATAATAAAAATATTATAAATAAAAGAAATCACTCACAAGTCTGGCCGACCACTTACGTTCGATAATCACGATCGTGTTTAGATAAAAAAAGAAAAAGAAACAATAATAACAAAATAAACAAGGCCCGTAATCACCTCGTGTCAGACGAATGAAGAGTAGGGTGGCCATGCAGCGGTGCGGTGCTCCGGATTATGGTCACTGAAATACTTTGTAATAAAATTTTCACGACGTTATATTTTTAATTATTTCAGACGAAGGAATTAACTATCTAGCATTCTGACCTTGTTATTTACTTTAATTTAATTTTAATTGATCATTGTCTGTGTAAGACCAGGGGCTCTAGATTCTAGACTCTAGAGCCTTTGGGCTTTCACATAGTCTTGACCAACCGTGAATCGTGATTATTGAAATTTTTCAATCTCTATCGCGATGGTTTCGTTGTTACAATTAAACTGGTTTAGCCTGAGCCTTAAGAACACTTAGGGCAGGTCTCTGAATTGATAAAAACATGCAAACCCATCTGTAATGCCACATTTTGACAGGTTTTCAGGGTAAAATAGAATTTGACAAATACTCAATCCATGTCACGCGTGAATCGAAACTGAAATTATGCCCTTTTAAAATAATGTATGGTCACCGTACTTTTCACTTCAAAACTCAAGTTCGGAGTTTCGTCATGACATGACATACGAGCGAGCGACGTCCAAAATACTTATTATATTTTATTTAAATTATTAAGACAGTGTTTAAGCACTTACGATTTAGTAACTGTTAAGTTCTTTTTTCAAGCCTTGCTTTGACAGTAACGACATTTTAAACTTCACGAGAACGGGATGAAATATTTATTAATTGATCAATGCTAAACTTTCTATAATAATTACTATTTAAAGGTAATGGCATTTTGTGCCAACGAACACATTTTCTTTCTTCATTCTATACTCTAAAAAAAAAGTTAAGAAAATCATGCTGTGCACTCGGAGGATACATATTCATAAGCTAGTTGACCAAAACCAGATGTATCCTCTAACTGCAGAGCATGATTTTTTCTTGTTTACGTCTTTTTAGTTCGCTTCTTTAAGCAGTCGGGTTTTTTTATTTTTCTAATTAACTTTTTTATATTTATAACTTTTTAGTTCAGATTTTTTTTTCGTATTAGGTACATTAAACACATTGGTGTTATATATTTTTGAAATTGCTTCTTAAAACTCTTTATTTTTTATACCCCACACGAAGGGTTGGGATGAAAAAAAAAATTTGGGCCTCCACAATGTGGCGCCTAAAATCCGCCCCTTTTCTATTTTTCAATTTTAATGTAGCCAGTGACACTCGCAGGGTTAAGACGAATCGATTGACGTAAGAATCATCACAATCGGCCAACGCTATTGGTCTCTAGAACGCCACATAGAAAAAAACATACATAGATACATAGACTGATAAACACATTACCCTCCTTCGGCAGTCGGGTAAAAAGAAAGCACCTTTTAAAAGTTATATTTATCTATTCCATATAATACTCGTAAATCATGACTACTTTTTTGCGTTCTTTCAACGACATTTTTAGAAAATTTGATGAAATAAAATATAAAACATACATATGACTTATCTCCTGAAAAACTTTTACCTACATAATTTCAACAATTTCCTTCAGTACTGAAAACTAATGTGCGCAGCTGTCACAAAACAAAGATACCTTGAATAATTAAATAATGTCTAGGAAACAACCATTTATTTGAATCTCGTAACTTAAGACGATGGGGACTACCACCTGCGTCAAATGCACTTCTGTAAGTTTGCTGCTATTCTAGTAAATTAACTTCCACAATACACTAAACTGACTTTATCCTTATGGTTTTAAGGTTGAATGTTGCTCGTAGAAAGGTTTGTTACAAAGTTGGTCAATAAGTTTGTAGAAGTCGTTGGTGTTTAGTTGATGCAACGTTAGCCGTGAAGTGTTATGGCAACCAGTCTTCTGGTAAATAATAAAGGGGAGGACACTGCACACCTGGGTCTAGTTATAATACTGTCACTTGCTCTAGCGAGCGCTGTAGCGCTGAATGAAAGCAACTTGTTCTGAATACTTTCTGCTAAAAGCGATACTGCAATCGTATACTGAGGGAAGCCATCTATTTCGTATAGGTTCCCTTAAATCATCATCATTCAAATCAGTTTCTTCTGTATATCAGATACCTATGATCTTTGGGCAGTACTAAGTTTCTTTCGTTCAATAAACCCGACTATTCAGACAGTATATCTCTGAAACATTATTTTTAATAGCTGTTAAATTTCACCACACCGGGTTCATAAACAAAAAGCATCAAATTATACATTTAGCATTTTAACCCCCTCACTTCGTTTATTAGTGCAAATTTTGTCCATAATCAAAGCAAATTTTGCATAAAATCGTCTAAAAGTCGCTTGAGCAAACAACTTTGGGTTGCTAGATAGGAAAATTGCGGTAATCGTAAATTTTAATCATAATTTAAGGAGGGCGATGAAGAAATACGGAATAATAAGGAAGAATGGAGAAGTTGAGAGCCCGACAGGCTTTGGTTAGCAAAGAGGGCGGGAAGGTAACTAAAGAAAAATATTGTTATGCATTATGTCGGTCCGGGAACTGGGTTATTTATTAAACAAGCTGCTGCTAATTTTTTACGGGTATCTGAGTGAATTTTTGTTTATTTTCCCCTCTTTATTTTTTAAAATTGCGGTTTCTTGAAATGCCACGTTTTTTTCTGTTTTAAGGTGTCAAAAGCTTTTCTTAGGTTCCTTTAGATAGCAGTTATAACTTCTTTGTTAATAAGAAATCAGTTTTGTCAGACGACTGGCGATAAGGTAACAAATAAAAGGTACTTACTTAGTAGGCTATATAATTCACATAAATACTTAGGTCCTGAAACTAGTACAAATGAACTCAATTGAACGCTGAGTAAAGTTATACCTAACATAAATCTCGAAAAATGTATTGTTAATATTTGGCTTATGTTGGTTGTAACTCCGAGTTAATTAATAAGAGAGTACGAGCTTTTTGTCCCTTAGTAGTGTCGACTATCATCAATCGGATATTAAAAAGTATATGTAAGGCAAGGGATTACTTTTATTTACATTTCTTTCAAAATCATAAACAACTTACCAGTTCAAATCGGGCAATAACTTCTCCAGCCATAAATTATATCTCACCATAATTTCCACAAACAAATACTCTATCTTCAATTCCTCATTACACCTCGTCGAACGAGCTGCGGAGGCTGCAATTTAAAATCTCTCCGTTCACTCGTTATCCGATATTGATCGGACAAAATTGCAAATTGCATTCCTTCTTACCTGAAAACACGTTCAGGCTAACGATCCTCTTCATTTAAAACTCTGTTTATTTTATTTTCGGTGTCTAGTGCGTTATTGTCTGGGCTTGAGTATTTTAAATTTAACATATTAAATAAATAAAAAAAACTTCTGCTATTTTTTTTGTGAGAGTGCTGCAAGGAAGTATACTATGCCCATTTCTATTCATGGAAATGGTTGAATGTATTATGTGTGTTTTTAAACTAGACAGTTAGATCCAGAAACGAGATATTATTGCCGGAATCTCTATTCTTTTTAAGTAATTTAGTAGGTACATGCGTTAGACATCATATCATCATTTTAGCTGAAAACCGTCCGCTGCTGAACATAAGCGTCTCGCAAGCGTCGCTTCCTCTACCAGACCAGTGCATCTCGCATCCAGCAGAATTCCTTAGTATAGCAGGTTAATTTTCTATGACCAGCCAAATTTTTCCAGGAATTAGGTGTTAAACAAAGAACGGTTTATAAAAAAATAAACTCCCAAAAAATTATCTGCCGTTCTGTAAATTTTGCGGGCTAAAATTTACAGAACGGCTGTTTTTTTTTTGGCTGGTCATTGAAAATTTACCTGGTATAAATAGTGTTAATTAGATACTTTAGAAGCTATGTGACTAACTTCCAAGATCCAGCTGTATGACGTTGATAGTTGAGCACAAATGATATAATAACTATGTAACCGCCGTGGTTTCCTTACAAGTACCTCTGTAATGAACGCTCAAGCAACAAGCCAATGATGCCTACCGGCAAAAAAAAACACACACGTCGTAAATTACCCACGATTTTTTACAAGAAGTAATTTCTTCAGAGCAACCATGTTTGTTTTGCCCATCAATACTTGGGCAAATTGCCCAGGCAGACGGCTTATTGATTACGTTCCTGTGCCCTACAATTATGATAATTTTATGTTAAGATACCAATTTAGTTGTGATTGTCTTATTATTTTTGAGCAAATTATCGTCGTTGTTGGTAAGTAAATAAGGCGGGTATTTCATTTCGCGCGTGTGTCCGATGTTTTTAATTCTACTTATTGCAGTTGGAGGTATTATTAATTAATTAAGTGTATTGGAAATTGTACTGTGCGTTTCCGTTGAAACATTATTCAATAAGTATGTTGTTGCTGAACATAATTGTTCACTCGTAGCAGCTTTGGTTTAATAATATCTACCTACGAATGGGGCATGGGCTACAAAACGACAGTAAGTGATCCTTACAACATAATTATTATTTTTGTGATATAAGCATTTGCTTTATAAAATACTAGCGGACGCCTCGCGGTTTCACCCGCGTAGTTCCCGTGCCCGAGGGAATACAGGTATAAAAAGTAGCCTATGTCACCCGGGGATAGTGTAGCTTACCAACGGTGAAAGAATTTTTTAAATCGGTCCAGTAGTTTTTAAGTTTATTCATTACATACAAAAATATAAATCAAATGAAATCTTTCCTCTTCTAAATATAATTAAATTATAATAATAGGTATAGATATTTGTAAAATATTCTTTATGATGATGAGTTATTCAAGTTCAAGTTCCCACAATTTCAAAATACTTCAGTAAAGACAAAGTTGAGTCCACTTGCCCACATATAAATTTATGTAACAACCATATAAATAATAAATACCCTAAGTACCTACTCAGATATTATTAATAATTTATTTCATCGTAAATATTGCCATCTACAAAATTACGACTCATTTGCGTCGCGTGTCGCCGTAGGGTTGTCGCAAAAACTATTGTGTGCGGCCCCAATAAAATAGCGAGAGAGATAAATAAAATAAACATCGGTTTAAATAAAAAATAACGTTCCATTGTACGGAGGCGTTGTGCTTGTGCGTGGGAATGACGCGCGCCTGGGGTGATCTCTGGGAATGACGTTATATTTAATAAATGATACTTTTGGTGCAGCCCTATGAGATGGTTAAGTACCAATATTTATTAAGTATTTTATTAAATAATATTATGATTGGTGGATTTATGTGAACCATTCTCAAAATATTGTAATATAAAACGGATGGTATTTAAAAGTACTTCAATTTATTCCCATTTCATTTACCTAATTTTGCCTGTGTTCCACCAAATATACTGAATGTGCACCAAAATATGTTCATTAAAATATGTCATAACGAGCATCTATTTAACAATAAATATTCAACTCAAAATATCACTAAACACACTACAATTTATTTTCGCAGCGTACAGCGATTTTTCTAATGAGTCGACGTAGCCCCGCTGCGCAGGTGTCGTATTTCTGTCTGCAGGGTCAAAAGTAACCTAACACCTGTCCGTGTCGGGGTGCCCTAAGTTCCCGAGCTCGCTTCGCTCGCTCTTGGACTGATTCTTTGACCATAATTTATTCGTAGATCAACTTATTTCAGTGTTAAATAGATGCTCGTTATGACATATTTTAATGAACATATTTTGGTGCACATTCAGTATATTTGGTGAACACAAAAATATTATCCATATAAAACTGTCCCATTTTCTTACGCATAAAAATTGTTGATTACCGAAAGAACAAGGGCGAGAAAATTGTTGATAAAATTATTAAGCGTCTACTTATATGGCCGTGATAGATAGTATAGATACCGGTGAAATAATGTACTAAGTTTTATCAAATCAAGCATTAAAAAAAACGCATAAAAAAAAGAAACATTGTTCTACTATAAAAACGCATTGTGTTTTTTCCCGTGGCATATATCTGTGGAAGCGTTAAATAAATCAATTAGATAATAACACCCTTCTTTAATAATTTTATCAATCGAAAATATTACTCTGCATTTTCATTAAACATTATGAACGGTGTACCATTGCCGTGCCCTAAAAAACGTCATGAAAAAATAGTGACACGGCCATTTCTGCATAATCGCATCAGAACTGTCACACACGTGTACAATATAACATGAATTCTACCTTTTGCCAACACAGCGCTTCATACAAATCTTTTGACATCATGCGACTAAACTGTCGCAGCTCCCCACATGACGCGACAGTTTTTGCGACAAAAAATCGACCCTGTTTACCCTAACTTTAGTTCTGGTCGATGGTAAATAGATAACGATGCTACGCGAAGCAATTCGGAGGTGGTCGTGCATAGAATTTTTAAATTAAGAACGCGTTTGTCATGTTTCACTTATGTAATTAAAATGTAGATGGCCTGATACACGTTTTGGTAAGAATGTTTTTACGAGGTTTTTATCTGATTATTTTATGTTCTACGTTCATGTAGAATAAAGGTATTTTTACTAAGTAGATTACTTTCTTTCACTATGATTTTATTGCAGTCTTCCACATATATTTTACAAAGGCACAGATAATATAATACTAGCATACAGATGCCACATCCCATACAAAGAAACCGTGCCGACGTAACTAGCATTTTTCATCTGATTATACCGATGATTTTTTGTAAATCGATCGCGTTCGGTTCCGTTCCACGGGGACATATAGATCACCATCTACATCCGTGGAACGGAACCGAACGCGATCGATGTCCAAACAATAATCATTATAATCAGTAAAGTACGTCGGGACAGTTTCTTTTTCCCGAGGCTAACTAACTGGACTGGACTTTTTAACATTTTACTTCGAACTTTGTAGAACAGGACTAAAGGAAACATTATATTGATAAGACGAAGGGGCTACCGTACAAACAAGGGTCGAAAAATAAACAAATACAGATAGGACGTTTGTTAGATCCAACCACTACACTTCATCATATTCCGTGTCACCATAAAAAGGCCAGTTTAGAAAAAATCTCATTACGTTTGGAATGTTAACTACTTACAACCTCACTAACAAATTACAATGCTCAAAAGCCATGGTCCTTGACAATATTACAGAGCACAGAGCAGCAGCAAATATTCTTTACTGCTCAGAGATTTTCAATGTCAAGTTCATTGACATTATTAATGTTTCTGAAAGACAAAAAAAACGTCGCAAAACTAACCCTGCGAATCTATATCGGGGTATAATCTGATCTTCCTAAACTACAAAAGCTAGGAAACTTAGCTATGAAACTTGATATAAAACAAACATTTTATAAACCCACAAGACGTCTATGGTAGTTACTGTTAGCTCTGTAAACAGAGTGATCAATTAGGCGGCTGGCTGTATGGGGCGCTGCCTGTGCCTGGCGATACGGGCCGTAAACAAACATTAGGATTATCATTATAAGGCCATTGGATACTTATTATTGAGGCCATCCATCATTGGGGGGTTAATCAAAATTGAATGAGTGCTCCAATATTGAGTTTTTATTTTTAAGGACTTCATTGTTTTGGACACTTTGTTTTTTAACCCCCGCCGGAAAAAGAAGGGGTGTTATAAGTTTCACGTGTGTTGCTGTGTATCTGTGTATCTGTGTGTCTGTCTGTGGCATCATAGCGCCTAAACGGATGAACCGATTACGATTCAGTTTTTTTTTGTTTGAAAGGTAATTTTGTCGAGAGTGTTCTTAGCTATGTTTGAATAAAATCGGTTCAGCCGTTCAAAAGTTATGGGCATTTTACTGTTTGAATCGGGGTGTTTTCGCAAGATAAATGCGTCGGGGGTTTTTTAAATTGTGAAATTTTACTTGTTACAAGTTGTATGCTCTATATTCGTTTGTGCTTTAGATTGTAACTATTAGGTACCATTTTTTTTTTGGTTTTGAATTTATCCAATAACTACTCCCGCTCTGGGTGAAGCAGCAGGGCGTGTCAGATTTTTACTAACTGAAACCCACCCGTGCTCCTTCAGTTACTTCAGTTACTTGTGCCAGGGCCGCGTTAACTCTTTTCCGAATATATCCGCGACCCAGACTGGCATCTCTTTGAGGCACCCGGGAACACTACGCGCCGTCGACTCGGGCCTGGTCCTTATAGGACGGCGAGCTACCCAATACTCGCCGTCCGCAAGCCCGCGCCCACGGTGGCCGGGAATCGGCTTGCGACTCCCGATGCCCAGGGCGTCTCCTGCGGTGGCTTGTGGTGGTGCCCTGAGCGTCGGGAGTCACAACCATTAGGTAACCTACAGTAAACTACTATGTACTTACCTACTAAAATAAGGAGCCCATAAAACCTACCGTAACCCTACTAAGTAGTTTTTAAAGACAAAAATAATCATAAAATGTATTAGGTCCAAGAGATGTTGTTACATTAATAAATTTACACTCGTACAAAATGTTTGCCTGTCTTTGTCCAACTATGTTGGTTTTTACTTCCAGTCTGTTTCTTTGAGTTTTTTTTGCATACAAAAGGAAATTGGGAAACAGTATATAATTTCAATAAATAATATTTTAATTTTATTTGTATTTCAAATAAAATCCGTGCATACTATATAAAAAAATACCTGTATACAAATACAAAGGGGAGAGGGAAAAGGGCTGATTGTGCATCAAAATATACATATATATATATTTATTTTAATTAATATCACTTTTTTTTTCTGTAATTTCCCAAAGCTACAAAAATCTGAATCAGCTATCCCGAAAACTGCAAAAGTAGATATGTAATAAAACCTCGCAAAACCGTTCCTCATTGATTTTCCAGTTCCCAGACATTTTGTATCATGGCTATCATCCGTACAAAATAGGTACTCACCAACAATCTGTCTGCAAACTTATGCATGCACTTGTAAGACTAGTTATCCGGCTCTAATATTAAAATGAGCCGCAATTTGTGTGCTGCCGATACGGAACGATCAATCTACAGCATTGAACCCTGTACGTGGGTTTGAGTGGGGTGGAGTCGAATTTTTATCTGTTTTTTTTTATAGTATTCTACTACTATTGTAAACGTGAAAGTTTGTGAGGATGGATGGATGATGTTTGTTACTCTTTAACCAAAAACTACTGAACGGATTTTGATGAAACTTTACAGAAATATAGCTTACTAGCTTCTGTCAGCGGCTTCACTAAAATGGCAAATCCTACGTGCTATCCAGACTATAATCTATATATGTGCCAAATTTAAAGAAAGAAAGAAAGAAAGAAGAAAGAAAAATATTTATTTGTGACCCGCACAGGAGACACGAGAAATAAGCATAAAATGAAACAATAATAAAATAAAAACCCCGTGCGAGACCAAAAAGGCTCCTATCTCAGCATGTGCAGCGATAACTAAAAAAGGTAACGCTGCGCTGATATTCTGATACGGCCCACTGTTGATGCCACGGACACACTTACGGAAACGAGACTTATATAATAAAAAATAAAATAGAAGAATATATAAATAACAAACAGAATAGAAAAAAAACTCTTAAGGTGGGTCAAAGTATGTGCAAGTATAATACAAATATATAAATAAAACATATTAAATATAGGTAGACCTAGAAACCGTCATATACCATCTTTACCGTGGCAATACTCAATGATCATTTGTCGAAACATAGACAAACGACAGAGCCGCAGAGCGCGCGTAGCAAAGAGTGACTTATTAAATACGGAAGAAATCTATGGTCGGCTGTCAAAAGAAAAATGTTATGTAAATTGTAAGTTATGTTATGAAATAGTGTAAATGAATAAGTGTAAATAAACCTGGCGAAAAGAATACATAGAATAATATATTGCTATTATTGGATAAATCAGAGTGTTATGAATTTAATATGTGTGGTGTGGTGTTCGCAAGAATGTTATTATTAAATAAAATGGATTACAGGCAGTAAACTTAACTGCGTGCAAACCCCGGGTAAGCCAATCTTCCGGATTCCTTTTGCTTATGTAATAAGTACTGCTTGAATTTAGTACTAAATGTTCCAATCGTTTTTATAGCACGAAATGGCGGAGGAAGATCATTCCAGATACGAGAGGCAGCGAATTTGAAACTTCCACGGAATGCAGCAGTTCTGTGTGACGCCAACAACAGGTAGGCGGAAGCTCTCGTTTTGACTTTATTTACATCGCGCGACCAGGTCAATTTACCGAACAGATAGTCTGGTTTTTTTGTGAGAATTGTGCCAAAGAGCAGGGTAGCCAGATGCAGCTTTCTACGATCTGACATTCTCATTAAATTACCCTTATTTAAAAAAGGAGTTACGTGAGATCTAGGAGGGATGGTAAAACAAAATCTCGCACAAGCATTCTGTACCCGCTGAACCAACCTTTCACTTCTACCTAGAATGCACGCCCCATACACAGTGTCAGCGTAGTTCAGCTTAGATAAAACAAGTGTTTCACAAAGTAGAATGCGCATATCCACACTTATGTAGGGACGCACACGATACAGAAGCTTAAGCCTGTAAAAGCAGTTGCGCACAGCCTCCATGATGTGCGTCTCAAAGTGCAGGTGCTCGTCAAATAGTAACCCAAGATTACGGGCTTCCCGGACTCTTTCAATGGAACACCCGTCGATCTTCAAGTCCAAATTCTCATTACCCATTCTATTTAAAAAATCTCTTGATCCCATTAAAATAAATTTAGACTTAGCTGGGTTCAAAACTAAGGCGTTTCTCATAGACCAAGCCGAGATCCTATCAAGATCCTCATTCAAACTTTTTACAGTTTCAGCAGCCTGCTGGGGATGAAAAGATAAATACATCTGCAGATCATCAGCATATAAATGGAACTTGGTGTTGAGCAGGCAATTAATGATGTCAGCACTGTAAAGAATGAAGAGTAGCGGGCCAAGGATTGATCCCTGCGGTACACCCCTATTCACACGCTTAGGACCCGAAGATTTTACGGCTCCATCACTATCGCTCGTCACCTGGACAAACTGAGAACGGTGAGTCAAGTAACTTTCAAACCACTTTACTGTCTCAGGCTGACATCCATAATAAGACAACTTTGATAGGAGGAGCGAGGTATTAATTGAGTCAAAAGCGCGCGAAAAATCTAGTAAGACCAGCAGGGTACCCATGCCCTTATCTCTAGCTTCCAGAATATTCCCAACCACATCAAGAAGGGCTGTGGCCGTGCTGTGTCCTTTGCGAAAACCTGATTGAACGAGGGGCAAAATGCCGTGTTCCTCAAGGTATGACCGAAGCTGGCTAGAGACTACCTTCTCCAGGATCTTGGAGAGGCATGGCAATAAACTAATTGGGCGAAGATCCTTGACACTAGTAGGATTAGATACTTTAGGGATGGGTCTAACTATTGCCAATTTCCACAGATCCGGGAAAGATGAGGTGGTGATGGAACGGTTAATAATGGCCGTGATAGTTGGAAGGGTTCGAGGAAGAGTCATCATCAACATCTCCAAGGAGATACGGTCACAACCCTGAGCATTGGACTTAATACTATGCAACAGCTTCAGCACCAAGTCCTCCTGGACCGGCTCAAGCTGGAAGTGTCCACTGCCGAATCTGTGGTGCTCAAAGTGCTCCAAGTCAGAAGCAGAGACCCTACCAGTACCAGGAACATCCAAAAAGTGTTCATTGATTTTTTCGGGATCGTTACAAAAATGCGGCAAACTGCGCTCTGGACCCTTAGAGATACCAGTGGCAATAGTTGACTTGATGTGACTCCATAACTTTTTTGGTTGTTTTAAATTTTTATTAATGTATGTTTTAAAGTATGCACTCTTCTCACTTTCAATAGCAGCCCTAACCAGATATTTGAGTTCTTTGTAAGAGTTAACATGACATAAGGATTTAGTAGACTTAGCCTTTAAATGGCTCTTATCACGCAACTTCATCATTTCTTTGACTGTGGAAGTGATCCATGGGGAAGACCTTTCTTTAATTAAAACTTGTTTAATAGGTGCATGCAAATCAAATAAATTCAAAATGTATGCATTAAAAGTTTCTACCATGGAGTTCACATCATCCAATCTCACAATGTATTCCCAGTCCATCTTATTCAGGTCTTCGTTGAAATGGTCAATAAGTATGTCCCTGAGAGGCCTATAAGTGACCCAGTGCGGGGAAAGCTTCTCCACTCTGAAATTGAGCTCAACCGAAACAACCGCATGTTGACCAAGCTCAGGTACGTGAGATACAGAGACCTCCCGCACACGGGCGTCGGTACACACGACGTCAATAAGTGTCTCGCTATGATCCGTATAGTGTGTTGGCTCAGTAACGATTTGCTTCAATTTGCAGCATGTTAAAAAGTTGCTCAGAAGCTTAACTTTATTTTCCGAAACGTTTAACACGTTAATGTTGAAATCACCCAACAAAACAACTTTGTCAGCGCCAGCAAAGGAGAAGAGGGAGTCGGTAATCGCATCAAGGAAGATGTTCACATCAAGCCACGGCGGCCTGTAAGCAGTACCGATGATAACTGAATGCGAGTTGATGTTCAGCCGGAGCCACATCTGCTCGACCTGCGGCGCGGGCGGATGCGGCATGGTGCGCGCGCGCACTCCGCGCCGCACATAGAAGCCCACGCCGCCCCCGCGCCCGCCGCGCACCGCGGTCGGGCGCGGCACGTGCCGCAGGCGGTAGCCCGGGACCGTCGGCGCACGACCCTCTTCTCCCCGCCTTAGCCAAGTTTCATTAATAGCCATGATGTCCACCGCACTGTTTTCCATAGCCACAAGAAACTCGTCATGGCGTGAACCTAGCGAACCCGCATTAAACAATCCAACTTTGAAATATTTGGACTTAATCATTTTATGAATTCATAAAAATAGGTGTACATATTAGGTGTATAGATGTATAAAGAAGTCCGTTGTGTAGTTGGCATAGTAGAGTGTAGAGTAATTATACTATTACATATTATTAGCGTATGGAAGTTGATACAAAGAGTAACACTGTTAACAGATATTATATGAAGAAAAATATTATGTTTTGTGACGACTATTGAGGTATACGTGACTAGCCGACGCTTTATATATATATAATGTAAATAATAAATAGTTAATGCTCGGGCAGCTGGGCCACAGAAAGAAGTCATTACATACTTAGACAGGAACAGTGCTGACCGCGCACAGGGCAAACTTAAAAACAAAAGCAAAAGTACACATAACACATAGAGTAAAACCGTAAGCCAAAGAATTAACCCTAGAAAATAAAACTGTCGAATGACCAGAGAGCTAATTATCCCTCTCGGCAGACATCTCCTGGCCAAAAACACGACCAATGTCCTCCTCCTTGCGAATCCAGTGGGTAGGCTTGCCATCACCCTGCTTTGCCAAAATGCGGCCATTCTTAGTCCACAGGTATCGCCACCCGAGACGACTGCCAGCCTCACGCACACGAAAGAACAATTGCTTGTTCGTACGGGTGAGCCTCTCGTTCACGAAGAAGCGCCGCGGGGGCGCGGGGAGTCCGGTGTCCGCCGTGGTGGCTCCTCGCCGCACACGCGCGCCCTGTAGTAGCTCGTCGCGAAGAGTACGGCGCGCCAGGCGCACCACGATACGCCGCCCGCGCGCCGCCACCGCCGCTGCTTCCGCTGGGCTCGTTGCGCCCGCGGCAGTCGCATGCAACACGCGATCGACTCGCGGGCCCACACGCTGTGCAAACACAATGTCCCGCGCCTCCAGAGCCACCCCAAGCTTGGCCGCTAACAGTCCCACGGTGTGAACCACATTCTCGCCAGGGATCTCCGGGACGTTCGCCACCTCAATGTCGGAGCCTAGCAGATCCTGCTCACGATCGTTGAGCTCCAGTTGAAGCCCCGCCACATTCCGCTCGAGCTGACTGACCCTGGCGTCAGGTAGAGCCACACTGTTCCTGCTCTCCAGAGCCACGATTCGTGCCTCCAGGCTGTCAACTCTTTCGGTGCAGATGCCCACCGTTGAGTGCAGGCTAGCCATCTCACGACGAAACTCGCGCATTTCATCCCTCACTTCCCGCAGCTCGGACCTGAAGAGCCTTATTTCCTCGCGCAAGGTAAGCTGAGTGTCAGGAGAATGATCGCCATCGGTTCCTTGTTCACTCTCAGCACGAGAAATCACTATAGGCGCCGCTGTAGGAGGCCCGATAATGGTTCCCTGAGTCTGGGTTGCCTTCCTACCCAGATCTGGTGCAGCAACTGCTCGAATAGCAGGGGTACCACTGCCCAGACCTCTAACGGGTGTATCATCATCCACCCTACTCGATCTATTTCTGCAGTCCTGGCACTGCCAGTCGCTACCTATCTGCGTTCCAGCCGGCAAACAAGTGAGGTGGAATTTATTATGGCAAGTAATGTTGCCACACGTGGCGCCCCCTTTCGTCGACAGGAATTTTCCACATGTTGCGCACTTCGCCATGTTCCAACCTTGTGCGGATAAGAGCAGTCAGATGGCGTGCACGTTCCCCACACTAGTTCCTCCGGCGGCGCTAGATGGCGCTCGCTCCACAAAGATATATCGATCGAAACGCAAATTTGGCAAAAATTACACCTTTTGGGGGTATAAAGCACACCAAAAAAAGTAAAAGTGACTTCAATAATTTTAAAAAACGTCCAAAATGTATTTTTCTTTTTAGTTTATCTCGGATTTGCACTTTGAAAACACTTAGTTTCACCTGGAAAACAAACCCGCACACAAGTCACACTTAGAGGTAATAGTGGTTACAGTCCTTTCACTGAATAGATCGCGTTTATTATTTATTATGCTCAGAGTAAGTAACAGCCGACGTGCCCCGTAAAGCGTCCGTGACGTCACAATTTCATGCAGATACGTCCAGCCGTTTGAGCATGAAGAAGTAACAAACATACAAACAGACACACACTCACAAACTTAGGCCTATAAAGACGTTACGCCTATATATTAGTGCGAGGACAAAAAATAAATAAATTTGTGTGATGTAATTAGTGTGATATAATTATAGTGTTAAGTGTGATACATCAGAATAACACATATCTATACCAATATTATAAAGAGGAAAGATTTTTTTGTTTGTTTGTTTGTACCGAATAGGCCATTAGATAGCTACATTATTCCTGAGTGACATAGGCTATTTTTATCCCGAAAACGGGTTATGTGGGGAGGTCCACGGGAGCGAAGCCGCGGGCAATAGCTAGTGATTTATAAAGATATACTAGCTTCTGCCAGCGGTTTAGCCTGCGTGAATGTCGTAACTTATCCCAAGGGATTTTTATATTTTGAATGGAATTTTATAATGAATTTATTACAATGTATAGTGTAATTTTAATGTCTTTTTTAATGATTTCTAAAAGATGTGATTTGTAACTTTTTAATTTAAATTTCAATAAATTTTATTATTATTTTTATTATTATATGTCCGGACTTAAAATTATCATATGTGCTATTCCAGACTATAATCTATCTCGTTGCCAAATTTTATCCAGATCGTCTAGCTGTTTCAGCGTGAAGAAGTAACAAACTTACAAACATACCCACACACACTCACAAACTTTCACCTTTATGATATTAGTGAGATTGGGAGAAGTACTAATACAACGCGGGCGGCAGCTAGTATTTTTATAAGATAGATGGACAATCATAGTAACTAGGGATGTTGTATGATGCAGAGTATAAACCTGCGTCGACACGACATGGTTTTATAAATCGGTACAAAAACTGTGCCATTCTAAATAATAGCAATGCTTTTAAATAATTAACTCCATCGAAATAGTAGTATGCCTAGGTCAGGGATGGCGAACCTTTATTAGAAAACGTGCCATTAAAATTATATATTTTTTTATGTGACAATTGTTAGGTTTTGATCTTTTTAACTTATAATGGCTTGTTTTAAATAAAAACAAATGATCTTATTGTTACAGTTTGGTTATTTGTTATGGTTTTAATTTTTATAAATACCTATATGTCTTAATAATTCCAAAGGGAGCTTGTCGAGTGTTTTTAGCGGTAAGCGGACATTCGGTCGATGGTCGTCGCCTGAGACGATTGGTTAAAATATAGTGCTCAAAGTCATAGACATCTCTTTAAAATTGTATACCTTTGTTAACAGTTTTCTCAGATTATAAACCTAAATGACCAGTATGAGTTTGATTTCACATATCACATCCAAGTATTCGTAGCAGGCCTAGTGACTGCTACACAATGAAGTGCCACCAAATTTTTTTGACTTTGTCTTAATTGACAAAAAATAAAACTCTAAATGCTATGAATTTATCAATTCTTTATTTGCACCCAGAAATTCTTACAGCAAACCTAATATTTATTTACAGTTTTATGTTGTATTTAAATAAAAGTAGGTGTTGGTGTCATTTCTGCTGTTTCAAATTACCTAGATTCTAAATACTCATTTTAGCGTGCCCAAAATATTTTGTCGTGTGCCACCACAGGCACGCGTGCCTTAGGTTCGCCATTCCTGGCCTAGGTATTAACTGAATTTTCCACACGGGTCTATAAACTACAGGCAAGCAGTGCAGTGCGACTCCACTACATTCTCTATTCAAAGGGCGTTATTCAAATAAGACGCGCTGCGTATCGCAGGCGACTTGTCGCTTGATGGATAGCTTCGGACCATTTTTAATCATCCGCTGTAAACCATTTACATAGCCATAAACACCTTTACTCTACAACCGAAACTCAACCCTAAGCTCTGCAGCGAAGATTTGTTGTGAGTTTTCGAGAAGAATTTCTGATGGTTTGTAAAATGAATCAATGATGAGCTTGTTTGTGTGTTTAATATGAGTTCCGCTGTCAAAATTAACATGTCCTGTCGCGATAAAGCAGAGTTGTCCACTTGGATAGTTTTATCAAAGTAAAGTAGTTTTCAGAGATATAAGCTCAAAACAAAAATAAATGGAATCTTTTCTTAAACTCACCTAATTCTTATAATTAAATAACCGATGTCTTCTCTAGGGTCCAATTTATGCCAAAGTCAAATTCTTTATTTCAATGAGGCCATTAAGGGGCACTTTTGAACATGAAAATTTGATTTACAAGTAATAATAATTGATTATACCGTCCATTCGGCAAAGTTAGCTTTTTTATACTACTACTACTCTTTAAAAAAATAATTTGTTTTACAATATTTACATACATACATAAATTCATATACGTAAGAACGATGCACCCAGAATAACACTGCATACTATACTACGTATAAGTATAAAGTATTACAAGCACTAAATTCATTCATTTGATAATTAGGAACATGGTTCTCACATATATAGTTTATCAAAATTGGTATCAAAAAGACGGAGTTCCATTCGTATTTATAATATGAGTATGGATATAGTACGTATGGATAATAAGCCACATCCCAAAAGCATTACCTCCATTTGAGAAAATTGTTATCCTCAATAAGCTTTAGGTATTGAACTTCAACTTGGTAAACTTGTAAGTAAATTAGTATTGTTTCAAACAACACTGAGTCCTTAGCCTTACTACTAGAGACTCCACGCACAGGCACAGCCAGCTTATCCCCGCAGCCACTTTATGCCATAGTTTAATCCACTAAGCCGCGCTCCGTCAACTGTACACCGTAGAGGCAAGATGAATTATCTTTCCTACTGAAACAAAGCTTTTCATTCGCATTGTTCGCAGTCCTCGCTACGTGCATTATACACCCACCGCTATTTCGCGACAAAACCCTCCATTACACGACGCATTGTGCCACCACTCAATGCATGATTAATGATTCCAGACATCGAAAACATATTCGTTCGTGGGAGCCCCTCTCCACTACAATGACAGATATCGATATTTTTCCGCGAGACGCGAAAAATGGCGTGTTTACATCCGCTCGATTAAGCAGAGGATGGGTTTTTTGAAAAATCGACGAACGCCCGAAAGATATGCGTCGCGTGCCACGAACCTACCATTTACATAATCAAAATTCAACTTTAATCCCCACAGAATACGCTTCAAAGTAAATCGTGTTGTACAATTTTACCCCGCACTTAGTGCTTCTCGAAGCGTAGCAAGGATGTTGTTTTATTGGAAACGGATAATTTATTTTGTGTATTTATTTTGTTGAGGCACGTCCCCGAAGGATTCAATAACGTGGGAGAGAATTTAGTGGTTATACTCATGTTATTAGAATGTGAAGAAAGGTCGAATATATTAACATAGCAAAGTATTTTATGTGCGAAATTATCAGTACGTGAGCACCTGCTAGGGAAAATACAGGTGCATTTGTACCAGCTATTCATTTTCCCACAGAAAAAGGCAAGGAAAATAGGTTAGTGGGCAACTTGCAATTTGTATGCGATAAATTAGAAAAGCGTCGTTAACTTAAGTACTTCAAAGTAAATCGTGTTGTACAATTTTACCCCGCACTTAGTGCTTCTCGAAGCGTAGCAAGGATGTTGTTTTATTGGAAACGGATAATTTATTTTGTGTATTTATTTTGTTGAGGCACGTCCCCGAAGGATTCAATAACGTGGGAGAGAATTTAGTGGTTATACTCATGTTATTAGAATGTGAAGAAAGGTCGAATATATTAACATAGCAAAGTATTTTATGTGCGAAATTATCAGTACGTGAGCACCTGCTAGGGAAAATACAGGTGCATTTGTACCAGCTATTCATTTTCCCACAGAAAAAGGCAAGGAAAATAGGTTAGTGGGCAACTTGCAATTTGTATGCGATAAATTAGAAAAGCGTCGTTAACTTAAGTGGCAGCACACCCACACTGAAACCTTTCTGTTTATCGCTGAGAGAAAACGTAATTACATAAAACTTTTAATGGAGGAAAATGTTGCTGCAGGAAACCTGACAATTTGCTTCGAGTTCGGAATTATGAGAGACCAGGGCGAGGATTGCAAAAACAGAAAAGTTATCTCATTGGACGTGAACCTACAAATTATGGGAACGGGAATTCCTAACTGAATTAATTTTAAAAGTAGGACAGCACTCAACAGCCCTAAATATTCTACGGTAACGAAATTTTCTTGGAGTAATTCACACTTGCAGTGGCTCGGGGTTACTTGATACGGGAGCCTGGATGCCAAATTAAGTTTTGAACTCGACTGAGCAACTGCGAGACTTTATTCTTTCAGGAATTTGAAGAACTTACAAGTATAGCAGACGACGACGAAAATAAATCAGTTTTTCGTACAATTTTCACACAAAAGCTATTGTATTTTGCGATTGTTATTACACAGAGCTTTCTTTTTAATCCTTTCCCCTTACCTTCAATGACGTTGCACAAACTCAAGGGTTTGAAAAAAGAATCAACTTTCATTTGTTTCATATTTCACAAAAAGAACTACCAAATATTTAAGCTTCACTTTGTTTTATTATTTCCAGCCAGGAAGTGGCAAAACGTGAGACGTCACGTGAGGTGTCAAGCGATTTTGATCCTTAAGCAGTGCAACTACTAACAGTCACCTAGATTTGCCTTGTACTCCGACAATTCCTCAGGAATATTCAAGCTTCGCTTACAAAATCAAGTCTATTAGGAGTCCGGGAGTTTCCGAATCCCGGCGGAAATTAACTGAGACCCGTGTCAAGCGACAATGTCCTTTCAAAACTATCCTAATGACATTTCAATGGAATTGACGGAACTATGTACTTGACGGAGTGATTTGCATACAATGTGAATCGTTTGTAAACTTTGAGAGTTGAAGATCTTCGGACATCTTTGTAGTACCGAAACCCGAAAGCTAACGGGATTATATTGTTTGTCTTTTGTTTTATTCTAAAATGCAAATGAGTTTGAAGGTCTCCAGTCTGTGGTTAAATATATCTTCTACATCGCCTTTTTGTCAATTTCTTCCTTTTATGAGTTTAACGCTGCTGAAATACTTGTCATAAAACCCAGTATGTCCTTTACGACGCACACGAAGCCACTTTGGGTGGCCTTTTATAGCGCCCCGACTAATTTGCCATGATTTTCATTAGCTAAGTATTCCCCTTTATCTGTATTTCGGTCTTTCGTGACCGTGATACTAGTGCAGGGATGGCGAACCTAAGGCACGCGTGCCAGTGATGGCCCACGACAAAATATTTTGGGCACGCTAAAATGAGGTTATTTAGAATCTAGGTAACAGAAGAATTGACACCAACTCCTACTTTTATTTAAATACAACATAAAACTGTAAATAAATATTAGGATTGCTGTATGAATTTCTGGCTGGATTCATAGCTTTTAGAGTTTTATTTTTTGTCAATTATGACAAAGTCAAAATTCTTAGGTGGCACTTCATTGTCATATAAAAAAATATATAATTTAAATGGCACGTTTTCTAATAAAGGTTCGCCATCCTTGTACTAGTGGAACCAAAACAAATGAATGTCTACAGTTGGTATACCGAGTCACAAAGTATGTAAGCGGTGGCGCGCCCCGGAGTATAGTTTATAATATCGAGCAGAGCGCCTCGTAAACAGAACAAGTACGAATAAAAAAGTTCGGCAAAATTGTTCGTCTTTTTAGGGTTCCTCAATCGGTAAAAAAGGAACCCTTATAAGATCACTCTCTTGTACATCTGTCCGTGTGTCCCCACCGATTTTCTCAGGAACGGAAGGTCCTAGAAATTAAAAATTTATACCAGATAGTGAGAGGTTTATAGTCTCTATTTGGTGTATAAAAGTCAAGGCCCTGAGTCAACACGATAAAAAGATATGGGCAATATTTGATTTTCGCAATTTCGATTTTTAGCAGAAACTAGCTGACCCAGCAAACTTTGTTTTGCCATAAAAAGACCAAACATTTATCTACCCTACCTACCCGACCCTACACTACCCTACCCTACCCGACCCTACACTACCCTACCCTACCCTACACTACCCTACCCTACCCTACCCTACACTACCCTACCCGACCCTACACTACCCTACCCTACCCTACCCTACCCTACCCTACCCTACCCTACCCTACACTACCCTACCCTACTCTACCCTACCCTACCCTACACTACCCTACCCTACCCTACCCTAACCTACCCGACCCTACACTACCCTACGCTACCCTACACTACCCTACGCTACCCTACACTACCCTACCCTACACTACCCTACCCTACCCGACCCTACACTACCCTACACTACCCTACCCTACACTACACTACCCTACACTACACTACACTACCCTACACTACCCTACACTACCCTACCCTACCCTACCCTACCCTACCCTACCCTACCCTACCCTATGTCCTTCTCCTGGTTCTAAGCTACCTCCCTGCCAATTTTCAGCTAAATCTATTCAGCCGTTCTTGAGTTATAAGTGAAGTAACTAACACGACTTTCTTTTATATATATAGATAAGGGAAAAAAAACACAAAAACCTAAAAATATGAAAAGATAAATTTTGGTACTTACAAGTTTTTGCGAAAATGTAAATTTGCCCATATCTTTAAAACTTACCCACCAATAAAAATTATACCAATTTTATCAGGGCGGTATAATGGATAGGTACGGAACAACCGCACTGGACTAGTTTTTTATATTTTTGGTGGTTTTTTCAATAGTGTAAATGCAAATAAAAATGAATATTTCAAACTAAGGATAATCTCAAAATCACTCACCTGACCATAAATCAGTTTTTTTTTAAATCTGTTATACAGTGAGCCACCAGTGGTCGAAATCGGCAGTATCTAAGGTTGTATTGAAACATTTGCATGCAAAACTTTAAATAAATAAACATCAACTTTTAACTACCAGGGACCTCTACAGCGACTAGAGGAACGTTAAAACTATAATTAAAACTAAAGTGAAGTAGTTCAAAAGTGGTGTTTGTCGTACAAAAGCGACGGGAAAGTTGGGCAACTGCTGGCTGAAGTCATTTTAAATGTTTTTCAGAGGAAAATTAATTTCAGGGGACCAACTGAGCTGAAACACTGTAAATGCTAAAGTGAAAAGTTTTGTTTGCTGCTATAAAGTCTTTGGGTTGATAAAGCACACCTCGTCATTTGGAATACAGTCCAGAAAATTTGCTACAGTCTCGTATATATACATACGGATGTGTCGGTTTTTTCGAAACACATTTGTAAGTGCAAAGTTCTAGGTAATTTTCAATTTTGTTCTTATTTTTAATTGGTTTTATAATGTTATTATTGGAAATATTTGTACGCCGATACTTACGACTAAACATGATTGGACTCAAACGATGTAATATCTTGCTTGCTCTTGTATGTATAAAACGTTTAAACAAATAAATAAATCTTATTTAATCATTTCTCAGCAATTCTGTGTCTACATAGCAGTGTGTTAGTCATTTTTGCGATCAAGAACTTACAGGAGTGCCTACCTATTAAAATAATTTTGAAGTGATTAGTAAAAAGTTTATGGAATAAAATTAAATGATTCAACTGCAAGGCCAATAACATGAGCATGCTTGTTGGTTTTATCCAGTCTAAGGCTTAATATTATACTATTACGGTACTATACATACCACGTACCATACCGTAGATTTTGACAAAGAAATAATGTGTGCAACCAACTTAAGTAAAATCAAACAGAACAGATGATAAAAAAACCGGCCAAATGCGAGTCGGACTCGCGCACGAAGGGTTCCGTACATGGTAAATTGCGGTTTACGATTTATGACGTATTAAAAAATAACTACTTACTAGATACCGTTCAAACCAATTTTCGGTGGAAGTTTATATGGTAATGTACATCATATATTTTTTTTAGTTTTATCATTCAATTATTTTAGAAGTTACAGGGGGGGGGACACATTTTACCACTTTGAAAGTGTCTCTCGCGCAAACTATTCAGTTTAGAAAAAAATATATTAGAAACCTCAATATCATTTGAGGTTTCTAATATATTTTTACTATATTTCTACTCATAAATGGCACGTTTTCTAATAAAGGTTCGCCATCCTTGTACTAGTGGAACCAAAACAAATGAATGTCTACAGTTGGTATACCGAGTCACAAAGTATGTAAGCGGTGGCGCGCCCCGGAGTATAGTTTATAATATCGAGCAGAGCGCCTCGTAAACAGAACAAGTACGAATAAAAAAGTTCGGCAAAATTGTTCGTCTTTTTAGGGTTCCTCAATCGGTAAAAAAGGAACCCTTATAAGATCACTCTCTTGTACATCTGTCCGTGTGTCCCCACCGATTTTCTCAGGAACGGAAGGTCCTAGAAATTAAAAATTTATACCAGATAGTGAGAGGTTTATAGTCTCTATTTGGTGTATAAAAGTCAAGGCCCTGAGTCAACACGATAAAAAGATATGGGCAATATTTGATTTTCGCAATTTCGATTTTTAGCAGAAACTAGCTGACCCAGCAAACTTTGTTTTGCCATAAAAAGACCAAACATTTATCTACCCTACCTACCCGACCCTACACTACCCTACCCTACCCGACCCTACACTACCCTACCCTACCCTACACTACCCTACCCTACCCTACCCTACACTACCCTACCCGACCCTACACTACCCTACCCTACCCTACCCTACCCTACCCTACCCTACCCTACCCTACCCTACACTACCCTACCCTACCCTACTCTACCCTACCCTACCCTACCCTACCCTAACCTACCCGACCCTACACTACCCTACGCTACCCTACACTACCCTACGCTACCCTACACTACCCTACACTACACTACCCTACCCTACCCGACCCTACACTACCCTACACTACCCTACCCTACACTACACTACCCTACACTACACTACACTACCCTACACTACCCTACCCTACACTACCCTACCCTACCCTACCCTACCCTACCCTACCCTACCCTACCCTATGTCCTTCTCCTGGTTCTAAGCTACCTCCCTGCCAATTTTCAGCTAAATCTATTCAGCCGTTCTTGAGTTATAAGTGAAGTAACTAACACGACTTTCTTTTATATATATAGATAAGGGAAAAAAAACACAAAAACCTAAAAATATGAAAAGATAAATTTTGGTACTTACAAGTTTTTGCGAAAATGTAAATTTGCCCATATCTTTAAAACTTACCCACCAATAAAAATTATACCAATTTTATCAGGGCGGTATAATGGATAGGTACGGAACAACCGCACTGGACTAGTTTTTTATATTTTTGGTGGTTTTTTCAATAGTGTAAATGCAAATAAAAATGAATATTTCAAACTAAGGATAATCTCAAAATCACTCACCTGACCATAAATCAGTTTTTTTTTAAATCTGTTATACAGTGAGCCACCAGTGGTCGAAATCGGCAGTATCTAAGGTTGTATTGAAACATTTGCATGCAAAACTTTAAATAAATAAACATCAACTTTTAACTACCAGGGACCTCTACAGCGACTAGAGGAACGTTAAAACTATAATTAAAACTAAAGTGAAGTAGTTCAAAAGTGGTGTTTGTCGTACAAAAGCGACGGGAAAGTTGGGCAACTGCTGGCTGAAGTCATTTTAAATGTTTTTCAGAGGAAAATTAATTTCAGGGGACCAACTGAGCTGAAACACTGTAAATGCTAAAGTGAAAAGTTTTGTTTGCTGCTATAAAGTCTTTGGGTTGATAAAGCACACCTCGTCATTTGGAATACAGTCCAGAAAATTTGCTACAGTCTCGTATATATACATACGGATGTGTCGGTTTTTTCGAAACACATTTGTAAGTGCAAAGTTCTAGGTAATTTTCAATTTTGTTCTTATTTTTAATTGGTTTTATAATGTTATTATTGGAAATATTTGTACGCCGATACTTACGACTAAACATGATTGGACTCAAACGATGTAATATCTTGCTTGCTCTTGTATGTATAAAACGTTTAAACAAATAAATAAATCTTATTTAATCATTTCTCAGCAATTCTGTGTCTACATAGCAGTGTGTTAGTCATTTTTGCGATCAAGAACTTACAGGAGTGCCTACCTATTAAAATAATTTTGAAGTGATTAGTAAAAAGTTTATGGAATAAAATTAAATGATTCAACTGCAAGGCCAATAACATGAGCATGCTTGTTGGTTTTATCCAGTCTAAGGCTTAATATTATACTATTACGGTACTATACATACCACGTACCATACCGTAGATTTTGACAAAGAAATAATGTGTGCAACCAACTTAAGTAAAATCAAACAGAACAGATGATAAAAAAACCGGCCAAATGCGAGTCGGACTCGCGCACGAAGGGTTCCGTACATGGTAAATTGCGGTTTACGATTTATGACGTATTAAAAAATAACTACTTACTAGATACCGTTCAAACCAATTTTCGGTGGAAGTTTATATGGTAATGTACATCATATATTTTTTTTAGTTTTATCATTCAATTATTTTAGAAGTTACAGGGGGGGGGACACATTTTACCACTTTGAAAGTGTCTCTCGCGCAAACTATTCAGTTTAGAAAAAAATATATTAGAAACCTCAATATCATTTTTGAAGACCTTTTCATAGATACCCGACACGTATGGGTTTGATGAAAAAAATTATTTTAGTTTAAGTTTCAAGTATGGGGACCTCCAAAATTTATTGTTTTTTTTCTATTTTTGTGTAAAAATCTTAATGCGGTTCACAGAATACATCTAATTACCAAGTTTCAACAGCGTAGTTCTTATAGTTTCGGAAAAAAGTGGCTGTGACATATGGACGGACAGACAGACAGACAGACATGACGAATCTATAAGGGTTCCGTTTTTTGCCATTTTGCTACGGAACTTTAAAAAGTAAAGATAACTAAGAGAACCTTCAAAAGGGATCCTCTTAGGCCAATATTCCTAGTCATTTGGCCACGGAACCCTAAAAAGAAAAGCCAGAACCGTTTTCAGGCCAAACCAAAAATAAATAAAACATATCTAGCACAGTTTGACTACAGCGGGTAGGCGAGGGTTGATGGCGACCATTACAACTTCGCTCACAACATGCCGCCGATACTGCTAAATTAGGGATACGCTTGAACCTTCCCATTGATTCCACAGAGGAATCCGAAGAGCCGCCATTACCTGAAAAATAGTTTCAAATATAAACAGTTCATTGAAGGCGATTATTAGATATAGAAACTTCATCACAGAAATAGGGTCTGGACTGATCTTGCATTCACATCACACACACACATCACATCATCAGCCTTTTAATGTCTCCACTGCTGGGACACAGGCTCTCATAGAGGGAGTGGGCTATAATCCACCACGCGGGCCCAGTGCGGATTGGTAGATGTCACATGTCTTTGAACTTTTGGTTCTAGGACATTTGTCTTCATTATTCAGATATATTTGGATTTATTCCAAATATATCTGAATAATGGTTTCTTGCATTATTCAGATATATTGGAATGCTCAATACGGCCAAGAAAAGTGTGAGAGAGATAAAACAAACTAGCGCCCAATATTTATCTGATTCTGGCTACGTCATGAGCTTGCAGGAACGGTTTAGTACTGCACATAGACACAGAGAATGTGTTAAGATGCTGCTGAAGCTGTACACTGGCATCGTCTTATTCTAAAGAGTTGAGTAGAGTTCAACCTGATTGTACAAGAATATGGCACATTGAACTTAGAGAGAAAACACAGGTCGTGTCACTGGCAGAAAAGACGCTTTTCAAAGAAAGGTTTTCGTACTACGACATAGTATGTTGCTATTGGCAAACTTAAGTGGCAATGGGCAAGGCACATTGCTCGCAAAACGATGAGCCGAAAAATCCGGTGGTGCGACCGCGTACTAGAAGACACTCCGTTGGAGGTCTTCCACTAGGTGGGCTGATGACTTAGTTAAGAGGGGACTCTAGTGAGATTTTCTCCATACAAACACATTCTGCTGTTTTCTTCGTGGATAATGCCTCTAGAGCAATGATTTTTTTCCATTAAATCTAGGTCTAATTAATACGTGCCTGTATCATTTCCTTTTTTCCAAAACATAATCACAAAAATAAATATGACAATCCAAAAATCCGAAAAAAATGCCCGTTTTTACCGCCATGTTCAGAAGACTTGCAGACAAAATTTATAAGTTTTTAACAAAAAAGGAAATGATAGGGGCATAGATATACTTTTCCTCTAAATTTTGATATAAGAATTTTTTAGATCAGACCAGTTTTCATGAAGAAAACAGCAGAATACGAAACGTCTTTTAGTCAAAGTTTTTGTAGGTAAAATCAGCCTGAGCTGCAGTTGTCCCTTTCGCACTTTACGGGGTGAGGTTGGAGGTGACGTGACGGCAATAGTTTCTTCAAATACCTATTTTTCAAATTCCTGTTGACTAGAGTCCGCTCTTAAGTTGACACACGGGACCAGTCGATGTGGTGACTCTTGAAGGAGGGATATTCAGCAGTAGACGTCTCTCAGCTGAAATTATGATGGTGATGACGATGGAGAATAGTATTGGATGTATTGTAATCATCTTTGTAGCAGTACTTCCTTTGCTGAAGTCTGAACAGTTACCAGGATACCGGCTCTGAATTTTATGAATAGACATGAAAATAAATGAAGTCTCCGACACATTCCACTGTTCTCAAGTCTAGGCAGCCGAGAATCATCGTAGAGCTAATCTTGAGGGCGGGCAGCGGCTTACGCAAATGTCATTCACGCGACCCCTTCACGCTTTTGCACACCAACCGTACAAGAACTACCCTGCCTTCCACACTCCTCACTAATACAGGCACCCAAGGGGATATGGCGAGGATTACGAAAGCTCTTATCTGAATGGTCGTCTGTAGATATGTGAGTAGAATGGGATTCGGGCACAATCCTTCGTGATTGCGCCTCGTTCCATTTTCAAATCCTCCACGACCGTTTGTCGTCCGAACTCAAACGAGCATCGGTTTGTTTCCTTTGCGAAGTTTGAATTTAGAACGCTTAACGCTTGATCTGCTCGAACTACAGAACTGTCTGAAAGCCCCATTGGTGTTTTAGAGAAGATAACCTCACCCAGTGTATGCGCGCGCTCAGAAAGTAGTCTGTTTAGAGATGTGCTAAAGAGATTCAGATCATGAAAATCATCGCTTATCCATGAAATAACAAATCACGAAGTCTGATACAAATAAAGTAGGTAACTGTATGTAATGTACCTAGTCTATACTTCTATACTACGAGTAATATTATAAAAAGGAAAGATTTGTATTTTTGTATGAAACAAAGAAACTTAAAAACTACTTTACCGATTTCAAAAATTCTTTCACCGTTGGGAAGCTACACTATCCTCGAGTGACATATGCTACGTTTTATCCGTGTATTCCCACGGGAATGGTATCTACGCGGGTGAACCCGCGAGGCGTCCACTATTTCCCTATATACAAGAACTCATCTTAGTAATTTCAGCCTAAAAACTTTATCTGTGGGACAACCTTGCTTGACATAGGCCTCCCCCAAACACCGCTACATCGGCCTGTCCTGTGCTTCTCACATCCAGCTTCTACATCGTCCCTAAGACCCCATACAACACATAATGCCAAACAAATTATGCTCACATTAATTTAACTAAGAACATTACTGCCACAACTTCCGAATTACAAATTCCGGTGGACCATTACGATAGTATTAATCAAAGGGACGATAGCCCCAAATCTAAGGCACACCCTGTACCCTTAAATTGTATTGTCAAACCGACACATGGTCTCAAAATGGCTCCTTTGGCTACTGTCAACAACTATAATGACACAGCATAACAAAATGTACATCTTAAAGTTAGCCCTCTGCGAGTTCCCAACAAAGTTTTCAACGGACATGCTTAGTCTGTGGCTTAATAGTGGACGCACGTGCAAAACACTTGAGAGGGAGTGTTACTAAAATGGACCGCCACTATCACGTAATTAAGTGCCCCCGTCCGTTGTTCACCGGACCGTAAGGGGACACTGGGCTAGAATGGCTGAGGTATTAAAATAACAAGTAATTCAGACAAGGGATTTTCAACCTTAGTACTCCATGCTAAAGTTTAAATTTCTTCAGGTAAGGTTAGTGGAATAAGGTATATTTGGCAATTGGGGTAATGTGTTAGGCATAAATTACCAGTTTTCTTTGGAGTTGAATTAAGTACGGATGAAGGCAGTTAGTAGTTAGTGACCGGCATAATGACTGTGGAACCGGCTGAGGGGCTGCGATAATAGATTAGCGAAGGACCTATTAATTTGCTAAAACCAACCAAAAAGCCAACTGCTTTAGTTAAGTACCGTATGTAGATTAGATCCCTAATCCTGAAGTATTGTTGGAACAAACAGAGATAAAGGTTTCAAACTAAAGTTATGTTAGTATAACATACGCACCAAATGTTTTGGGAATACAAATTTTTATTTTGCGTGCAGCAAAGGAATGGAATTCTCTGCTGGAGTCTGTATTTCCTGATAGCTACAGGTTTTTTTTTTACATAGGGAAATTGCGTCATGCATATTGCTCTATCACGGGGAGATAGTGCAGTTTTGTGGGACTCAAAACCACTAAAATAGTGAAATAGTAGTCAAGCGTGAGCCTAACAACAATAAAAAAAGTAAAGAGAATTATCAAGAACCTTCAAAAGGGATCCTCTTAGGACTATATTGACTGATTTGGACAGCTTGAAGGACCTCCACTGACTCAGACACCATGAAAACGGAAAAACCCTCGAGGATTAATGCCACTAAATTATCCATAATTGTCAATTAAGTATTTTTAATGACTTAGAATGCAAAGGTTAATTTTATTTTATTTTATTTATTAAGAAAAATAAACGGTTACATATTACAGTATAAATAAAAAAAATAACAAATCAGTGTGACAAATGTAGTAACCATGTACCAACGACGTTTTCCACAGAAATATTTATCAATCTTACAAAACTAACACGAAGTGCGCTAACAATTCACATCATATTTAAATCAAAAAGTAAATTAATTTCAGGTACTTAAAAGTAAAAACGGCATGCAAAAAAAGAAAGAAAAGTAAGAAGTTATATAAAAAAAAAACAATTATTATTATGTCAATATTGTTATTAAATTATTAATTATTAATTTTCACACCATTTCCAAAATGTTTCCTAGTTGCACAAGACTTTCACCAAAATCTGTAATTCTATCTACACCAATCTAAATCTGCCACAAAAATATACAAGAAAACTTTCGAAATGCAACACATGAACCTCAAGCCATAAGAAAATAAACAAGGTTTTTATACAAATAAAATGAAATCGGTGTTAATAAACATTAGTTGTGGATTCACCATCGTGGACGCATCCGGAGCTCGTATAAAAACGATTAATATTCTACACGTTAGCAGTAGGTGGGGAAAGGAACTGGTATGGTACGAGTACAATAATAGTTAAGAGTGGAACAGTGATTTGTGTTCTTGGAAAAACCTGTCATAGAACAGTGATGTAGAAATAGGAGATTAATCTAAACCTTCTTGTTAGAGAACTTGCAGTACAGAATAACTCCCAAAGCCGAAATTTTTATTTCTAAATATCTCACAGATTTAATAAATAAAACGTTTGTATTCTTAAAAAACCAGCCAAGTGCAAGTCGGGACTCGCGCACGAAGGGTTTCGTACCGTTCCGCAAAAAACGACAAAAAAAAACACGTTCTTGGTATGAGCTCCCATACAACAAACGTGATTTTTTTGTCGTTTATAATATTTATTTTATTCTGTTTTAAGTATTTGTTGTTATAGCAGCAATAGAAATACATCATCTGTGAAAATTTCAACTTTTAGACAGACATACAGACAGACAGTGGAGTCTTAGTAATAGGCGCCCGTTTTTACCCTTTGGGTACGGAATCCTAAAAAAGGGCTCAGAACTTGTGGTTCTAGAAAACGTTCTACCGGATCGCTGTTCTCAAAAAGCGTTCTGAATACCAGTAACGGGTATTAATTACAAAAAAAAAACAGAACTAGTTCATTCACGCTGCACTAGTAATCCCAGCAAAAAAAATACCAGGTCCAGCTCTATCTTTTGATTGAATACGTTGCGTGAACGCAATAAAATACTCGGTACAAGACTTTAAAGCTGTAAATCGACTTCGTAAAGGAAGTCGGTAGTTAATGCATGTACTACAAGATAAAGATAACAGAACACATTCATGTTTAATTAATTTTCATTTAATTGATTTTAAAACAACTTGTTAATAAACGGATGCACTGTGTTTCTGTCATCGAAAAATATATGCAACTTTCTTAGTCATTTAAGATTATGTTATCGAATGTTTGTTAATTTTTCACCCATTCAATGTGATTAAGAATTAAGATCAACACAGCGGTGTGGGAGATCGCAGGAACCATACGACCCTAAAAGGAGGCATTGATTAACTGGATACAGAAAATGGAGAAATGAGATGGAGCTTCTGCCAGCGGCTTCGCTTGAATGCCCGAGTGAACAAATTTCCTGGATAAAAAGTATAATTTGTGCTATTCCTGACTGTAATCTATCCCTGTGCCAATTTCATCCAGATCCGTTTAGCCGTTCTGCCGTGATTGAGTAATAAACATACACACATCCAAACTTTCGTATTTATTTATTTATTAAAACATCATGCAACATACAGGTACCGGACTTAATGCCTGAGGCATTCTCTACCAGTCAACCAATGGTGGTGGAGAGATAACCAAACTGACAGAACTTGAACAGAGATAACCAGACTTGGCGGTGCATAAAAAAAAAATTATAGAAATAAAATAGGTAAAAATTCTATATATGGTTAAAACAAAGATACATATTTTTACTATAATAAATACCTATATATATCTATATATAAATCTATACCTACCTATTAATAACATAATTCTATACTTATAATATAATATTATAAAGCTGAAGAGTTTGTTTGTTTGTTTGTTTGAACGCGCTAATCTCAGGAACTACTGGTTGGAATAAAAAAAATATTTTAGTGTTGGATAGTCCATTTATCGAGGAAGGTTATACCGTAATATACCATATATAATATACCATAAGGCTATATAACATCACGCTACGACCAATAGGAGCGGAGCATAAATAAAAAATGTTGCAAAAACGGAAAAAAAATTTCCTTTTTGAGAGCTTCCGTTGTGTGCGCTACGCACACGGTTTAAGTTATGCAACTATAATGTATGTAGGGTAGGTAGGGTAGATGGGTAGGTAGGTAGCCAGCCGGAGCGAGCGGGAGCGAAGCCGCGTGGGACAGCTAGTTTATAATATTAGTAAAAGGAAGTAAGATGCGTAACGGACAAGGTCCAGCTGCAAACTTGCTAGACTGAGTTGGTCGCTGGCTGCAATGCCAACTACAACAGTCATAACGACCAATACTCGCATAATATTCCCTTCTATATTCCAATTAAAATCAACAAAAAATCTTAACATATTCCGTTCACACAGACCCAATACGACTAATAACGTATCTCTTGTACCAAAGTCTATCCAATTCCCATATCAGATGTTAACATTCACAATGGCTTATTTGACTAACAAACAGTATCGGACGATTATCCTACGTGGTCCCTGAATTATGTATGAGTCACTTCCTTTCCTTAGCCCTTGTATGACTGATGTAATGTCGCCTACGCATTTTGTTACAAGAATATTTATTTTACTTTACGTCGTTCTGTCACTTTGGTTGTGTTGATTGATGTGATGTCGTTTTGTATGAAATCTTTATCGATATTTTCTGCCTTGGCCTAATTTTCTAACAGCCAAAACGGAGGAGGTTTCTCAATAGGGAACATTACTGCCAATTGCTCCCGCCAGATGGCGCTTGAAGGATAAAAGTAAACAAAAACATAACAACATGGCGTCTACTACAGTTTGTGTTTGTGGTTACCGAACTATTTTTACTGTTTTAAGTATAACTTGTGTTCAAAAACTAAATAATAATATTGCTAGCTGTTGGTCAAGAATGCATCAGTGTTGTGTTTATGGATGCAGAAATAAAACCGGCCATATGATCCCAGAAAACGCCAATATTCGCAAGCAATGGGAAATTACTATTCGTTTCAGAAATTTTACAAAAAAGTCAAGGCTGTGTCCTGACCGTTCTAAAGCGGAATATTTAATAAATAAGGTATTTTACAGGTCAGTGTATAATCCTAAGGCAACCTTTATTCAAATAATAACAGTAATTATTATGTTTAATGCTATAGACATTAAATAGAAGGTACATAACATTGTGTACTAATTAAACACAACTACAAAATGGTTTTAATGTCTACATAAATACGCAAGTTTAACCATATGGTGTTAATAAAACCTAATTTATACTTACAGAAAAATATTAAATAAGGGGGTTACCTACCTTTATTTGGAGAAAAAAGAGCCGATGAAAGATAAACAGAGAAGGAAACTTTGATCAAATTGAGGAGAAACAATCAGCACTTTAAATTGCCAGTGCTGTTGGAATAAGTGTCACAATAATGTCTTAAAAATAGTGCTTCAAAAAGCTAAATTTCTTTTGTGGTAAAACAATGAGTAAAACAACAGTTTGTAAGAAGAATAACATGGGCCCTTAAGAATGTAATGTACCCAGATAGCCTAGATTTAGACTCAACTCTTGACCTAAGTTTTATGACAATCCCTTCTAAAACTCTTGTTAATTGATGTGAAATATTGTAAATAAATATATTTATTTTTAACTTAATTTGATACTTGGACAATAATATAGATTCAGTACCTACTCTCAGAAATAATAAGTTTCACCGGTTACTTACTTTAACGGTTATCTAATCTTATGGAGGGGCCGAGAAGCAGATCGGACACTTCGACCCATTGGGATCTATTGTGGTCTACTTTAACAGTTGGTCTATTTTTAATGGTTTTGACACATTACTCAGGTGGACCAGGATTTCTCCGAATATATTGGCAGACAACATTGTATATGAATTGTATTAGTAATCCTAAGGAAAATAAATAACATACAAGTACAAAGAATTAAAATTTATTTCTTGTTATAATTAAGTAACACGCAGTAGGTACATTTTAATAGCGCAGCACTGAAATTTAGGTAAATGTAGGTAGGTACTTATTTTATACACAACTATCTAGCCCTAGACCCTTCTTGAAAATAGGTGTGATACTATGCTATGACATTGGAAAAACAAGTTTTGTGTCTGTTCTAGATATATTTCAGTTTTCATCCAGATGACACATAAAAATAATAATATCTATTTTGTTGTTGTAAAAATAGGTACTGATATTTTAATGGGGGCCTTAGACTGGGTGGTGTAATAAAACATAACAAGCATGCCCTTCTAAAGTGCAGCAGATACGCAGATACATTTTCAGTTCTTTTTCTATGTTTGGATCAAACCTGAAAGAATGAAGACAGTAGGATGTAAATGAAATGTAATAATATCAAGTGTTAATAAACTTATTTATGATTCAATAACAAGATTTCTAATTTTTGAGTAAGAACTATCAAAACAAAGATATTTAATTTATGCTTTTACAAATGACCTTCCTAAAAGAATATATATTTATTCGAAATGAATAAGGGTGGTAAGAAAGTCAGGGTTTAGGTCTTTGGCAAGGCTTTTGGCATAAATAGTGCATTGGACTGCTCATAGACTAATATATAATAGATTGGGACTGCTGTCCACCATCAAAATGTGACCGTGTGCAAGACGGTTCCACTGCAGTACCTAATTATGTAAGTCATATAAAATCAACCTGGAAGTATTGTTTTGAATATTAATTGGAAGTTCATTGATCTCATTACATAGTAAATTTACATAATATCTACAAGTTACACAAGATTTTCAATGTTTGCATTCATATTCGTATCTTTCAACTAAATCCGTTTTCTTTTTCCTTTTACTGATGCACCGCGCTCTTGAAGCCGGGTTTTAGGTACAGTATGGTCTGATTTCCTCAATTATTAGTTAGCTCCATTTTTCTTTCACTATTAGTTTTATATTTTGTATGCTTAAACTGCGAAATATTGCCGCTCGAATTTGTTAGTTTAGTTTGTTAGTAGTGTTACATACTCTTTGTTGTTAACCTCCCGGCTTAGGGTATATATATTCTGTGGTTATCTTTGTTTTAAGTGGCGCCATCTGAGTTCAGCTTTGCGGATAGTTCCCTATTTGACCGTATATATAGGTATATTTTTTTTTAACATGTGTTCGCGGATAACTTCGTCGTTTATGTACCGATTTTTATGATTCTTTATTTGTTGGAAAGGAGATATCCCAAGGGTGGTGCCATGATAAGGAAACCAAGATCTGAAGATGGGATCTTAGATAAATCGAGGAAACTCCTCAAATATTATAGGCGCATACATGTAGAGATTTTGGAATTTTCATCAATAATGCAATGGAGAGGGCTATGCTCGGAGTATCCTTGCGTGATCGAATCAGAAATGTAGAGATCCGTAAGAGAACCAGGGTTACAGACATAGCCCGAAGAATTGCCAAACTTAAGTGGCAGTGGGCAGGGCACATTGCTCGCAGAACGGATGGCCGATGGGGTAGAAAAGTTCTGGAGTGGCGACCGCGAACCGGAAGACGATGCGTTGGAAGGCCACCCACCAGGTGGACCGATGACCTGGTGAACATTGCGGGGATCCGAAGGATGCGGGACGCACGGGACCGGTCAATGTGGTGACACTTTGGGGACGCCTATGTCCAGCAGTGGACCTCTTTCGGCTGTTATGATGATGATGATGATATGATCAATAATGCAATCATTTGAATTCAGAAAGTAGCATTTGGTGAAGAGGAACTGATGAAGAAGAGCACAATGGCCACTGGTACTTCGAACTAAAACAATCTATCCTAGTCGTGTTTGGGCTTATTGGAATCTTCAAGAGATGAACTTTGGCTATAAATGATTTGCATGTCAATTGGAGGTAGATACCTACCAAAACTAAAAAGAGGAAGATAAAAAACTTTTTAACAAAAAATCAGACCGACTTCCAAAACAAAACACTACAAAGAGAAAAATAACTTTCTTTTCCGCTGGTGGTGTCGAATAACGAAAAAAAATGGGTACAAAAGACACCGACTTCGGAAAAGAACCGATTTTCGGCTCAAACTCAACATCAGCTCTTATCCAGCTGCTACCAGCCACCCTGCGGATATCGTCGCTCCATTTAGCCTGAGGGCCTAAGAAGAAATTGTCTGCCCGACAGCATCGGTTCTATGGCCTGCCCATTGCCACTTAAGCTTGCTTATTCTCTGAGCTATGTTGACAACTTTGGTTTTCTTCCGGATCACCACGTTCCGGATTCATGACTCCAAGCATAGCCCTTTCTGAGTGACCTTAAGCTGATGGACCAGACGTACCGTGAGTGCCCACGTCTCGGCCCCGTACCTCATAACAGGTAGGGTGCACTGATTGAAGACTGGTATTTAGGCTCTGTGGAATACGCGACGAGAATACTCGACAAAGTTTCACAAACGCCGCCCAGCCAAGCTGTATTCTTCAGGTCATATTTGATTTAAGAGTACTATCATATAATTATATGTTGTTACTGTGGTTAGTATTTTAGACACTGTGACTCTATTCTGGCTATTAAATAAGTCTATTGCTGTGCCAAATTCATATCTACACACAAATGCTGATCAAAAATATTAAATTGAACCTAATAATAATTGGTATTCATCATATACGGAATCGTATAATAGGATTATCAGAATTTATTGAAATTGGGTTATAGCAGCCAGATATGCAGGTAGAATACATTAAATACAAATGATAGGCAATAATTGATTAGAAACAAAAACTGCAGCAAATTAGCAAACATAGGTAGCTACATGAGTTGTTTGCATATATAAGAACTAGCTGATCACCGCGACGTCGCTCCCGTCAAAATTATAGCCTTAGTTACTCCCGAGTAACTAAGGCTATAATTTTGACGGGAGCGAAAGTTACATTATTCCCGAATAATGTAACTTTCCACAGGAGAAAGAATTTTTTAAATCGGTCCAGTAGTTTCGGTGCCTATTCGGTACAAACAAACAAACAAAAAAATACTGGTTTGGTATAGATGGTATAGATTAAAGTAAAGGCTGTCAAAAACTAATACGAGATGATAAAGACCAATTTATAAAAATTAAACCGACTGCCAAAACAAAACACTACAAAGCAAAAAATACTTTCTTTTCGGCAGTCAGTGTCTTTAGTAACAATTTTTTTTTCATATAGACACCGACTTTCGAAAAGAAGTTTAGTTACTTTTTGTTTTTTTTTTTTTCTCTTTTTAGTTTTGGTACCTTATATTACCATGAAAATACGCATTATTTAGGATAACTTAAAAACTACTCGTCAGAAGTTGATTAAATTTAAATAGGACCACATGAGAAGCACCAGCTTTCAAATAAAAAAAGAATCATCAAAATCGGTTAATAATCGGCGGAGTAATCGCGTAACAAACATACAGTCGAATCGAGAACCTCAGGGGTCTGTTCTCGCTTTTTGAAGTCGGTTGAAAAGCGCTCCACCAAAGAAAATGATAGTCCAGACACGAGTATTTTAATTTAGCTACCAATTTACATTTAACTTAAACAATTACATAAACTAAATCCCAATTCCTCAATTAAATACACCAGAACCTCGTTTTAAAACAGAATTTAATTGCTATCCAAGATAAAATCTATCTGTAACACCATCAAATTCTATTTGTAAGTACAAATCAAGTCGCGTCCGCGGGCTGTAGTCACACAAATTGTTCGTTAATTGCTTTTTTTACTTCACATTAAGGTACAATTAGACTGTTAAAGTATTAACGATGTGACAGACGTACGGACCATGACGACGCGTAAATGTTACATATTGAAACGTGGAACAAGACCATGTGTGGAGCTGTTTAGTGCGTTTGATATTTTAAACAATAATTACGTTATTAATTATACTTCATAAAAGATAGCTTGATCACTGCGACATATATGTCAAACTGACGTATACGCTATTGTTAGCCTGTCAAACGCTATTGTTACTGTATTGATACTGACAGATGTCGCAAAGATCAAGCTATCTTTTTTATGAAGTATAGGATGTCGTATGACGTAAATCTGGGGTGTAAACATGAACCGTTGCTGAGCCAGCGGAGGTAAGCTTTTCGGGCCCCAAAGTGAACCCACCCCGAACCATACGGTTAATTAATAAATTTCCTCCTTTCGTGATTACTAGTGTGTTGTCTATCAGTTCCTTTCGTTCAAAATCAAATCGTTTATTTCAATTAGACCAGCCAGCACTTAAAAGTGAAATGTCAAAAATTTCAATTGAAGAAAAACGTAATTGATTCTACTGTCCATTACACATGAACCTACATTATTTTATTTTTCGTCTGTTTCCTTGATTTGAAGAGTTGTAAATAGCTTCACTAGAAATGCTGATACAACTTACCTACCTACTGAACTTGATATCATTCTTATTTCACATCTATTCTTATTATTCAGATTGAAAACTGTCTACGGTACAAACAAACCTAGATAAAACTTATAAATTCGTTTTTCAAACGTATCAACCACAGACCAACTTATAATAATCAACCTGAGACCAACTTATAAACAAATAATTGCGTAACCAAGGTTTTCTTTTAGATTTATTAACTTCAAACAGCTCCACACCACTTCAATCCCCCAAATAATAATAAAAAACAAATGCTAACGATGACGGTGCGTCGGCTCCGAAGGCTTGTTTGTTTACCATCATTGTTTTATTGCACACAACACATCTTGGGCACATCTCCATACAATACTCCCGCGCAGCCTCCAGCCGTCCACCGCCCGCGCACTCCGGACACCTTCTCATATTTTATTACCAACTCTACCAATTTATAGATTTGAAAATCGAATAAAGTTGGTTCGGTAAAGGCTTGTGTTACCTGCAGGAAGAAATAAATCAGATGTTAGGTGATGTAAAGGATCTTTAAGTTGTTTGTGTGAAGTGTCCAATTTCTTCAAGACAACAGGGAGATAGCTTATTTTACTAAGAAGCTTACAAGGCAAAACAGTTTGGAAAATCTATAACATATTGGTAACGATATGTCTCTCGAAGCTTCAGCCATTTTCATTAACTAATAACTTTGGAAACATTTGCTATAAAACTTATCGTCTAACACTGACACAGCACTTTATAGTCTCAAACATTCAACTCAATCAATCTCACAGATTTCATCGACTATTCCATCAAAGTAACGATTTTTAGAGGAACCCTCAGTTGCATCATGTCAACCCCGATTTTTTACGAAGAGCACCGAGATCACAAGATGTTCCCTAATTGCAACAAATAGGCCACATTTTTCAGTATGACACCCCTGCAGCCCCGTAGGTACTAGGGTGACATGATCGATCAATTTGCTTGGTACGGCTTCAGCAAGTAATGTTATTGGAAAGGCGTTGCTTGCTTCCATTAGGGTTGAAGTTGAAGTGCACACAGTAGGGATGACAGTAACTTTGTAAAAGTTGAGTACTCGACATGAGGGATTTTGCTTTATTCGGGGAGTTCATTCATAGTATTGAAACGAAGGGAAGATTTTATTTATCTATACTATACATCTATACTAATTTATTATGTAAAGCTGAAGAGTTTGTTTGTTAGTTTGAATGCGCTTATCTCAGGAACTACTGGTTGATATTTAAAAAATCTTTTTGTGTTGGATAGTCCATTTATCGAGGAAGGATATAGGCTATATAACATCACGCTACGACCTATAGGAGCGGAGCATAAATGAAAAATGTTGCAAGACGGCCAAAATTATTCCTTTTGAGAGCTTCCGTTGCGTGCGCTGCGTAAGCGGTTAACGTTACGCTACATTCATGTTTATATGGTAGGATGGGTAGGTAGCCAGTTGACGGGCGCGAAGCCGTGTGGGGCAGCTAGTTTTTTTTTTTTTTTTAGGAACTGAATAATCGAATTATGCAATCCATCTTCGATAAGTGCTTAATAAGTCCATATTACAATAATAATCTTTACTTATAAACTTTTACAGTTATACAGATGATTAATCTTTTACAGTTGATTTATCATTTTTCATTTGAATCGCTTTTATATCGCTGTATATTTTCACTGCTCCGGAAGGTACCTCTCTGAAAGGTAAACAACACAATAAAAAGCTAAATATTCCGTACTATCAAACGTCAAAACGTTGACTAATTAACCCTCATTCATCAGATATCCGACGACTGCCATTAAAATAACCGATCGTTCATCATCCCCTAACCCTTCAGTTCTCAAGTTACCCGATCCCGATACCCGATAGACAGATACAAATTTATGACAGGACTCGTGAATTATTCGGCATCCATTTATTGCTTATCTGTGGATCTAACCGCACGTGGTCTGGCGTGATGTATGGCCAGGCTTCGACCACAGAGCAGCAAAAAGCGGTCACACCAACCACTTTACAAGCGCTTCAAACTTAATCGGCCATTTTGATAGACCCAATCAGTTCCGAATTCTGATTGCTACCACAAAATTGATACTTAAAATTAATTTGATTATGATGTTTGAACGTGAATTGGTTAATTAATTTTATGCGTTTTGCCGTTAAGTTTGAAGACCGGAAAGATTTGAAGATTATGGCTGTGGGATATAGTTTTATGTAAAATTGTAAATGATAGTTATAAAATTGGTAAAGACAGATGTAACCGCTACTGATTAATTTCGAGGTTTGTAGATAATTATGACAGCTTGTTAATATGTAACTTACAGAATTGAACATTCATATTTTTTTGAAGAATCGCTGGGTGTTTGATGGCCATCAAATGTTGAGTTGGCAACCCATTAGGCGCTCAGGCAATTTTTAAACTGGCAATTTATTTTTGATTGTACTTTTTACTTTTTTTGTACCCAAAGGGTAAAAACGGGACCCTATTACTAAGACTTCGCGGTCCGTCTATCTGTCTGTCACCAGGCTGTATCTCAAGAACCGTGATAGCTAGACAGTTGAATTTTTCACAAATGATGTATTTCTGTTGCCGCTATTAGAACAAATACTAAAAACAGAATAAAATAAATATTTAAGTGGGGCTCCCATACGAAAACGTGATTTTTTTGCCGTTTTTCGCGATAATGGTACGGAACCCTTCGTGCGCGAGTCCGACTCGCACTTGGCCGGTTTTTTTTATTGCAATTCTTCTCAGAGTAGTCAGATAGGAAACGCCGACCTCATCTAGTTTAAAAAATGATCGACATGTAAATGTGTTTGTACAAACCAACTTACAGAAATAAAATCATTTATCTTTGTTACTATGTAATTGTTGCTGTTTTATCTGTGTCGAATAGATGTTTTCTATTCTCTTCATCCGCTTGATTCGATCGAACGGTCAATGTGGCGACGCTTGCGGGAGGCCTATGTTCAGCAGTGGACGTCTTTCGGCTGATATGATGATGATGATGATTCCATTCCCAATTTTTTCTCGTTCTCTCTCACCCGCTATCCGCTAAGCTTATGAACTCCCGCATCTCCTTGTCATGTAACGAAATACTGAAAAATTACGAGCATATCATAAACGTGAGTGAGACCTGCACTCCTCCTTGCATGACAATTATGATGGCATTCGTTTTGTATCGCTATGATTTATGAGAAGCGCGCGTTCGGTGACCCTCGCTGCTTTTGGAAATAGGTCGTTTCCTAATGTGTTTTATTCAGGAGTTTTATGTGTATATTTAGTTAAAGGATTAAGAATTTGTTTGGGATTTCCGGGTGCTTTAATAGCAGTAAAATTAAAATTTATGTTGGTATAGACACGATTTTTAAATTAAGAATTTCACGTTGAGGATTGTTCAAACTCAACTTCAGCTTGAAAACCTGTCGAACATTGTCATAAAAGTAGGGTTTAATTTGTTCTTAAATCCATATGGAGGAAAAAAAAAAAAAACATTTCGGCGGTTTCTCAATTCATAAACCGGGTGAAAGGGTCAGATTTTTGGGGTTCCGTACCCGAAGGGTCCAAACCGAACCCTGTTGCTGGCACTTAAGTGTTCGTCTGTCTGTCCATCGTCGTCTGTCACATGGGTTTGACAGCCAAACGGTTGGAGCTACAGCCTTCAAATTTTCACAGTATAAGCATCTTGTTGACCCAAAGCCATACAAATTATCAAAAAATATTTTGAAATGTTTTTAAGGGGTGCTCCCTCCCATACAGCTAAAGGGGGTCTGAGAAAAAGTTCTACCCCTTCGAGGGTGTATCGTTGTTTAGAGCTCGTTGAGTAGATACACAATATGTATTATTTCTTATAACAAATATTGGAAAACAAAGGAGCTTATTTTTGGTGGCTTCCCTAGCCAGTCAGCTTTTTTTACAAAATTTTGTGCCGAAGAATTTTTTAACTTCCCATTGACCTAGGAACTTAAAATTTGGTGGTAATATTTATTATCACGTATATTTTACTAACAAATACCAATCTATTGATAAATCTGATGTTTTCAAGAAATTGTCTCAATTTTCCTATTACAACCAACTTGATTTTGCGGTTTGGTACGGAACCCTAAATGGGCGAAGTCCGACACCACTTGGCCGGATTTTTGTATAATCTATATGTTGTTGTTCTACTAGTTTTGCGTATACATAATACATAGCAGCTTACACATTTAGTTTTTTCATTCGTATCAAGAACTTTTCAATACAGCAAAGGCACACAGTTTTAAAAAGTTCAGTCCTAAGTCCAAGATTCTTATTAACATAAACATATTCTTTTTAAACTTTTCTAAATTATGCAGCCGGGACAGCTTAGCCAGGTACGAACCAGCTATAACTCAGACGATAATTGAAGCAGGGTTACTGAGACCTCAGCCGGAGCTGGCTCAGGTCTGGCATACTAATGTGGAACTAACAATCTAGCTGCCAGGAATACGTGGGGTTCTTACAGGATTTACATGGTAAGAGAATTTGGAAAAGTATTCTTCGGAGGGATTTATTAGATTCAGTGTAAGTAGATTTATTTTTGAAGATAAAATAATGGATACCCTGAAAATACTGAAGTATTGAAAGATCAGGCATTGACATAGGTCAAAAATAAACTTTTAAATCTTATTTATGACTTAAATTTTGAGTAGAATAAGGGTAGAATGGTTACACGAGTTGGAAGCGCTTCACGGTAAATGTAATGTAAAGTATTGACCAAAATTCGCACATAGACTCCGCCCAGTAGCACAAGAAGTTTCTCAAACTTGGCGAAGCGACCTTCTAAATATTAGAAAAACCACGGCCTCCACGGTTTTTCTCGGTGACGTGGGCAGCGTATTCCTCGGATCTAAAGTGGCCTCTGCACAGTGGGCGCATCTAGCGCCTATATTGAATACTAGCTGTGCCCCGCGGCTTCGCTCACGTGGACCCCACAGGACCCGTTTTCGGGATTTATAAAAACCTACGGCACTCAGGAATAATGTAGCTTTCTATTGGTGAAAGAATATTTAAAATCGGTCCAGTGGTTTCGGAGCCTATTCGGTACAAACAAGCAAAAAAAAATCTTTCCTCTTTATAATATTGGTATAGATAAGGTGTTTGCTTGAGAGCACTAATTGCTCTGTTACTGTAAATGACACTTGGCCGTTCTTGGTATATAAAAATTAAACATTGAAAATCGATGATCTTACGAAATTCAGAAACTTGCCATCGACAGTCTCACTACGTGAGGAATTACCATCAATCTTTACAGGAAATAAAACGCGACCACCATATGGAGCCCTAACTACCATACTTTCCATACAAAAACCCATAACAAAGTTAAGAAACAATAAAAGCTTTTGATTTACGAGGATATAAAACAATAAAACTGAGTTGTCTCCCAGTTCATTCATTACGCTTATTATAGCTCTAGACATAGAGGAATGGACTGAGCGAAAACGTCACAAAAACGGTACTCTGTAAAAGAAGACAATGTGCGACCTTGCGGCCAACACCCTTTCCTGTTTCTTTTCTGTGTCCAATTCATCATCATCCACTGTTGGGTATAAGGCCTCTCGTTTCTTGTGCCACCCTTATCCACATTCTACCTGTGATGGCATTGGCAACAATATCCCATCTCGCTGCCGAATGACCAACATTCCTTCTATCAGTCCTTGTACGCCACTCATGACCATGACATGACCCAATTACAGTTCTAGAAAAATATAGCAGTGTGCGATCGCTTTGTCTCCTTTATCTTTCCTGGCCCTTACTTAATAGCCGAATAAGGAACGCTCAGTCCATTCCTCAACGTCTATTATAGCCCCGCATAAGGACATTTTGATAAATGCTCGTACGTTCAAATGTAATACGTTTTAAACGGACCACAATTAAAATGTTCAGCGGATTGTAAATTGTCTCCGCACTTGACTCTTCAGTCTGTAGGTACTGCATGTGGCTTGTAAATGTCCTTAATTAGAATTGACGTGCAGTTTTATTTGGATTTATTTTTATGCTGTTCCAACTGTACTTGACTTCAGCAGGATACGGTTGATGTGTTGGCAAACAAACCAGCTGTCCACCTAATCGGAAGTAGGCACTTTTTACCAATTATGACCACCTGCAATGCCCATGGCACTGCTACAGTACTGCGTAGGTTAAAGACGGATTCGAAGTCCCATCTTTTTGTCCCAAACAAGGGTCCAAATATTATAAACTGTCCGGGTCCCAAGTGTCCATATTAGATATCTACGTATGTACGAATTTTACTCCCCCTTCGCGGATTTAAAGCACCACAATAAGCATAATATGTTAAACCTCCATTCCTAAACGTACAAGAGAGACAAAAATGTTATTTTAAACCTTTATTGCTGCAAAAAGACAGCAAAAAAGGGACTGACACGATAATTCCCAACTTTTACTGTCTGTACATTCGCATACCCAAGGTGATTGTCTCATGTTTCTCTCATTGTGCGTCGTGGCGGGTGTGAGTTACGAGTACGACGGCACATTTGTCGCGCCGGCGCCGTGTCGCGTCGCGAAGTCGCGTGCGCATGTCGCTAACGAGATCCTCGCCAGAGGCGTGCAGCCACTACATGACTAAATAGGGTGTTCAAACTTTAATGAAGTTATTTTACATCAAGTTCTGTGTATAGTTATAATGAATTTGTCTTACGGGTTCCTAGTATTTTAACTTAGATGGGAAAAATAAAAACTTGTGTCGAATTTTGTAATTTAACATAATTATTCGTTTGTGTTTTACTCAAACGTCGTAACTACGTCGTCGTACGTAGGGTAATTTAATAAAAAATATCAAGAGATTGACTAAAATAAAGTTAATATTCCTCATAAATACACAATGCATTACTACCCTCCAATTAGTCATTTGTTACGAACAAAATAAATCCCAAAACAGTCCAAAAAATTAAAACTAAACACCCTAACAAAACCCGTGTGCTTCCCGCAGTCGCGTGCATATCAGCCTGCGCCCGCGCACGATGCAAATAGTTGATTTACTCCCCCACTCCTTTTAGTTTACACTGCGCTCGCAGTTGTTACCCCCTGTCACTGTACCTCGGATAAATAATATTGTCTCGGGCAAGACGTATGGGTCTGAGAACAACCCAAGACTCAGGCGCAATGAAATGAGTAATTGTGATCGAGAATAAATACAGAAACCCCATTGCAATTTCAATTCTGAGAACAGAAAGGTAGATTTCAAAATTGAATGTGAAAGGTTTATTTTCATAACTTACTGTATCGTTAACAATATAATTAATATCGAACTGCAGTGAGAATAATGCTGTGAGATTTAAATGGATTCTCATAAGATTTGCATTTCAAATAACGATGGTGAATTAAAATAACAGATGATTGTATTGGTTACAATGCAAGAGTGAATGGTAAGAAAAGCAAAGAGACTTTGAATCTAAATCATCTTGATTTAATGTGATTAAGCTTGTGAGCTCTTGTACTACGTAAATTAAGATGGGAAAAGTAATTTAAACATTGTTGTTTCTCCATCCTAGTTAGTATATATTCAGCCTGGCTTGTCGCCAGAAATTACCGTTATCCATGTAGAGTTTGGTTCCAGCTTGAACAAAAAAAATTTGTTCATTTTAGTCTTTTTAACCCCCGCCGGAAAAAGAAGGGGCGTTATAAGTTTCACGTGTGTTGCTGTGTATCTGTGTATCTGTGTGTCTGTCTGTGGCATCATAGCGCCTAAACGGATGAACCGATTTCGATTTAGTTTTTTTTTGTTTGAAAGGTAATTTTGTCGAGAGTGTTCTTAGCTATGTTTGAATAAAATTGGTTCAGCCGTTCAAAAGTTATGGGCATTTTACTGTTTGAATCGGGGTGTTTTCGCAAGATAAATGCGTCGGGGGTTTTTTAAATTGTGAAATTTTACTTGTTAGTTCACAAGTGTTCTTTGTGAAACATAAATTTTACAGCATAACATGATAGCTTTAAAATGAAAAGAGCTTCCAACTTGCGTCATGCAATCATGTTTTCTTTCAGTGTTTCCATGCTTTCAGACTTCATTTCATATTCTATTTCCTGAAAGATGTCTTATCCCTTTTCAAGCTCATAATCTCAAAACTTTTTCAATTTCCCCAAACATAACCCAACTTTCACCAAGAATTTCTTATCTGCCACATTTTTCCTGTTATCACACTTATAATCACACCATGAAAACTAATATAGTTTCCGCTTGTGATCGCGTGTCACTTATTCCTAATCGCTGGATAATCAACAACAAAACTTTATGTTCTCCAGGCTATGCCGCCGTCCAAAGAAAACGGCCACATCTACCATTTTAACCAAAATTTTGTTTCGGAATCGGAAAAGTTCCTTCCTGGCAGACCTCTTGGCTAAATTATAACTTTGTCTATGGATGGATGACGATCCATAACATGCCGAAACGCCTCCGTGCCCTCGAAAGCACGTTAATCTGTTGTTCCTTCAGTCATTTGCACATTTTTTTAGTCGTTACGGGTAGTCAGGATGGAGCCTAGTAATCTGACACCAGTCTTGCCAAGAAAGAAAAAGAAAAATGTTTATTCGCCACAAAACCGACATATTTTTTTCCTTTACCTTAAACCCTTAACGGTAGTATTAGTAAGTACTTAAATTATGTTAGTAAAGAAAAGTAAGATTAAAATAAAATACAAAATTTGAGTATCTAGTAAGATGATGAGTAAGTACAAGCAGATGCATGTCGTGACTGTGGCAAGAAGGTTTCCACTCAGCATAATCCTGTGCTGTGGGAGACCCACAGCACGGCGCTGATTTTCAGGAAAGCCAAGGAACATCGCTTTACTCGGTTAATGGGTTGTGGAGGTCAGATTGTCAGTCGCTCCATGTAAAATAAAGGTTAGGCTGTAAGCCAACCATGTTGGGAAAAGTCTAGGAAATTTAATCAGGAAAACAAGGTGCACCTCGTATGTATATTTTTTCATATTTTTTTACGAGCTTCCATTTTCGAGTCACCAGTCTCGTATCGCCGAATAAATGTTCCACGTTCCAAATAATTTATTTTTTTCTTCGTTTTGTGTTTGGATCAGTTGTCCCCTTTTTGCTTATGACGTACTTATGGCATTCCACAGTCCCGCTTAATTGAATAGTTTGTAAACAAAATAGTTCTGAACTCATTTCATAGACTGCGGCAGAACGTCAAATGCCTTTGCCTGATAGAGATTAATTATTGACAAGTGAAGTGGATGGCAACAAAAGAAAGCTTTTAGAAAAGAGATGATTATTTAGTGTTTGTCAACATGTAATTATGTGGTGCTAATTGTATGTTTCTAATTTTGTGTCTCTTGCGCATTGCATTACACTCGCATTTAGTCCGGTGTACGTGCAGGCTTTCTCTCTGTGAGAAGGAATGGGCCGTAATCCACCACGCGGGCCCAGTGCATGTTGGTGGATGTCACATGTCTAAGACATGCCGGTTTCCTCACGATGTTTTCCTTCACCGTTTTGAAAGCAGTGGTGATGAAATAATTTACACAAAGTAAAGCGCCTGCAGGGTTCGAACCTATGGCCTACAACTTTTAAGTCGCGGCCGTTACCACAAAATAGCTTGTTATGGAGAAGAACGCACAAGAAATTCCATACTTACTCTTTAAAAAAAATATAAATTCATTGGGCACTTCAAATAAGAGATGTAATACAAATCTTATGAATCAAAATAAATTATTTATATATTCAGCAGTGAACTTCGTCAACTTAAATTATGATGTAGATAATCTAATAAGTGAGAACAATGCACCCAGAACTATTATACTACATATAGGTATAAAGTATTACAAGCACTAAAAGATAAACTGCTTCACTTGATAAATAGGAACAAGGTTTTCACATACTTACAAATATTATAAACATAGGTAAATTACCTAATTCAACAACAACGGAACAGTGTGCGAGTAATTTTTTTTAAACAAAAAGAAGAAAAATAAAATAAAGCATTACTATAATTATGAATTTAATACAAATTAACCAGTTTGATTTTGTCTACACTAAATATTGCCCTATGGAGCAGGACCAGCATGTTTTCAAGCATTCTGATCTTGAATATAATCATCTAATTTGTAATATGCTTGTTTACAAAGTGTGCTTTTAACTATTGTTTTAAATTTTCTTTCTGAATTTAGTTTTAATATCTCACAAGGTATTTTGTTATAGAATTTAACACAGTACCCCATGAAAGATGTGTGTACTTTAGTTAATCTATAAGATGGTTGATCTAACTTATCTTTATTTCTAGTATTACAATTGTGTCTATCACTAACTTTACTAAAGAGATTTATATTTTTCTTTACATTCATAATATTTTCATAAATGAAAAAGAAACTGTCATGATATTAATCGTTTTAAATAGCTCCCTAAGAGATTCTCGGTAACATAACTTATATATGGCTGTGACATGGCAATCACCTTTCTTGCTAAATGCCAAAAGCTACTTTTATTCCAAAAAAATACCGGGTCCGCGTAGGACAAAACAAATATCGCTAGCTTATGATCCTTGGTACGCAGGGTGCGGGCCAGCTCCAACGGTATCCAGGCCATGATTGCTGACAGGCTGGACTGTGTTCATTTGAATCGTTGCTCCAGTATTTCAGCTGGAATGCTGAAGCAATTATCATTGAATCTATGTAATTTTTTAAATGTTGTTCAATTTGTATCTTTTGTTATTGTGCTACTAACAAAGGTATAAGTTTGTATTGTTACTAACACCATTAATATTATGTATGTTTAGATTTAAGTTATTTTATATGGGCCCTGTCGCCTGAAATAAATGAATTAATAATATGCTAGTGATATTTGTTGTAAAGTTTAATATAATCACAACAACTTTAATATGGTCTCGTCCAAATGCTACCTACACAATTTTAGATTAATTGGCCATATTGTAGCAATAACTTGAGGGAGCTCAAAACAAAAGACAGACTAATATTAGTAACCGCAAATCAACAGCTATTGACAAAGCAATATTCAATTGTAAAATAACATAGGCCACATGTGGCCATCATTGGCCATACAACAAATATTTGCAATTCTATGCACCGAACGCAATCAAGACCCAGCTTTATTTATAGCGGAACCATAATAGAAAGGATACAGAAGGTCCATTTTGTGCATCGAGGTCCAATATCCCTAAAACAAAAGAGTTAGGATAAATGTGGATTGATGGAGAGAGAGGGGAAGGCCAAAGAAAAGATGGATAGATGAATGGAATGTATGAAGATTGATCTATGAAAGAAAAGGGAATCAGTGATAGCGTGACGGGGGACAGGACGGTGTGAAAACGTGTTGCGCCGACCCCAAGTAACAGGAGGGTAAGGGCAGGACATCCAGTTCTTAAATTAATATACATTTTAGGCCCACTTGCACGAAAAACTGAACTCAGAGTGAGTTGCTAACACGAGGTTAAATTGACAATATTGTATGGCAAACTGTCAATTTAAGCTCGTGTCAATTTAACCTCGTGTTAGCAACTCACTCTGAGTTCAGTTTTTCGTGCAAGTGGGCCTTACATACTTACAAAAACTTACCTAATGTATGTTGCGTAGTAACATAATCATGTAGATAGGTACTTCTTTTATCTTAGATATCATTGACAACGGTGAAGGAAAACATCGTGAGGAAACCTAGCATTGCCAACTTACATTGAGCAATCGTGGTGTTTAAAGTTCTTCGTGGCTTTTGTATGTTAAAAGATCTTTGCCTGCAGTGGGACAGTAACAAGCTGACATTATTCTACCTAATGTTGGTGATTGAAAGCGGATACGTCGGTATACTAATGCATCATTCCTTGATTGTCTCGCTTCATCTGTAGTCTCATCATAATTTTGTTTATTTCTCGTGTCTCCTGAGCGGGTAACAAATAAAAAAAAAAATCTTTCTTTTCTTTCTATTCTTTCTTTTCTTTATTTTCTTTCTTTTCCTACTTTTCCTTCTTTTCTTTCTTTTCTTTATTTTCTTTCTTTTCTTTCTTTTCTTATTTTCCTTCTTTTCTTTCTTTTCTTTCTTTTCTTTCTTTTCTTTCTTTTCTTTCTTTTCTTTCTTTTCTTTCTTTTCTTTCTTTTCTTTCTTTTCTTTCTTTTCGTTCTTTTCTTTCTTTTCTTTCTTTTCTTTCTTTTCTTTCTTTTCTTTCTTTTCTTTCTTTTCTTTCTTTTCTTTCTTCTCTTCCTTTTCTTTCTATTTTTCTTTCTTTCGTGCTTCATGGTTGATTGCTATGAACTAATAGGCTAATAGATAATTTCATCATTAAGTTATATTTCTAGTGGTCCTTTTGATCGTACCTGGTTAATGTCAGTCGTTCAGAATCAAATCACGCATGCTGCATCACGTGCCGCTAATGGCTGTCACCCTCATTATTGTGATCTGGAACATTATTACTTTTATTGAAATATCGATCAGTAGCATTTTCGGGATTAAGTTCGGTTTTGTATGGGTTCTTGTGAGTTATGATATTGTCTCTCCCGTTTGATTACTTTTTCCTAGGTGTTGTTATCGACTTTGGTAGAAACAATTTTAGAATAAAAGATACAGGGCCAAATCACACTTGGTCTACTTGGACGCCTAACTGGTGACCTACCTTCACCTACCCACCGATGTGACGACTGAGGGGTGCTCATGTAGAAAGCTGCATTGAAGAGATCATCCCACGCACTTTCCTGCCCTCTGTACTCTAAAACCTGAAGTCGAAGAAACCTGTGTGCTGTCACCGATGACTCCGTGGAAGTGACGAAGTATTTGGCTTATAAAATTTACCAATAGGTACCATCGGCCTAAGAAGAAAAACCGGCCCAGTGCGTGTTGGACTCGTGCACGAAACGCAAAAAAACGGGCATAATATCACGTTTGTTGTGGATGGCAGCCCCACTTAAATATTTATTTTATTCCGTTTTTAGTATTTGTTGTGATAGCGGCAACAGAAATACATCATCTGTGAAAATTTCAACTGTCTAGCTATCACGGTTGCTACATGAGATACAGTCTGTGGACGGACAGACAGACGGTCTGTGGAGTTTTAGTAATAGGATCGCGTTTTTCCCTTTGGGTACGGCACCCTTAAAATGAATAGAAGATATGTTTCGTTGCCATGTACCTATAAAATACCTACTGTTATGTATTGCAACTTCTGAAGTACTCGCGGGCTGGCTGACCAAAATCTGGTGTATCCTCCGCCTGCACAGCATGATTTTTTCCTTGTTTAAGACTTTTTAGTTCACTTTTGAAGCAGTCGGGTTTTTTGATTTTATGAATTAAGTTTTTTAATTTATAACTTTTTAGTTAGTTTTTTTCGAATTAGATACATTTAAACATATAAGTGTTATATATTTTTGAAATCACCTTTTAAAACCCTTTATTTTGATACGCCACACGATGGGTTTGGAAGAAAGAAAAAATTGGGCCTTCACAATTTGGCACCCAAAATCCGCCATTTTCCTATTGTCCAATTTTAATGTAGCCTATGACACACGCAGGGTTAAGACGAATCGATTGACGTATGAATCATCAAAATCGGCCAACGCGTTTGGTCTCTGGAACGCCATATAGGAACAAACATACATACATACATACATACATAGACTGTTAAACACATTACCCTCCTTCGGCAGTCGGGTAAAAAGTAGAAATTACTTACTACAATACCCAGATCTGCAACCTCTGTAAATAAAATCAAAATCTCGCTAACAAGCTTCCCTACCTACAACACTGATCCCCGAAACAAATTATAATAATATAGGATAGTTATCGGGCGTCAATGCAGGCGTGGTAATGAGGAGTCCGATTGAGTCGTCGCAGTCACCGGTCAGGGGTGCTAATCCGCCCCCGTGCTTACCCTTGTCGAGCGGTGGTGAAGGCCGATAAAATGACGCCGGGAGCAGCTGCCGTAGAGAAAGAAATAAGAAAAACAGTGACCTCTATATTAAGTGTGGTATACAATTTTATATATTTGAAAACGTATATAGTGAATTGAGTTGAAAATAAAAATACAGGTAACCGCCTGCCTTACCATCGTAAGCTAGTAGTCAAGCGCGATCCTATCAATAACAATAATAATAAAACAATAGCTTGGGCAAAAAACACACGTATTAGGCGATCCACACTTTTCATCATCGATTTCTCATGACAATCATTACTTAGGTAGACTATAATTTTGTGCTATGACTCTTATTGTAATATTTTCTACCAGCAACTTTACGAATTCTATATTAAAATCAACATTCAACTCTAAAACCTCTTCACGTCCTAACAAATTGGCAGCAGCATATACATACTTAACTTCTTTCCAATAAATTTTAGCCATACGTCCATTCATCTAACGCCTTGTTATTTTCATACCCGGGACGTGACCGCGCATCCCTAATTCCTCGCCGTCCCCGTCAGCCAGGGGATTTATAATGAGGTTTTATATCAGCATTAGTGCGGGGCTGTGAGTGGACTTCTAAAACTTGAGGTCCATTGTTCGATACGGTGTTTGGTTTGTGAAGTTTCGGACTCGGACATTTGTCGTCAGTTTTAAATTTAACTTAAACCATTACAATAATTGTTACAACGCAGAAAATTATTGTAACATCAACTTAACCTAAATCTGAAAACTCGACCTCCTTTGGTTCTTAACTACAAATTCTCAATTCAGATACCGGGTGATCATCTAAATTAAACCGATAAAGTTGGAAAGTCTAATCATTATAATTTTAACTAACAAGATCCGACTCATAAAAAACAACAAGCCAGAATCTGACACAAATTGTGTTTGGCCCAGTTTGGTCAATTGTGGCAGTGGTTGCATATCTTGACCAAATTAAAACCGTGAAGCAAGTCATGAATGTGATACCCGTTAATTTTAAATAATTGAATAGTTGACAAGACGACATTTCAGCAGTTTTCAAGATCAGTGATATTGACAGAATTAACGAGCACTTCGTTAACAACGTGGCTGCTCAAGCGGCTAATCAAATAAAATAATTTCGTTTGAAAACACGAGTCTAATAACGTTAGACGACTGAGACTTCTAACTAACTGAAAGCTACTGTAAAGTCAGACTATATTGACATCATTTTAAATATAGTATCGTGCAGAATGGAAAATTAAAATTATCAGATGATGCGGCAGCAAGATGAATATTCATCATCATTCTCTTGTCATTATCCCAAAATGGATAGTATGGTGGTATGGATATGGAAATCGCTGTTTGACGTGAATGTCTCTTTCAAAAATATTTCATTAAAATTTCAAACCTACGTGTGATACTCGTGTATTTATTGGTTTAGTGTCACATAGCCCATTCAAACTCAATCTCATAATCTCTTCTTACGACGCCCATGGGAGGACACGGTTGATCAAAACGCAACGCAAAGGGCAATAGTTATAGGTTGCAAACACAATGACAATTCCGCTCAATTGCTTCTTTTGTACAGCGCCCAACACGACAGTTACGGCACTCTATACATCTCCTT